>CM040931.1:12392795-12992795 GCA_023029165.1 Gobiocypris rarus | reverse complement strand
TTAAAACAATAAAAGACCTGAAATATTTCAGTTGGTGTGCAATGAATCTAAAATATATGAAAGTTTAATTTTTATCATTACATTATGGAAAATAATGAACTTTTATCACAATATGCTAATTTTTTGAGAAGGACCTGATTAATCTGATTAATATCAGCTCCATATAAGCTACAAGCTACAAAAAAAACTGTGGAAACTTAGCAATATAGACTGAAAACGTCTTGACGCTGAATCTACTGTATCTTTCAAAAGGTTTCATGGTCTATTTTATTTTTGCTCTTCCTAAGAAGATAAGTTCAGCATGACCAATGGCAAATTCAAACAAGCCATCAAATTGATTCTGTCAATCTGTAGGAAGTGACTGGGAAGCTGTTCAATAGTAACTAGAGAAAGCATAATAAATTTGGAGGTATGTCTGAGTGTCTGCCAAAAAACGTAATTGTATCAGCAGAGGCATGAGATCATTAGTTAATGTGCACTTCTGAGTTACAGATGTGAATGTTCAGTAGTTGAATCGGTCAGTCATGTTCCACGTGTGCTCCCTGTGGAAAGGAAATGCTTTGTAGTCTCGGAGACTCTATTATGAAAGGGATGGAGTGTAACACATGTACTTTTTGGTGTTTCATTTTAATATTGTTTAATATTGATTTATGCCTTTCCAAATACTAGTGCTTAAAAAGAAACATTAGTTGTATGCAAAATGCTACAAAAAGACCACAACAAATCTAGAAGTAGTTTGTTGTTTTACTAGACAATATATTTTAAACTGTCGCTTTCTATTAGCAAAGCTCATAGTAGTGAGAATGTAAATATCCATCAATGATATTTAATTACAGATTATCATCACTTTATGTTTGGCTCTTGAGAAATTTACTGACATGCTGACAAGTTTAAGAGCACATTGATTCAGGAAAAGTGCACGGACCAACTTTACATGACCCTTTATTTTGTTTTATCAGGTGCGTGCCAAATAACAATTAAGGGCGCATACCCTCTGAAGGACACTTTATCTGTCAGCACTGCCGACGGAGGCATGGCATGTACATTAATTATCATGTTTACGCCTCCAAAGATCTTCCTATATGGCGCGTATTAAACTTTAGCTGATATCTTTTGATGTCCTAACATGTCTTTCAGTTCCTGTCTTGATTGCCTGCTTGACAGCATGCTTCCACCTGTTTAAAACAACAGCAGTTTAAAAAAGCGTTTTTTCTTAAGACATAAAAAGTTTATTCATCATTTATTTGTAACTGTTCAGATTGTTTTGAATTCACACATCTTAAGTGAACTGTTCATATTGTTTGAAGTTAAACTATCACAGTTACTCACAGCAGTTCCTCAGGAAAAGTGGTGTCTGGGGAGGTTGAGGTTTTTAGAGACAAAGTTGAAGTTGCCTGCAGATGGCACTCTTGTCCCTGGACCTTTTGAGTTTCATAAGAATCTTGGGGACATGGGAAAGCAGATCATTAGGACATTAAGACATTTAGAAGTGACAGCCTAATTTTCTAACTGGCGCAGAAAAATGGGTGCACTGATTTTGATCTGTTACACTTGAAATGTTTCTTCGCTCTCCACATCAAAGACAATGCTTGACTGACTTCCTCACAATCAAATCATTGGCAGAACTAGGAAATCATTCTCAAAGTACAGTGGTTTAAGTTTAAACTAATATTGATTATAATAATTATTTTCTCCCATTTCTACGTATATCTGCCTTAACGTTCACTTTGGCTTTCTTTTATCTAGGTCAGATTAGACCACAGGAAGATTTGGGGAGAGGCAACAAAAAGTGTTCAACAAGTACAATTCACCACAAGAGCTTAACTTCGAGAGCATACAGCATTTTACGAAAACACACCCTCTTTTTCCCTATAAAAAAACACTATGAATGATGGAACATGCCATCTGCCAGTTACTCTCAACCAACTGGTTTAAAAAAAAAAAAAACAAGATCAATTCTGGTGTTATCTGAAGTCCTTACAATTAGTTTATTCACAAAGTTCAAGTGATATTTAGAAAGTTTAAATCGGAATGTGAACTGTGAAGAAGAGCTCGGGTGAATATAGTGTTTGGATAAATAGAATCAACTTCATTATAGATTCTGCACTGACAACGAGCCTTTAGACAACAGGTCACCATCACTGGCCGCCTTTCATTGGGAACGATGGGAGTCTGACAGACACAGCAAGCCTCTGCTGTTTGGCTGCAAACACGTTTCTTCTCTTTTTCTTTCTCTGATTCACTCTCTCTCTCTCTCTCTCTCTCTCTCTCTCTCTCTCTCTCTCTCTCTCTCTCTCTCTCTCTCTCTCTCTCCTCACCCTCACACGCCTCTTCTCACCCGTCTCAGTGTCAGGATTCCGGGGGAACTCTGTCGCTTTGACCTAATCCGCTTTTCCGCCCAGCTGTGAGGGAAAGTCACCTTTTGATTTGATCACATTTGAATGCAGAGAGGGCCGGAAAGAGGTGACTGTGTGGCACTCCTGGAGATGCTTGACGCAGGCCTGAATGGGAGCTGTTGTAGTTAGGGACAAAAATGTGACAGGCAGCTTTATCACGGTTACCAAGACTGACCGTCTGAAAATTATTGCCTCCTTTAAGCTGGGATGCATGCATTTAAAGGGGCCTAACCCAACAGAAACACACAGATAGACATTCAATGGATAGACACAGCTCTGCTGTTCAGCTTCTTGATGGTGTTGGGACTTGGTGGTCTCATTTTATTGTTTACTTTATTGTTGCTTTTGGGAAGATAATGAACTTAAAGTGGCCATTGACAAATTTAAGCAAGGCTTCAAATTGATTATGTCAGTGTTTTGGAATGGATCACTCATCCCATAGCACAATAGACCAATTAATTTCTAATTATGTGTTCTGGAAATTTGTTCATAAACATGAATTTTTAGACATATATACATAGACACACATACAAACAATAAAGGGTAGCTGTACAATAGTTACCAAGCAAAGCATTGCTTAATTTGGAAATATGTTGATATGTCTGCCAAAAGGCGTAATTGTATCTGCAGAGTGATGAGATCATGAGTTCATTTACACTTTGTTGAGTTGCAGATGTGAACGTTCAGTAGTTGAATTGGTCAGACAAATAACACCATGTCCCTTTTGGAACACACATTGTGGTCTTGGAGACAGATTTCTCCGAGTTATTTAAATGGTGCACCATATTATATGCACTTTCTCTATTTTTGGTACTTTTCATTTGCTAGTACTAAAACGGTCAGCTTTTACTTTTTATTGTTATTTGCCACTTTACAGAATATTGCAATTATCAGTTTTTCCAGATTAAATTTACAAAAATGATAAAACCAACCAAACAAATATATAACATTGAAACACTTAAATATTTTTTTCAAAATAACTTACTCAACTGGAATATTCAGTCATTTATCTTTGTACAATGCAGGTTTGTGAAGTTTTAAAGGTAAAGCACAATGCCTTTTCTAAACAAACCAGTTGGTGGTTAAGTTCTTTAAAGATGAGGTTTTTTATTTTTACATTGACTCATCAAAATGTTTGTGATAAGAACAATCGTATAGCTTAACCGGTTGTCACAGCACTTTATGTGGTAAACGTAATTCATCAGACAGTAATCATAACAAAAGTCTGTGCTGGTGACTTTCAGAATAAAAATGATTGTTTAAAACCAGATCATATTTTAGGGAAGTCCTACTGCCACCAACACCCTTACCATCTCTGGGTGGTTGGATGATAAATGGCTTTAATAAGTCTGTAGCTTCAGGATACACTACTGGAAAATGAAAGTAAAACAGTTTATGTGTGTCTATGTTTTGGAGATTGACAATTAGTGTTCTTAAACGTGCATAGACTAGCCCAAAGTCTTGTGATAGACATACAGATGAAAGCATTATTTCCCTTAATTATTTGTTTGTCCCACTTAAGTCATGTTCATAAAACAATAGCAGCAGGTAAATGGACTGCATTTATATAGCACTTTTAACAGACCAATGGCCATCCAAAGCGCTTTAAATATTGCCTCACATTCACCCATTCACACACCGACGGCGGTGTCAGCCATGTAAGGCGCCATCCAGCTCGTCGGGAGCAGCTGGGGTTAGGTGTCTTGCTCATGGACACCTCGACACTTGGTCAGGTAGAACCGGGGATCGAACCACCAACCTTCCGGTTTGTATACAATCTACATGAACCAATGAGCCACTGCCGCCCAGGTGTTTCATAAACCCACTTATGTTAGCCCATTACAGTACATGACCATTTTCCACACTCTTTCTGGCACTTACATTATGACATACACATAACACTTTATTAATTTCTATAATTCAAATAATGTAAAATGATTGTTAGGCTGCATAACTTAGTTCAGATGGAAACCGGGAACACTTCCGATAACACCTGGTGTACTCGTTACGTCATAAGAACAATGGCATCTACCAGGGGCGGTTTCTTCATTAGGGCGATAGGGCGACACACTAAAGGGATGTATTTATTCAACCACAGAGTTATGCTAGCTGTCACTGTTCTGCCTCAGGATAGGTCAAGTCACGTTCTTACAAACAAACATACCCTCTATTAATAATATTTAAACAGAAGTGAAATTTCCATTTCAGAGACATATTCTCCATTTGTAAATGTTAGAAAATCTAGCAAATCTCAACAAAAGTCTTTTTCTCTGTAGAGATGAAAAAGTTATCAAAATGATTCCTGTTCACACAAATCCACGGGAACGACTAAAAACGCTGCAGAGGTCTTCAACCCTGCTCCTGGGGACCCACTGTCCTGAAAAGTTTATTTCTAACCTGCTTCAGCACACTGGCCTGTTGTTTTTCAACAAGTGATCCTGAAGAGCTTGATTAGCTTCACCTGTCTTTGATTATGCTTGGAGCTAAACTCTGCAGGACAGTGGGTCCCCAGGAGCAGGGTTGAAGACCTCTGCCGTATTATGGCCCTGTCCCAAATGGCACACTTCATGTGCACTTTCGGTCTTGTGGACTTACAATGGCCACAAAACCATAGGGTGTCCCATTAGTCATTTAAGCTTAAAGAAGGGTGCTCATGAGCGCCCCCTTTGCGGCTGATATGCGCCCTTAATGCGCACTTCAACCGAGCCTGCAAGTTCGCGAACTACGCAGAGGACTTCTACCCGGCAGTCAAAGCGGCATTACGTGGTGAAAGTGCAGACTCAGAGGAAGACCGTGAGGGTTTAGGCTGGCATTTGGGACAGGGCCTATGTATGCAAGACAAGTAATTGGCGATGTCACTTTGTAAATAAAGACTACGTGCCCATGCAAAAAGACGCGTATGTGCATGCTGTCACTGTTTTCACTGATTCACGTTTTTTGAAGTTTACATGGAGATGACAATAGTATCGTTTTCTAAACTTGCACATTGAACCCTATTTCAAAGTTTGCATTCTCAGGCCACCAAAGCGCCTTGTCGTTTAAATGAACGGCCAGAATGCATTAAAAGTTTTCTGTTGGAAACGTTGTTGTGAAAGCGCCTCCTAAGCTAATAACTAATGATTTTAACAACGGATCTTGACATCAATCAAAAACTTACTTAAGCTGGAAAATGTATTTCTTCTAAAGCTTCTGTACAGCCAAAAAATCTGTATAGTATAAATGAAGGTTACTTGACTTGATATTAAACAAGTTGTTCTGTCACTGTACTTTTAAGACTTCTGTATGTACATTACATTTACTGTGATTTATCTAGCATTTTACCAAGGAAATTATCATTTTGTAATGATAAATTCATGCTAAAAATACTATTCTTATTATGATTTTGTGTGTGTATATATATATATATATATATATATATATATATATATATATATATATATATAAAATGATTATAAGAATAATTTACTCACTGCTAGAATCAACCTATAGGTCCCAAAAAGTTCTTCTCTGACCTTACAAACAAGGTCACCGTGAATAGCTAACAGTTTTGTAGCCATTCCTCGAGTAACTGGAGATCAATGTTCCTGAGGAGCTGCGAATTATTGTGGGTTTTGATCGCACAAGTATCGGCTGACAGTGCCATGCCACATTTTATTTCAAAGAGCTCGCTGTGACAATGGCTTCTGGTAATAATAGTATATGTTTCCCCTCCTGGAGAGGCCGTGAATGCTATCTCCCCACACCATCTCATTCCATCTAAGCCTCACACAAACCGCTGACATATCACACAAATACCTCCTTTATTAGCTGGCAGTGATTGTTTGCTGAATGGGAGAGTGGCCCCCAGGACCCCAGCAGACATTCCAGCACAGTGTTACACTTACATGACATAAGATGAAGGTGTACCTCTGTGGAACAGGTCTGTACTGGCTGCTGCTGAGTTGATGTTGATGTGGTCTGAACAGAGATGCTCACTACAATCGCGACAAGGAAACTGCCAGATATCCTTCTCTTCGTTCTAGTTGCCATTTTTATCAGATTCCACTCTTTATGTTAAGATTAGCATAACAGTCAATGTAACATGACAAACTAATGTATTTTAACCTGAAGATACATTATTTGATTCAACCACATTCGGTTCCACTTGATGCTTTTTGTCAGAAATGGTGAGTAGAATGTCATCTCCCCCCACCATTTAATTCCACAATGGTCAGCCAGTGCAGGAAGAGTTATTTAATTAACATCTCTCTCCTTGTGTCTTCATCTGACATCAGCACAGGCTGCCCAGCTGTGTTTTTCTGAAGAGAGAAGGACATGTACACAGTCTCCTCTGACCCAGCGCTGAACTGTGGAGGCAGCCAGTGGAGCTTCATGAAGCTTCGTTATTCAACTAACCTGAGCATGCAGAACTGACGAGGAAAATCGTAACATTACACGAGGTGTTCACACAGAACAGATTCTTGCCTTCATAACTAGCAGAATGGAGTATAATACAGGCACATCTCGGGATAATTTTATGAATTTGACAGCTTCTTATAAAATGCAGCACTTGTGGCGCAAGATAACAAAAAAAGTCCAAATATCAACTTTCCATTCTTGAAGAAGCTTCAAGCTGTCCAAACAATGATAGTGGGGGACAGCAACAAGCAACATGAGGCAACCCTGGGAAAGGGGAATGCACCACTTGGAATAGGGGTAGAGGGAAACAGTCTTATTTTCCTTTGCCTCAGAAATATGAACTTGCTTCCCACATCTGTTTGCTTAAACTAGCTCCATTGCCAGGTGCACAGATCTACCAGGCCAGGGCCATCACAATGATTTCATGAGGTACACAACATATCTTTTTTAAAAATCCATTAAGACTGAGCAAGATTAAGAGGTGGAGATTAGTTACTTTTGGGGGGTGTTTAACTCTTTCTCCACCAACTTTTTTTATTTAAAGTCGCCACCGCCAGCATTTTTGATCATTTACAAAAATGTTTCATGGCCCCCAAAATATTTTGTTGTATGAACATCTGAACAAGCAATATATCAAAACAAAGAACAGTGCCTCTTCTTTTAACCAAGAAAAAAAAAACAATGCTGTCTTTTTTTTATCAACACTTGAATGTGGGTGTTTCAGAAGCAACATTTTTGGCAAAAAGCTGCTTTTTTCAAAGACTACAATCTGAATAAGCAATGCTTTTATTACTTGTTTTTGTACCTTTTTCGATGTGTTTTGAGATTCTGTACTTTTTCAGAAGATGCGCAATAGCGCTTCTTACCGTATAACAGTGAAAACACAGAAAACACAGAAAATTCCATCAATGGTGGAGAAGCGTTGTCTCATAAATGGCTGAAAATTCTGGCATGGCAAGAGTTATGCATATACTGTATAGCACATGAAAACTATTGTATTTTAGGTTCAGTTAAGCAAACAAATATGAGAAAATATGAAGCCTACTATACAGCTAAAAAGGTTCAAATTAGCTACTTGATTTTGGAATAAAATCTGCCCATTCATCCTTTCACAGTATCTCAAGCCTATACGCAGTTGTGCTTGTGCAACCTGAGCGACTGTAATTGTATTATAGCACTTCAAAACTGGGTCTGATCCCTTACACTCTCTTTCTTGCTGTGCCAAAGTTGTCAGAATATCAGACACACAGACAAGTTGAAAGGTCATTGCCAAGTGTGTCACCTATGCCAGAAATTAAGCTTGCCAGTATTGTTGTTTCTTGAAAGAGCCGCTCATTTACCTGATATCCACCAAAAATTGTTGGAGACCTTGTGCTATACATTACATATATTCTGTGTGTATTCTTGTGTGTGGCTGCGATAGTATGAACGCAAAATGTTGCCACTCCTTGAAGTCTCTCTTGGCATGCAGTTGAGCCAAACTCTTTTCCCTGAAGAATCTGCATCTTGTTGCTTGTTCAAACTTGTTTTCTGGAAGGAGCTTCAGTGAAACAGTACTCAGCTGGTGTTGCCAGTTGAAATTACTAAGCCACGTAGTCAGAGTCATTATGCTATTCACCTCGCTTCGCAGTGTCATAAAGGTGACCTCATATTGAACTGGTAGATGGAAGGCAGAGGTTGTTATCACTGGTCCAGAATCATATTTGACAATCAATAAATGATCCAAGTGTCCTACATAAAATGGCAGGTTACTTGGAAAAAATGAAGGAGAAAAAAATTCTTCCACTAATGGAAAGAACATCCAAACAGTTTGAAGAGTCACAGAAGTATTATGCAACGTTGGAATTTGTCATGTGTACTTGTTCTTGTTTCTCAGTAGACATGCATGATGAGACACATTTCAAGCCAGTCTGAGTTGATGATGCGTTAAGGTCTCAATAAGCCTCGCTCCAAGGTTCTCTTTGTCTTAGTGAGCAAACACTGCAATCATAAGCATCTTAAGGGATTAAAGGTAGAGACGTTCTTTTGGAAAACATCATTATTGAATTGCCATCCATAAATTGTATAACTTAAGTTATACAGTAATAGAATGCACAATATTGAGTCCCTTTAGCCACCAAAGTCTAGTATAACCAGAGTCGTTACTGTACCATGAAATATGACTAGTCTGCGTTCAGACATATTGAACAGGTAAGCCCCAGAGCCAGGTAGGTCACATAACTCAAAGAGGAAAACATTGCTCATGTTTCTTGAGCTCTCTTAAATATCTGGGGTGTGGTGGTGCTGGGGAGTGGGGGGTGAACCAAAAAGAGGGCAGCAAAAGTCCCTTGAAGCCCTCTGGGCCCAGAAAGTCTTGGCTTGCTGTACTTATTATACAGGACTCGGGTCTGGTGCCTTTGGCGTTGAAATCAAACACTTGGCCTTGAACTAGGGTGAACTGGGTGATTCTTAAATTGCAATTATTGCACAAATTTGTTATAAGAGGAATAATTAAGCTTTTTGCTTTGGGGCTTCTCATCTCAAAGTATACCATAAAAGGATGATCTTTAGGTGTATATTTTCTGTCATGAATACTGGTTGGAAAACATAAATCATGTACAGTACGATTTGGAATAAGCCAAGAAATATTACTCAGTAATGGCTACTTTTTGTATGTTACAAGCAAGCATCCACAAAAATCTGAAGAACAGGTATGAATGTGAAAAATGAAGTGATTTCTCTTGCTTTTGCCACTGAATACCTTTTGCGGCTGACTCAATTGTTTTAATTTAAGTGATGCAGAGTTTATCTGTCATCAAACAGTTCAAAATACAGGCTTGCCATGGTTTGCTCTGTCACTACAGTGCTAATGTTTTTATTTCTTCTTTCAGGGAGACCATCAGAGATGATCGACTACATTCCTTTCACTAACTGTGCTCTTGTAGAGGTGATGAAAAAGAGTGAATTAATAAATCTAATGCCGTGATGGCATATTTGACCAGTAACGCAAAGCTGTCACCCTAAACCATTTTTTTCATGCTTCATTTTGCAATATTGCACAACCCCCCACACACACACAACACATTATTTTTCTCACACGTGCACTCACTGACACTGGCAATATTATTATTATATCTATTCATTTCATATACCACAAGTAGCAATAAAACACTTTCAGATCATACAAACATGTAGATGAAAGGGATTCACAGAAACCCTAATAAAAATAACCAACATCCTCCTCTGTTTAGAACTTGAGGCAAGGAAAGAGCAAATGTACATTTATCCCTGTGCTTTAGGCCACGGACATGGCTGCTTTACCGCCATAATCCTGCTATTATTTCTGTTCCTTTCTCTGAAAATTACAGTTTTCACCGCATTAAGTTGGAACTGCTCCTGTGCTGATGTATTCACAGCCTTCCCATTTGTTTGGCCTCCAGTGCTCAGGTCGTCTTTGACTGGAGTCATTAACACATTCTTTACACATCTAAAGGGATGAAGCGAAGAAGCGCACTTCAGTCTTTTAATGTACAAACACCCACCTCCACCTGGGCTGTGCGCTTTAAATATCTCTCCAATATTGTTCCTCTATATTCCACAAATTGAGTTGAGTAACAAGCTGGCACAGGTCTGGGAAGACATTATACATGAAGTGTAATTTTAGACACATGCCACACATGATGAGGAGAGGCCAGCAGAGAGCGAGATCTGTAATTAAGAGCAGTTTGATGGTATTTCCTATGGCAACATGAGAGATCAGCTTCATTGTAAAGCCTCGCAGGACCTCCTGTGTCGTACTCCTCATTCAGCTACAACTGTCAGCAACAAAACTAACAACCATTGGAATGTGTCTTAAGTGAAAGTCCAAATCCCCTCTACCACCCAGCCCAACCTCCAAATAAACACAGACCAACACGCACACGCACACAATTAAGAGATTATGTTGTTTCTAAGAACTTGCAATTTTGATGCTAGAATATGCTTGGGCACATTCACAGGTTTGAGCAATTCCTCAACACCTTTTCTCTTCAGTTTTAGTACCCTTCTAATGGTATCTATTAGGGGTGTAATGGTACATGCATTCGTCCCAAACTGTCATGGTTTGGTGCATACAGTCAGGCAATGAATACAGCCAGTCACAGGCATCCACACTCCACAAAAGGAAAAAGAACAGAAGAAGTTTTTTTATTGTGAGAGTACACAAATACTCTTGAATTATGTCTTACTCTACATAAATGGTGTATTCTAACTCTGCTAGAAATGTTACTTTCACAGAAGGTTCTCAGAACGTCCCTGTTGGTGTCAAGGAAGTCACTTAGTAACATTCCCAGAACATTCCGAGGCGGTCATGTGGAGTTCTTTAAAGGGTTTGGGGGCGTTATTTGGTGGACCTTCACAAAACATTCAGGATGTTCTCTGAATGTTTAGGTGACCATATTTTATTTGGAAATGTGATGTTCCCAGAACATTCTTAGAACATCCCCGCTGATTTCAAAGACATCATCTGGTAATTTCATCTGTTTCGAGACAGTCATGATGTGGAGTTCCTGGGTGACGTTATTTGGTGGACCTTCCCAAAACATTCAGGACCTCCTCTGAATGTTTAGTGGACCATATTTTATTTGGAAATTTGATGTTCCCAGAACATTCTCAGAAGTGTATATGCTGGTGTCAAGGAGGTCACCTGGTAACGTTCTGTAGTGGAGTTCTTTAATGGGTCCGGGGACGTTATTTGGCAGACCTTCGCAAAACATTCAGGACGTTCTCGGAACGTTTAGGGGACCTACTTTATTTGGAAAATTTATATTCCTAGAACTTTCACAGAACATCCCACTCGTGGCAAGGACGTCGTCTGGTAACGTTCTGAGACGGTTATGATGTGAAGTTTTCGTCAACTTTAGAGAACTTTTAGGGAACAACGCATTTTACGCAACACTGTCTTGAGAACGTCCCATCTTATGTGGGAAGTTGAAGTCCTCTGTTATAATGAGACAAAATCATTTGGCACGTCTCACTACAGTCCAGTGATGAAATATGCGCGTCCTGGAAATGGGAAGCCTCAGGTGCCACTTCACTCTCTGTCTCCTTGTGGAAAGGTGAAATAGGCAGCTGTAGATGGCACTTTTTCTCCTTCTCGCTCATCTTTCCATGATTTCTTGAAAAGGCGTAATATTGAACTTTGTGCATCCACCCATGTCACTGCATATTAATGAACGCAAAGAAAATGTATCAAGCCCTAACCTCAAACTCGTATTGAACCATAACCTCAAAGCCGAGGTACATACCGAATCGTGATTTCTGTGCAGCGTTACACCCCTATTATCTATATTAAAATAAATAGTAGATTCTAGTCTAGTTTCCCAAAATCATAGTTCCAATGAACAGTCACAAACAGCATCAGAAAGTTGTGTACAGCTCTCGACCTGTAGTAAGAAGCATAGATTCTTGTTAGTATGATGTGGATGTAAATAGATTATGCTTTTGAGCAAAATAATCAATCAAGCTAACATTCTGTGCAATCTATATTTTTCTATATATATATATATATATATATATATATATATAGGATGTGTATGTGCGTACATCCTTTAGTACCCTAGGGGAACCTCTGAGTAAAGTAAGAGGGAAGCTATGCTGGAATCAAACATCTGGAAAAGAAACAAAACAACGGAGAACAAAATAGTATAGTAGTTCTTAGATGTTATGTCTAATTTGCATATGCATACAGTCCAAGCCAGTACTGTTGCATAATAAGTTCTTTCTTTTTTCCATGATCACAGGCTCAACTATAATCTTCTGTTATTATACCAAACATCTCAACATGTTGTTCTGCATGCTCTTGATGTTGTCCGTGGAGGTGAGATATACAGATCGTTGCCATCTTTGTCTCATGTGACATGACAAAGGACCATGATACTCCAGCACACATATGTAAAATAAAGTTATGTGTGAGAAGAAATCTTGATCTACATGTTTGTGGTTCTCTTCAAAGGAAGTGAGCAGTAAGACTGCTAATCCTTTTTCAAAATACTAAGTTGCCTTTGTCCCTCAGGCTCCGATACAAGACAAAATTTGAGTAGACTTTTCTATATGTTCTTTTGTCAAGCTCTTCTTGAGATGAAAGACTATATGACACCTTAATACTGTTTGTGTTTTCTAATTACTATAGAAATGTATGGTTGTGCACCTGTTGAGCAACCATAGATGTTTCCTCAGTTTTGTGGTGTGCACAAAGAAAAGAATCAAAGAATCCTAATGCATAGTGTTAGGTCTGTGATAACCACATCAACAGGATTAGAGTCTCTTTAGGATTAGCTGATCAAGCATTATATACCAGAAGGTCATCTGTAAGACATTATTGCTGATCAAGTAGTGAATGGAAATTAAGAATCACTGTAGTTTCAGCCTTCAACAACTGTAAGTATTGATATTATCATGTAATTAATTACATTGCATAATTTGTTTCTCAAAACTTCAGTCACCATTCATTGTAATTGCATAGATTAGAAAGATATTTTTATTTTTTGTATGTATTATTCCATCAATCATTTCATGCAGTTTACTCCACTTAAACAGGTGTTTGTAATGCACTACAGGGTTCAGCCCTTGGCACTCAAACAATCATAAATGTAGGGACTCCACTGGCAAATTAGTGTGCCAGTGAAGCATTTAGTGTGTCTCTGTGCCCTAAGAGAACAATTCACATTGTTTGTTCTCTGATTTATGTTTGATATCTGAGGAGTGGAACTGAAGTCATAAGTTCTTTGAAAGTTCTCAACATTTCAAAGTTATTGCTCTTTGCTTGATTTAAGTATTTTAATAAGCCATGTTTCTTTCCCCAGGAACTAGGGACTTTGCGGTGGTACTCGGAGTGTTTCGACCGCAGGGACCAGGGTCTAAATGAAGTTCCAGGTAAACATTTCCCCCCCAGAAAGTTCAAGAACTTTTGGTGTGGGGACTTGGGCGCTGAACATGCTGATTGGTTCACGCTGTTTTTATTTTATTTTATTCATTGACCACGCAGCATTTTATTTCAAACACCATTTTCAAAAAATACGACCAATGGACGACGACGAGGCTTTATATGCTTATATGCGGAGGACGAAATGGAAACAGAGACAGCAACAGATCTGGGGTAAAAAAAGTTCCTAGGACAAATTTCAGTTCCCGGGTAATTTCAGTGGAAATGTGGCTATAGATTAAGGGGAGCAATGGCAGTTTTCAGACTTGTTCCATCTTTTGAAAAGTGGGTAGTCATTTATTTAGGCCTAGTAAAGGAATGACAGCAACCTACTTAGTAACCCACACTGAATTAACAGCTCATCACACCCAAAAGTAAAATTTGTGAATTCAATGAAGTCACCAATGTTTCCCACTTATCCTAAAATGGCTTACAGATTAAATGTCACAACGGTCATCATGACATTTGAAGTTGGTTTAGTTACCAGGCCAGGAAATTTCTTACGGACACTGCCAGTCTTCTGTGGCCTGGTCCCGGCAAAGCTCCAGCAGTAGCTTCACATAGACGTGCTGGCAGCTATAAATCAAAGGCTTCTGTTGAATTCCAGGTGTGCACAGGTGCGCCCACAGTGGCCCGTAAAGCACATGTTAGCTGGGGAAGACTCGGTTCACAACCATCACACTGCTAGACAGGCGTTGACGTTAAACGATGAATGGTTTGGCAGTGAAACAGCGCAGTTTATAGGAAAACATTGCGGGAATCTTAATTAGCCTTTCAATGATAGCCTTTTGGCATTAACAGTTGCTGGCAGACAGCATGATAATAAACTCAAGAACAGCAGTCAGAGTGAGGGTGAGATGCATAGGCAATGTTCTGCCATCATGCCGAACACCTGGCTGGCGGTTTAGTTAACTTATACTTTCTTGCAGGTGGCTAACACGCTCAACTGCAGCAGGAACGCATTACATAGAAGTGATGCTGGAAGGTTATATTTTGATCCCTGAACATCTGAAATTAAGCAGCCATGATAACATAATGGGGGGAGACACACTGGCATGATGACAAGAAAACGCAACTCTGAGGCGAAGATTTTCACAGAGAGTTTCTGTTAACTAAATGGCTTCATTGTGAAGGCGTAATGAACGGAGGCTACTAGATGTGGAATTTGTCTCCCCTTAATTGTTCTTCTAACACTTCTTGTCTCCTCCATCTACAAGTGTTAAGCTCTCCAACGTCATGCCATTCAGAATGTGGAAAAGAATCAGGCGCCTGAGCCAAAGAGAGTAACATCCAAAAGGTTTTTCAAAACCACACAATATTGTGATTCAGCTCATGGTGACTGGGTGTCGATGTTACTTTAACCAAGGCTGTTTGGCCAGCTGCCTTTTCACGCTGCTGCCTATTGATGAGTTTTCATCCAATTCTCAAAGGAGCGTTTTGTGGTGATTATTCAAGGGGTGATGCTAAGATCTATTCTAACTTTTGGATTGAAATTCCTCTTGACATCATCCTTCACAATGGCAAAGCCTCTCTTTTCGCCATCCCTTTCGCCTTTAGAAGGAACAAAATAAATAGCATCCAAAAGTTAGCTGGATTTTGCATAGTTAACATTTCGCTAATGGGCAGGCCTGCTTCTCAGGGAGACTGGACAGCATTTTTGGGGGCCACAATGGTGTTGTTGTGGTGACGGCGCTGGGAAGTGAATGAAGCAGATGTCAGAGTAATCCATCACCCCCTCCACCCCCCCCTCTCGATCTGCCCATTGCTGAGACACCCTCCTTACTGCTACTCATCAATTAAAGCTATACACCAGCCCTACCATTAACATGCAAGTACTTTCGTTAGCTTCCTCCCTGCCCTGCGGTCATCCTTGAAGAAATAACTGTCAAAACTAGTAGTCAACCATAACTTAACAGCAATGGATTTTTGCCACTTGTTACCACTTACTAATTTGAGGGACTGTCAAGCTAGTGATGACTCTGTTTTGATAAGACGTGAGGCTGAACAATTGTATGGTCAGTGTGATTATTCAAAATAGCAGTTTAAGTCATGTTTATAAAGTTTATAAAAATATGCCCTCTTGGGAAAAATAAATAAATAACTGGTGCAAGCCAAGGAAACATTTATTAACACTGTTCAAAACATAATGCACAACATTTTTATCATTTATGATGACACAATGATGACGTACAATCAATTTGGCAAAACATCTGTTGAAATCACTGATTTTGTAAAATAATTACATCAAGGATGTGCTGTTTTTAGACTCTTGACAAAGCGCCATGCTGAAATTCAGATGTTCTTTGGTAAAAACCCTCAGTCATGAATTTTTATCAGTACCAGAGAGTTTTGTCCCAGGATTATTTCACTAATTTCCCTTACTGATCCCACATCCAGGACCGCTGTCATGAAAATGCTACTTGAATGTTTGAACACCAGTGTGATCGTCTTAGTTAACTGCGCCACTCTGAGTGAAACTTCATTGAGATGTAGTTAACATAAATTGATCAAGCTCAAGTTGGTACCATGACACAATCACACCGTTTCTAGCTTATCTTTCTAATTTCTGTCCATCTTAAGAACATTGATAGTGGGTTTTTCCTTTACACAAAAATAAATAAAATACTCATATAAAAATAATCTCTTACAAAATATATGTCAACACAGGGACAATCTGTCTGAACAACCACATTTGCTCACAACGCACAAAATACTACTAGCATTAACAACCGTTGCAAAACAGAACAAAACTAGCAGCAAAAAGTGTCATATTACCTATAATATATAACATTAATAGAATTGGTTATCTGATCTCAACATTCCACATCAGTAGCAGGTGGGGCATCTGTATTGAGGCTGTTCCATTCCAAAGTGAATTAAGTACTGATTCTCTTTCTCTGCCAACAGAGCAAATATTAGCCAAAAGCGAGGGGAGCTTGTGGCCTCATTAGCATAAAGCTTTGTGTCAATTGAGGTCATAAAGTTTAAGTGTAAGTGGGTAGAATTTAGTTCCCATGTAAATACGCTTATTCCAATTCAAAGCCATTTGGATCACAAATGTTCTTGTGGAAGAATGGCACTACTTGTTTATTCGGTTTGGAAGGAATGAGCCTTCAAACATGATGCAAAATTCCAGTGTGTATTTGTACATAGGGATATATGTGCAAGGGTTGACACTGTAGGAGAGGGGAAAATGGAAGTACAAAGAATCACAATGATACATTAAGACAGCAGAGTCTCCGCTTTCAGAGACTAGTAATTACACCTTGAGTGCAGCGCACTTTTTGTATCGTGCATTGTCGTTGTTTCATCCCTAAGCTAAAGCACATGTTGTACAGTGTAAAAGTTGGTCAGTTTTATTTCTATGCAAAACACAATATCAAAACAGGAGAAGAGCTAAATCTAAGCTAGTAAACACAAAGAGAAAAATCAGTAGTTTCCTTATTAAATAAATTAACATTAGCCATTTTCTCTAAATTAAAAGTTAAATATCATTGTTGTGTCCATGTACAGTTTTTTTATGTTGTAAGATTTGTATGTCAATCCCTCAGGCCAAAAAGTTCCTCACAAATGCCTTCCGTACTATCTACGGAGCAGAACACCCTCAATCACACCCCACATCTTTCTCACAATCCACAGATCAAGCCTTTGCTGGCTACTTCGCTCTGTTGCTCAGTACTGGAACAGAAAGGTGTCTACTGGTACCAACACCGAAGCCTTCAGCTGAGCTCTGGAGCATAGCTGCATGCAATTACTCCGTCTAGACTCCACCAGACCCACGTTTTCCAGTGCAAATGGCTCTTTCCTCTCAATACCTGGAATCCATAGCAGTGGTCATCCAGTCAAAGGTGTGTATCAATACCCCAGCAATAAATATTTCACTTGCACGTGTACACTTCTGTCCGTTCACTGCAGGTGTTGCACTTGACGTAGCAACACCAAAGAAACTTGCAGTTGCACTGCCACACACGCGAGTACTGGTGTGTGTTATATCCTCGGCCGCAGCACATGAGGTCGCAGCCATTGGCTTGCTGCGCAGTCTTGTTGCAGATCCTGCCCTGGGTTCCCATGCTACCCGTCACAGGATCTGCCTCGCAATAGTTGGGCGACTTCTCAATGTACACCAAATCCGTGTCCATGGGCTTCCGGTATGAGTAAGGCTTTTTAACCTTCAGAAAGGCAGGTCTCTTGTTCCGGCTGGCTCGGACCGGTTCCACATGCACCGCGTGGTTATACTTCTCCTTGAGGATGTAACCCAATTGCCGGAACTTTGGGAGAGTGGTCCAGCAAGTCTTGGTGGTGCAGGATCCAGATACCCCATGACATTTACACTCTAAACGCATGTTCTTTTCCAAGATCTAAGGTGGGAGGAAAAATAAACAAGTCAATACCTTTAGGATTACTTAGGCACCTAGATACCTTAGGAATCTTAGCCTAAGGTAATTATGAAAGTAGACTGTTTGATGACTCATTGTTGATTTAGTTAGTCTGACTGGTGACAAATTTGAAGTGTGCAATCATCCATTACAAAAGATAGAATTACTGATGCTAAGCAGAGAACGTATGAGGAAGGAAAATATCTTATTTACGAAAAGGTATGTGGTAGTTTTGGTCAGAAACCATGGTTTAAACATTTTGCATGTATCTACATCATCTAATATAAGGCATATTCCAGAAAACCGCAATCTGTATAGACTAACAATACATTAGGGATTAGTGAAATCACACTCTGTGGCATACAGTTGGGTATTTTAAAGCACATTTCTGGGAACAGGTTGAGACAAAGGTTTTTTTTTTTTTACATTCCGATTTGAAGAATGCAAGGATTGTTAAACTTGCAGTGCTAGACTACCTCATTCCTCTCGTTCTGTAGAGAGGGCCTGCAAAACACGGCTTGTGTTCACAGGCTCTCTGACTACTTGTAGGAAGCTGTTTCATTTGTGTACACAACACACGCCACAAATTGTTGCAAGGGGCAAACTATCAGAGGTTGTCTGTAGGAGTCTCTTGTCTTGTATAAGCAATAGAGCGGAATCTGCACAGGATATGATATAAACACTGACTGAACGATGATCGCAGAGTTCCTACAACAATCAGCCTGTGTGTAGTGTACACAGATAAAGCTCAGGAGTCAGGTTTCAGGTGCCTGTGTGCTTCCCCTTGTTATACCTACACGTCAAACTCCACAGGTAAAAACAAAACATTTTGAGCAGCAGTGTAACCGAGGGAGGCTGAGATCTTTTCCTGACCTGTAGTTATTTTTCATGTAAACAAATGCTAAACATGAATGCATTTCACATACCCTAGCAGTGCAGCAAATACAAACACAGAGAAAAAACATAGGTTCGCTCAGAATAGATGAATGAATGGGCAAACGTAAGCAGAACTCAGTGAAGCAGAGTGCCTGTTTAGATATGAAAGATATCCGAGAGGTCTGATTGGCATCAGTGGATTGCCTGTTCGAGGCGGTGTAATCTTTGGTGTGGTCGGTTAATGTGTCTTTTCTCTCTCGCTCTTTCTCTTCCTTTCACTCTTTTTCACTTTTGCTGTGGGTGGGAGAGGCTTTACATTGCTTTTTAATTATTTTTTTCTCTCTCTCTCAGACTTTCTGGAGTCTTTTTGGCAAATGTCTGCAATCTAGGATGCATATCAGGCTTAGTGTGTTCATGCTGCTGATTCCTGATAAACAGTAAGTCTCTGGAAAAGTTTACAAAGGAAAGATCCATGCATTTTAACAGAGGCCACGCCCCTTGCATTTTTGCTGTATGGCAATCTATTAACCAATCAAAATAATGGGTGTGGCATGTGGAAGTCAGGACCCTCCTTTCATTGAGAACTGCTCAATGAAGAGTAGAAAATTGCATCTGAGCTGTGAGCTCACAATGAATTTGTGAATGAACAAGCACAGGGCTGAATGGACTTGCTGTAAAGAGAGTCCTGGTGCATGTGAGGCAACAGATACCATATTTTTATGATAAAACATTACAAAAGGTTACTGGTCAGGCTTAGGGGTTTAAAGCCCCAAAAAGAAGCTCTGTCCAGAGTGCTGAAACATCACACTCTCTAGATTGGCACTGACTGATGAAAACCTTATGAAGGTCAGTCAGATTGCCTGGGCATTCTGGGTATGTGTTTTCATTATATATTTTCAACTACACGCCAAATCTTTTTTACTTCCCACAGTTTCTTGAATGTCTTTCCAGCTTAACCTTAGCCCATTATCTACTGAATCTCATCTCTTTTACAATTTCTGAATCACTTAAAAGGCACAATCACAGTCAAACCAAAAATGATTCAGACACCAGATATAATTCTTTACTAGTGGGTGCAGGACACTATAGTTGATTTATGTAAGTGAGGATAGCAAAATAAAGTAAACTGTGACACATTATATGCAAACATTCTTCATACAGTGGACAACCAGTAAAATTGATCCAAATTCTAAAATTCTTCAGACACTGACCTGACCATGTTTTGCTTTAGTGTTTTTTCTTTAATTGCTAATGCGACCTTTTACACCAATGACTGAACAAAATGAAGCATTGCTCTGTAATTGGTTGACCTAAACTGGTATTATCTAATTGTGTACTTAAATTTAACAGCTGATTGGTTGATTGTATTCCATTTCATACCTTTCTATCAAAGTTATCTGACATTATCAAGATGAATATGTGCTGACACAGTTTAACTCTTGAGTTCTCGTCATATTTTATTACCATTTTCTAAACTATAACGAATAAACTAATAATGTGAGAAAATGTGGAAGATGTCTGAATAATTTTTGGTTTGACTACAGTTTTGCCATAATCACAAATGGCTGGTCATGTGCGTGCCAAAACTGAAGTTGCATTGCTATTACTAATCTACTACCCAATCCAAATCAGAGCTAATTCAAGTAACATAGCTAGTAGGACTTAAAAGAATGTAAACTAAACAACCTAGTAATGTTTTTATGCATGTCTTATATATTGTGCCACATACCTTGCGTCCCACTTCATTGTTATGGAGGTTCATGAGTGTCCTGGCGTTCTGCTTGATCTCCCGTGCGTCTACGAACACCTTTGAGAAGCTCAGACCGTAGCGAATATCAGCCGAGCATCCTCCCCACTTCCAGCCTTCCTCCTGGTTGTAAAAGCCTTGCTTCTCCTTGTCACAGCCACAGCCGCTCAGCGTACCTTGCGTGCAGGCCGCCGTGATGGCATGGGCGACCCCGGCAGCGATGATGGCGTAGGTGAAGGCTGCCTCCTTACTGCCTGGAACCAAAAGAACATTCTATGTCAGTATTGCTGACAAGAAGATCCAGTTATAGGCCGTTTTAAACCCCCCTACATACCTGACATATCTTGACACTCATAGCAATAATGAAAAGTGTTGAGTCAAGTGTAGTTCATTTATCATGCACACTTCACACACTGATTAACAGTATGGCCTTGGGAAGATGGTGTGGAAGGCCTATAAAAAATGATCTAGAACCCAACATAGGCAAAACAAACATGGATCACATACCTGTGATTACTCAACACACAAATAATTGTCCTTCAGTTGTCATAGAGAGGAAACAGAAAGACAAATAACTGTTTGCACACAGATGAGCAAAGGAAGGAACGGTCCATCTCTTTAATAAGCACAAATGACAAGGGTTTATTTCAGAGACAATAGAATGGTAGAGATAGAGGGTATGTGTTTAGACTCAAGTCTGGCCACTGTCCCAGCTTCCGTCAGAACGAGGGATCCACCCTGTGGAGATGAACTCCTCAGGCATGCAGTGCCTCCTTGGCCAGAGCACTGCTATAATTGATTGCCACTGTTAAACAGGGCACTTCCAGGTTAACAGGGTATTTCATTTATAAGGACAAAGATAGGTCTGAAAATCCAGCGAAGACTTATTTCAGGGACTTTTTTGTAAGGTGACATAGTTACAAAAACTATTAACCAAATTCCAATTCTACAAATGGACACTTCCACTATTTTTTTGCCGCCTCATGCTGCCAACAAAGCACAATTGAAAGCTATGTAAGTCGCTTTGGATAAAAGTCTTTGCAAATATAAAGGTAAAAATTAAGAGTCCTGGCTACATGGAAAAGATGCATTCGCTGTTGCTCAGTTAAGTTAACATTCCCCAGAAATGTACATATCCTTTTCTGGATTAATGAGTCATCATGTATTGACTGACCTAAGAATCATTTACACACCTGGAACCAAAGAAACACTTAAAAAGTTAACCAGGCCTCGTAAAGAGTGATGTCATGAGTTATTGCAATTAATAACTTTGCTATCTTTTGATCATTTCATGGCAAGAGGTGGGAAAAAAACACAAGAATATGTCAGACTGTTAACAGACCGGCTCAGCAATTCAGGAATTTTCACCTTCAAGCGATCAAGAAACTGCAGTGGTTTCCTGAAACTCACTAACATTGGTATGTGTTGACCTGCTGATGATAAACATCTTGGAACTCTGCCCATGCAATTTAACAAAGGCCAGTTTGGGGCATCAATTATGTGGAGATTTTTATGAGTTGTTTGGGCTTGTCGCCAGAGGAGAAGGGATGTATCCTGAGGGAAGGAAAATGAAGACTACATTGACGCGAAATCTTAAAATTCTCATCAATACCAGAGTAGAATGCTCCTTGTCTTTGTATATCACTCGAGCTGTGTTTACTCAAATCAAGATATTCTGAGCACAAACACAGCTGATAAGACACCCATAAAACATGTGTGTTATGACATGAGTGTCATTTATTTTCGAGAGAAATCTGAAGCAGTGGCATCGCATGATTCTGTGCGAGACGTCTCTTGCCAAAACTGTAAATGCAAGAGGTTAATTTATAAACCTCATACAATGTACTTGTCTGGACTTGAGGCATTAATGCTGTTGGAGGAAAACTATTTTTTGAGCATACCAGAGGGTGGTTAAGTCAGAGAAGATTTAGGAGGGTTGCGCTCAAGCAACATAAAGTAACACAAGCACAAAGATGGTACGCCTTTCGCATATCTGTCCAACTGCTGATTTCCAGCAAGCTATATTTCAATCGCAACTTCATTCATATATACGATAAAAAGGTGAACGGGTCCACTGGTACTGGAGAAGGCAAAATGTGCACCTAAAAGAGGAATCTATGGATATGTGTGCCAAATGTGGACCTTGGTACCAGGCCCTGAAAATTATTGCACATTACTCAACAACTTTTTTTTTGTGTTTTTTTTGGAGTACGCAAGCCCCTCCCCACAGGATTAACTACCTCTTTTCATCTCCTAACTTCTGCTACTATGAGCATGACTGGTCATACACCCACTGAAACCAATCATGTTTAAACGGTTGTCCACTACATTTAATCCTCCCTATACTGACCATAGACAAAAAGAGTCTGGGTAAATAAAGCAGTTGGGCCGTTTCAGAAATGGAGACCACGGTTTGTCACTCTAGGTCAGCGTCAGCTCTGCAACGCTTAGATGAGAGGGCACACAACACAAGACCTAAAGCAGCTGTCCAAGCAGACAGCATTAAATAATATAATCAGCACCCACAACAAATCCAGGCTGCCATTCAAGTGTAAACGGCTGAGTGTGTGCAGCTCCAGAATGAGATGGAAAGAGACGAAAACCTGTGCTTTTTTTTTTTCTGGAGGCGCTTGTCTTTGATGCAAAGGGATAAAATACAGCTTCACCTTCAGCGATAGATACAAGTCTCTACAGATCTAAGCTTTTCCCCTGGGCCTCAACCACACCATCGCAACACTGACTGGATCATTAGAGCGCGCAGGAAAAGGAAAGAGGAGAAATTTCATTCAATATTATCTTGGGAGTTTATTTCCGATCTTCCACTGGGAAAACCACGCAATAATGCAAACTCCTCTTTCCTAGCAGCCAAAGAGCGTCTGAAACTAAAGCAAAGTGCTTCACGCCACCATTCATCAAAGTGTCGTGGGCTCAATAGCACTGTAGGACCCCTTAACAGGCCAAAGTTTGCCTTAGGAAAATGGATAACATTACCCCGAGTAACAAACTCGCTTAATTACTTTTGCTTTGTCTCTCTAAGGTGACATATTGTTACATTTCTTCACAATACTGTACTTTCTTTTGGTCCTACCATTCAACCACTGTAACTTATACCCGTGGTAAAGTGAAAACCCTGACTGCCAAATCATTAAAATCTACAGATAAGACAGGACGACTAGAAAAAGAATTCTTTTGAGAGGGTTGACTGTTGAGAGGGCTATAAATCTAGCCGCGTTGGCACTTGCTCCATGAATGCAGCTGAAACCTACCTGACATTGTTACTGTGGCTTGTAAGACACTTAATGTTAGCCTGACATCCAATGACAAATCATTTCAAATGAGATGTCAAAGTAAGGGGAAACAGGACACAATATAGTGTCATTCCAGATTTGTCAGGCCCAAGTCTATGTAAAATTTGTCCATTCTCTTTTTATGAATACATTACATTTGTAAAATAAATTTAAAAATAATTTAGTCAAGTAAGAATGTTCTAGCAGGTGTATAAGAGTGGAGTGTGATTTCACCATTATTATCAAAAAGACTGTCAATCTTTAAGCAAAATCTAAAGGTTTCCTCATCCACACTTTTAACCTAAAAGCATCTTTATTTGGGCTTTGACACTCTCGATGGATTGAAAGAAAGTGATTTGGTCAAATAACATTCTTTGTGCTTTTCTTTTTTCACCTGCAAAAGGAGGCCGCTAGTTTAAAAATGCCAACACTTAATTTCTGAATACTGTAACAATATAAATGTAATATTTTGGTAACATACCCACTTTCAACTCTTTTCCAAAGACAGTTCTTTCCCCGAGGGCCGAGCAGTTCCACCTTCCATTTTTGAATTGAAACTGACACTCATTGATTCCCATTTGCGCTCCTTCTCCAATGACAATGATAGCGTCAGGCCGGCTTTGACAGATAGTCCTTTGACGAGGGGCCAAACCAGGAATTTTGTTACAGATAATACTGGCTCCCAACGCAACCACGGAGGAAAAGCCCCTGAAAGGTTTAGAAATAAGTGTTTATATTTATACAGAAATATATGAAATATTTACATTGGAATCGAGGGCCATGACTCAATGATAATTCACAGTATACATGGATGGTAATATAACTGAGCACTGAAGCACTTTGGGAGACAATTAAACTATGATATGTGGATGTTGTTATTTACTGTAACTCAAAGCAAATTTATATTGTTCTTTAGGGAAAAGAAAAGAGAACATTTCATAGGACAAATATGGTACAATGATGTATGTTCGAGATGATAAATCTATTTAAAATCTTGTGCCAAGTTCTTAGAAATGTCATCTTTTTACTCATGTTGGTTTCATACATTTTCTAAAAATATCAAGTAGTATAGCCATCAAGTAAAAGTACTAAATTACTTCTTAGCACCTTGAAAACGCACAAGTCTTTATAATATATATATATATATATATATATATATATATATATATATATATATATATATATATATATATATATATATATATATATATATATATAAAACTTTTTTTTAAATATGAAGTTTTCATAGGGTTACTACATTGAACATGAACAAAACTTAATTTTCATAAGGGTTAAAAAAAAAATTAATGATCTTGAAACAATAAGGGTGTTCTAAAAGGGTCCTCTGTGTTTATTTTTAATTTATTTATTTTTCTCATGGCAACAACATAGTCTTAATTTTTGTTTAGGCCACACTGACTTTATTCCAAAAAAATAACGTTTCTTTTTTTTAAATAACTAAATAAATCCAGACAATAAATGTCATTGAGATATTTCAGATACATAAAAAAAGTTCCACTATTCTTGTTTCTTTTCTCACAATATATTCACACAACTTTATCAAATGCAAGCGTCACAATGGCAGTAAACCGACAATGTGCTCGCAATAAATAAATTATACACATATGGATTTTTGCATAAAAGCGGCAATACTAAATAGTTTACAGGTTAAATAGGTAAACAAATTCCATTTTACCCCACTTACCCAATCTTCAAATATATAATCCCCAAACAGAGGAAAATGTGAAAAATCCAGCGGCGTGTTTTCCTGCTCATGTTCAGCCTGTACTTTGTTAATCGACTGTGAAATGATAGTCTCCTAACCGGTGGACAAGAGGTTATCACCAGCAAAGCAAGTCCTTGGAGGGATGCAGAACTCCCAGAGAACTTGACGTGAACACCTGAGTTGATATCCTTCGGGACGCGTGGAGATGAACGTTATTCTGCATATGTACGACTTCTGAATCACTTTTACGCTTCTCTATTTACGACTACCCGGTCTGAGGTTCACTGCGCCCTTTCCAGCAGATCCTTTATCTGTTAAATCTATCAGGGTGTTCTGGAGGAAATTAAACTTCCCGATATTCCTTTAATAGGTCTGTGCGCTCCTGAAGCCGAGTAGCAGGTTGATAACGCGACTAATGACTTCAAAACACACCGCAAGCACGCGCGTTCAACCAAACAACACAAGTAGCCTATGCATTGAAGTTGTCTACGGTACGTATGGAGGTAAAAATCTGATTTGAGACACGACAACCCAGCAATAAGCGATAGATGTGTCACTTGTATTTATATATATCGCGCTATAATACTATAATGACTAATCTGAGTAAGAAAGGAATATTCTCTATGCGCTTCTTGGCGAAGATCATATCGCAGTAACCCCAGCTTCTTAAACAGAGCTTTTATCTATTTTCCTGCACCCGTTTGCTCCTCCCATGAGAAAAGAAAACTTGTTCGACTTTAGATTTCCCCCTCACCCACCTCAAGCCCTTAATTGCGAGGTGAGAGATGTGTTCATCTATCCACCTTCCAAAAAAAAAGTGTACTCGGTGATCAAGAACATTGGGCTACAACAAATATTAAAACAGACTTTTAAACTAGTTTAAACTTTATATTCTTGAAAGAAAGGTTCTTTAATTGCACATCAATTAATAACAATAAGTGCTAGGTTAGATGGAATGGAAATTTAGATTAAATGTTAACAAGAGATGGTGTTCATTTAGACAAACTTGGTCATTCAAAAAAAAAAGGGTCCTTCATGAACATTTCTGTAAGCAGTGACTAAATTCATATTACCTTTCCACGTCAACAAATCCCGTTACTAGGCTACCATCATAATCAATGTAAAATAAAGTAACACGATTTTTGATTGGGGGAAATACAATTCATTTCATATTGAAAATTGGATATTTGTAGATAGGCAGCATTAGGCTACATTCTCTAGCATAAGGTTAGCAGTGGCTAAATGAACTGTCGACCCATTACGCACGGCTGTATCCAAACATATATAAACAAGTTTAGCTTGAGAAGGCCCAGTGCAATTTATAAATACATCAAGAGTTTGTCTGACAAATGAAAAAAGGCACGCATTTTGTGGCATGACCCGGAAAAACACAAATCAAAGTATCTGTGCAGATGATTTGTGTCTATTTTATTGGTGTTTAACATTGATACAATTTATATTCCTTGTCAATTACTACAATTATAAAATCTATGGAGCGTTGATGCAAAATTTTGGTCAACAAACTTTTAAAAGTCCCAATATGACGCACAAAAACAATCAGAGCCATTATTAAGGCATTCATTATTTTACAAGAATTATCTGCTAATTAAACAATTTTCCAAAGATTCCCCATGAAGAGAAGAAATGTAAATCTCTAGCTCAAACGACGAAGTAAATATTGCTTGTTGCTAAGCAACCATCCATCCCACAATCATCCACGGTGCAATTACCTAGACCCTTCATGCAGTTTGGTGCATTTACACATGGATATAAAATCATAGTGACATAAAAGGCAAAAGAAGCAATAGAAAACCAGCAGATGCTGGATTAGAAATGAAAGACACCCCGTTAATCTGAACCGGGGGCTGATCATTCGGGACATACAGCATCTATCATCCTGCTAGAGTCAGCCATGTGTTCAATATATAGACAATACAAGAGCGCCATCTCCAGGATGAATTATGACGCTGCCGTGACGACAAGAACAACTTCATATTATATATCGTACACTGTTTCTATTAATCAAGGATTACATCTTCCACTCCTAACCTGGAAATATTTTTTGTCTGTTAAAAATAGGCATTAGATAAATAGTTTTAATCAATGACAAACACTGATACATTTGCAAATACTTTTATTTCATTTGTAAACTAAAGTTGCATTAGAAACAAGGAACATGTTTTGATAAAAAAAAAAAAAACACTGCATCACATTTTCTAACATAATTAGAACATAATTCCGTGTGTATTTCTGCCCCTCAGGGAAGGCAATAGATTGTATAGTTATCTTCTACACAGGATAAAATCACTACCCTACAACTATACAATCTACTACCTCACACTGCACAAGCATTACCATCTAAATAACGCAGCAAAACTATTACCATTTCACACAAATTATATTTTTAACAATAAAAAAATTTCTGCTAGCCAATCGACACATACCGTGACAATGCTATCATTGATATTAAACATCCAGAAAACTCCGTAGGTAGCTCCGTTTTCACTTTGAGAAAGACAGTAGGCTGTATAGTTATCTCCCAGTGTGGGTGTGACCCTAAAACTATACAACCTACTACCTCATCCCACAGTGCACATGTCGCCTTCTTTCCACCTGCAAATGAAGTAATGCAACTGGATAGTGACACAACTAAACTCCTGTTTTCCAGAGTCCTTTTTGCCCGCCATGTTAGGATTCTCGTCTCGGCATCTACCGCATTTCCAAACGCGTGTCATTCTGTGGATGGGAAAAAGGTTAGTGAATTAAGGTTAATCAATCTGCTGACAAAAAAAAAAAAACAGACTGTTCAAAACTCAAAATAGTCCCTGCTCACTTCGCATATGAAAAGAACGCATTACGAAAATAAGACCCCAACCAGGGATCTGTAGGACTACAAAATGCTCCCTCGAACTGCAGACACCAAGGGTAATGCAGCAAAATGGAGGGGCTGGCCAAGTTACTGGCACCCTCTCGGCACCGGGAAGCCATGTTGACATTGTGTGTGACTTGGCTACGTACTAACATCTCAGTCAAGATTAAATGCCGCCACATTCAGACTTGGGCCCAGTTTGGCTCTGGGATAGATGTCGTCAGTAACAGCAGGCAAGCAAGAGAGAACCAAAGCACTCAAAGCCTCGTCTTGTTTTCAGCCATCTTGCTGGTAGCTTGAAAGTGCGCATCATTCTAAATGCAATTTTGTGTTCAAAAAGCATTCTGATATTTTTCATAAAGCAATGCATTGAGTTTATAAATTGTGTTATTAACTATGATATACATGCACATATCACATATCAAGTAAACAGTAACAACTAATATGTAATAAAATATTATTAACACAAATTAACTGTTTCCATGTTTTGGAAATGACTGCCAGTCTTTTCATTCTGTTACCCAATTGAGTAATTTATTCACAAACTGGACAACATATTGCATTGTAATCATGCTCACATGCAGTTAGTGAGGACAGCTCGATAAAAAAGTTAGAATATCGATATTTATATATATTTATTGACAATATAATATTGTATATATTGTACCATGGAGCTGCAGATTCAGTACATCTTTTGATTGCACGAAACACTGATATAATGACAACTTGACATTAAGTGGTTGGTCATTGCAATGAGAGAAAAATGGATGAGGATCTGGCTTTGAAACTATTACATTTGCCCACTTGGCATTTGGCATCAAGCCTAACTTACATTCTGGCAGTTCTGCATGTTTCCAATCATGAACGCTTTATATTAACAGATTAATTTAGGCTTTTATTCACATATAAACATTGATCAGCGAACATTAACAGAACCTCAACCGAACATGCTTGACGCGCAAGAACAAACCTCATTGGTTCTTGCGGAAGCTCAAACTTGCTGTGAAGCGAGAATGAATCTCATTGATTCTTGCAGAAACTCAAACATTCTGCAGAACACTAACACCTCATTGGTTCTCGGGCGTCAAGCAAGCATGCTTGAGCTTCCATTTACCATTATGAATGTTTTGAAATTAAACTATTTTTTTTTCCATTCTAAAATTAAATTGAATCCATTCATCATAAAAAGCAAACATATCTTCAGAAAATTTTGATTAAACTGCTCAGTTTAAATGGATCAGTTTTATGATCGCTTTATTAACTTTTTGAAGCATCAAAGCGGTAGCGGACTGTCAATAGAAGGACAGAAATCTTTCAGATTTCATTAAATTATGAATTTGTGTTTTTAAGTTGAACGAAAGTATTGCGGGTTTGGAAGGACATGAGGGTAATTTATGACAATTTTCATTTTAAAGCGGACACCCTTTGACGCCACTTATACAAAAGTGCTAATTAATTATTTAAGAAAACGGAATAATATTTGTCTCTATGAAGCTAATTTGCAGTTTGCAGCCGAAATGTTGCACAAGCTGCCTGTCAAATCGACTAACTTTACTCCAGAAATCACTCCTCACCTCTTGCACAATGTCTGTAGGTAACAGACACAAACGTGGTTAAGTGCTGTGTTTAAGTCAAAATATCTGTAACTTTATGTAAACTACATAGATTGCTGGACTCTAGCTCACAGCTAACGGTGAGATTCCTCATCCTAATACATGCATTCCGCATGTATTAGGATTAACGTTACTCTGCCATCACGTTATTTCACACAGAGACTCTTTGAAGACAGTCACTCATTTCAATAATTTTCTATTATAATGGCGGACTCAGTCTCATAGTTTGTCCTCACAAACTATTTGTAGGTTGCTCAAATTTCCCTCGCTTGATTCATAAAAAATGGCGGTCTCCAGTGGCTAGCCTGCTAATACATCTATCCACCAAATATAATGACCCTGGAACAAGTAAAAACTCCACGGCATTTCTGACATACACGAAACTATAAAATTCTTCAGAGAACCGCATGTGAAATATATCAGCGCTATTCAAATAGCATGCTAGGATAAGTGTCCCTCACAGACTAGCCAGTAAGCTAGTTTACACATCGCTCTTAAATAATGTAGTAAGTAAAGGAAACTTATTGTAAAGTTTATCGGACGTAAGAAAAAATACAGATATTTGCGCTAAAACTGACACGGTTTCCTTGGTAACAAGAGAGGACTGTTTTAACACACAAACGCTCTGTCATACCTTCAGTGTGTCCTCAATGGAAGCTGAAGGCTAGTCGGCTAATAGCTAGCGATGAACACCCGCGGTCAGCGTCTGTGCTGAAACTCCAGGACCCGGATGAACGCGTAGGGAACTGGTGGACCTCCCTCTTTTTTATATCTTAAAAAAGACAATGTCTATATTAAGGGCGGCATACATTGTTTTACATACATACGTAACATATATATGTACATATATAAACATACAATGGAAAATATGAATTTGTTTATCGCACTCAATGCACGATTATCTCTGCATTTAGCCTCAGTGACTACTGCAGATTCCGGTGCATAGCAGTGTACAGAAATTCTGAGAAAATTAAGCACAACATTTTACCTACAGGAGGAGTCACGTCAGGACAAAGCAATAGCCTACTGACACAATCCAAAAAATAATCCATTCTTTTTTCTTTCTTTTTTTATTGTGGGTGCTGCATTTACTAACCACCAGGTGGGGCTGTTGATCTACCTATACAAAGTCTTTCTTGAAGCCGGACTCTTCTCATGATGAAAGTAAATCACTCCTTTTTTAACACTGGTTTCACAGACAATGCTTAATCCTAGTCCCAGACTAAAATGCATGTTTGAGCTGTTTTAACTAAAAGCATCTTGCATTGACATATCTTAAAATAGAGGACCTTCTAAAAAAATTAACATATTGTGATAAAAAAGTTCATTATTTTCCATAATGTAATGATAAAAATTAAACTTTCATATATTTTAGATTCATTGCACACCAACTGAAATATTTCAGGTCTTTTATTGTTTTAATACTGATGATTTTGGCATACAGCTCATGAAAACCCAACCTCAAAAAATTAGCATAACATGAAAAGGTTATCTAAACGAGCAATTAACATAATCATCTGAATCAACTAATTAACTCTAAACACCTGCAAAAGATTCCTGAGGCTTTCAAAAACTTCCAGCCTGGTTCTTTACTCAAAAGCGCAATCATGGGTAAGACTGCCGATCTCACTGCTGTCCAGAAGGCCATCGTTGACACCCTCAAGCGAGAGGGTAAGACACAGAAATACATTTCTGAACGAATAGGCTGTTCCCAGAGTGCTGTATCAAGGCACCTCAGTGGGAAGTCTGTGGGAAGGAAAAAGTGTGGCAAAAAACACTGCACAACGAGAAGAGGTGACCGGACCCTGAGGAAGATTGTGGAGAAGGACCGATTCCAGACCTTGGGGGACCTGCGGAAGCAGTGGACTGAGTCTGGAGTAGAAACATCCAGAGCCACCGTGCACAGGCGCAGGAAATGGGCTACAGGTGCCGCATTCCCCAGGTCAAGCCACTTTTGAACCAGAAACCGCGGCAGAAGCGCCTGACCTGGGCTACAGAGAAGCAGCACTGGACTGTCGCTCAAATTTTGCATGTCATTCGGAAATCAAGGTGCCAGAGTCTGGAGGAAGACTGGGGAGAAGGAAATGCCAAAATGCCTGAAGTCCAGTGTCAAGTACCAACAGTCAGTGATGGTCTGGGGTGCCATGTCAGCTGCTGGTGTTGGTCCACTGTGTTTTATCAAGGGCAGGGTCAATGCAGCTAGCTATCAGGAGATTTTGGAGCACTTCATGCTTCCATCTGCTGAAAAGCTTTATGGAGATGAAGATTTTGTTCTTTAGCACGACCTGGCACCTGCTCACAGTGCCAAAACCACTGGTAAATGGGTTTTTGTTGTTGTTGTTTTTGCCCAAAGTTTGCATGCCTGTAACTCAAGAAGTATTAAAGACATCTTTATATGCTTTTAGATTGTGGTAGTTAAATAACTTTTCATTTAGTATCTTTAAAGCCCAATATGGTGCATTTCCAGAGTTATGGGGATTTCAAAGTGGCTCCATGAGTAAAATTGTGCACATTTTCAGTAGTCAAAAACTGAATTGTGTTCACAGCACAAACCTAAATTCAAATGAATCTTTATATTTGGCATACCTTTCAATTAGAATATAAAACACCATTTATCACACTCTGGTGACTTTATGCATGGAAAATTACTTTCTGACCTAGCATTACATGAGGCAGGGAAAGGGGCGCTCTTTTACGCAACTTGAGTTTGTTTGATGCACTTCTGGCAATAATTACGGCTGCAGGGCAGCTCCAGAACAGCCTGAATGAAAAGATCCAGACACACAAGACAAGACAGAGAGTTATAAAAAGCATTCTGTATTTCAAACATGCCAAGTTCTTTTAAACCTTCATGTGTTATCTTGCCTTATTCAAAAGTTGCATGGAGTTGGTTGCAGACCAACACTTCAAAAATTACAATAGGAAACAGAACTATCAGAATTATTAATTGCAGCATTAACTGGCCCATATGACCCCAGACTAATGGCAATAGTGAGGTTTTCATTCATGAAATTAGGATCCAGAAGATTTATTAAATAGTGTAATAAAGAAACTTGCTTAATGGAGGCAAAGTTGATTTTGTATATTAATAAGACACTACAGCAAAGAGAATATTCAGATCTTTATTTTATAATAGATTTGAATGAAAATGTAATAAATAAAAAATATAGTGCTTTGGAAAAATCCACAATAATCTGTCTGTAGGAATCGGACAAGAAAACATCTTACAATTCTTCCACGGACATGAATGAATAAACATATATTCTGCTGGCTACATGATATTTACTTAAAAAGACAAGACAGTGATAGCATTTTAGTTGACAAATGAGGTCCGTTTCAACGCCACAGTGTTATCTAGTACTAAAACACCACATGACAAACATATTAGTACATATTCCTTTCTATTTTTTGTTGTTGTTGTTGTTTTAAGTTCATTAAAAGAAGCAGCTTAGTTATAAATAATGGCAATAAAAGGTAAAGAGCATCCTGCAAAAGCCTGTCTACAGGGCAGTACATTGCGTCGTTGTATTGTATTGATACATTCTCAAATTATTCTATTCTAATGTAAACTGCGTTGCATTATGAATGAAAGCATTCAGTTGTCCTCTATTGTACCTTACATACAAACCTTTAAATTGCAAAGGCAAGAATCAGCAAATCTGGCAATTTGCTTCATTCATAAGTATTAAAGACTGTGTCATAAAATGAGAAATGTTGCACAGTGATATTATTTTGGTTTAGTCAATGATGAGGTACATCTAACATCATTTATCTATTCAAACAGTATTATATGACAAACACATTTTCATGAGAATCCTCAGTTCGTTAGAGCCAAACAAAAGCATACAAATAAATACATGACATACTTATTAATAAATAGTTTCCTCAGTTAGCTAATAAATATTGTGTACCAAAAATAAACTATTAAGGAACAAAATTAGAAAAATAGCCTAACAAAAGCTTGTGGCACATACATGTATGGCAGTCATTATTGTTCTCTCACAAATAAAAGATGTTAAAATGCATTATTTGAATGAGTAATCATGGCAAAGACACCACTGACAACAGGGAAAAAAAACACTTAACCTGTTAGTTTGTGTCTTTGTGTTTCGTTTTCCTTCAAAATGACAGTGCAGACTCCAGATTTCAGTTTCCACATCCAGTGTCTCACCATCTTGATCAGGGTACGTGGGAACAGTGGCAGGTCAGCTCAAGCTCTTCCATTGCTTTTGTCCTCATATCATTGAGGACAGGGATCATGACGTCTTTCAGAGTCTTAAAGATTAACCGCCCATTCTCTGAATCGGAGGAAATCTGGATAAGACCGAGATTAGAATCACATAATTAGGATAAACAATTAAAAAAGTTCCACAAAACCTTACTAGGTGAAAAAGAAAACACATCTTCACTTCAGTTGCACCAGTAGTACTATTTTCGTGGCCTTGACTTACCCAAGTAAATGCTTTGATTGTGCGTTCAAAAAAGGCATTCTCAACCTCCTCGGGTATTTTAAGCAAATGAGCAGCGCAATCAAGAATACAGAGAAGGGTTTGTTTTTGTCCCTAAATAACAAGGAGAAACAGATGTTTTAGTGTACACATAATCCATTTAGATGGTGAAAAAACAAGTCACATTTGTAATGAAATATACTCTTAAGCACTAGTTCCCAATCAAGGGGCCGGAGCCCACTAGGGGGCCTCTGCAAAATTCCATGTTTGAACATAAATGTGTCGGCAGTGTGTGTACACAACCACCCTGTAATGGCACAAATCCACCCACTGTTTGTTTTTAATTCCCATAAATCATAAGCAGTGTCTCAGAATAATAATGTGATGTCACATTGCACAGGCCCCACCCACGACTAGTGACAGACTCTGCCCTATTAGCATAGACCCCGCCCTGAGTGAGCTGTACACAGTCTGACATGTTTTTCTCCTCGCCAGATCATTTAACAGCATTCAAGTAAGAAATGTATTTTTATTCAATCAAGAGCAGTGAGTGATTTTCAGTTTTGTTGTTGTTGTTGTTGTTTTTGTTTTGTTTTTAATAGGGCCGGGACTTTAACGCGTTAATTAAGATTAATTAATTGCATGACTTTAACGCGTTAATTAAGATTGATTACGCAAAAAATAGATAGGCTAACAATTTTAACTTATTTTTGCACCGCGGAACGTTTTTTAATGAATGAGTTTCGACGGACCGATTATACTGGAACACCAACTAGCGTTCTTGACTTCTGAACACAACAAACCACAGTGAACATGAACGAAGAAGCTGACGAGACTGCTTTGCTTGGCCCCGTGGATGGGAGTTTTGTTTTAAAAAATGAAAGGATGGAAGCGTCGACAAGAGCATGGTTGTGTGGAAGCTAAAATTTTGTTGATTAAGCTTATGTATTCAGTCATTATTCAATGGTATACTAAAAATCCATGTGAAAAAAATTACTTCTCACTGTTCTCAGGTCAAATATTTATATGCAATTAAAATGCGATTAATTTCGATTAATTAATAACAAAGCCTCTAATTAATTAGATTAATTTTTTTAATCGAGTCCCGACCCTAGTTTTTAATATTAACAGCATATACAGCAGTAGGTACTGTATACGTTACGCTGCTTTCACTTTAATACACAGCTCTAATATACACATGCAATTTCTTTACATGCTGTTTATGTTTAAAACTGTGTTTATTTAAACTTTTTGTGTATTTGACAGTTTAAGCGCAATAAGACGTGAAAGAGAACTTAGTTTAATACTCCCAGCTCATAATCAATAATGACAGCCAGCTTTCCGTGCGCGCGTTTCAGATGTGTGTGCTCATTAAACCGTATAGCAGAAGTTTAGACTGATGCATGCGGATAATAAACTTTCATGATGATAAACAACTGCAATGCCACGTGAGCGTGACTGCAATAGAGATGATAATCAAAACCAAATACCGGATGTTTTCGTTTTTTTAAAGCTACACTGTGTGATATTTTCCCCCATCTTGCGGTGAAAAGGTAAACGACCATCCAGTGAATATTAGTTTCTGTTCCTCTCAATTCCGATTTCATTTTTACTCCTACGGTGGCTGATTTAGTCCAAGATTAATATGGCTTCCAGTTCGATCAAGTGATGAGGTTACTTTAGAAAACTATTATAATTTGCAGTTATTTAATTTGTCAGTTAACATGTAGGTTATGACATCTATGTAAAATGAATAATAGTTTTACCTTTTCGTTATTTTTTACCATTTCATTGCTAACATCAGCGATCAGGTTCCCAGACGAATGCAAGCGAATCTTAGTAAAGTAACTTTTATCAGTGCTATCGTTATTCTGTATATTGTACGACATCACTAGCGTAAGGCAAAGTTTACATTGTAGGTTATATGAGTCTCAAGCAATCCCCCTCTTCACATTCGACACAGTGCCATCGAGTGTTAAAACGCCAAAGGCGAAGCTTGAATTTACGGGTATGTCCCTCTTTGGCTAATGTACTTTCAAGATGGAGGGGCAACATGGCGATGTGCATTCGAACCCCTTACCCGTATGTATTTTTAATGGCATATTATACACTTACGAGAATACTTTATTACTTGAAAGAAGTAAATATACATTAATGAGCACATATATTTTTGAAAGAACTCAGTGTTTTTAGCTAAGAATAAACTAAAAAAGTTACACAGTGTAGCTTTAAGGCATGAGCTGTAAAGGCTCTGCCTTCTTCTGGAAAGGGGGCGGGGAGCAGCAGCTCATTTGCATTTAGAGATAAATGCACAAAAACAGCATGTTTTTCCTTCCACTTAAAAATGGACATTTACAACATGGTATAATAAACGATCTGTGGGGTATTATGAGCTGAAACTTTACAGACACATTCTGGGGACACCTGAGACTTATATTATTGTAAAAAGTGGCATAATAGGTCCCATTTAATATGATTTTAATTTAGTTATATTGACAAACTTAAAGTTGCAATGAAATGGAAATAGCAACAGATATTTTCTTTTTCTGTATTGTGACACATCTGAGTGAAACTAATGATCAAAAAAAAATGTAGAGCAGGGACTTGGTTCTGTGCATTGGCTGTTGATTGGATTTTGGGATGTGGACGTTGCACTCAAAAATGGAGGCATTTACCCATGGCTGTTTATCAAATGTACATGACAGATTTTTAATAAAATATCCAAGTCCCGCAGTCATTGACTTTTACTAAAATTGTGTTATTTACAATCCCCTGTTGTTTAAAATTGTTTAGATAAAACCAGATTTAAAAACTGGGCATTTATACCTATAAGCGCCAACGGGTCAAATTTACCCATATATAATTCCTTTATTTTCACGCTGTGTTTGAGCAACGTGCCGGCTTACTTTAAACAGTCACACAACCTACGATCAAATTAAGATGTTTTAGCCTATTCATAAATGTTCAAACTTTGAATTAGTTATTCATTTTTGTTTTTCAATTTTTATTGTGTAGTGTTTGCTACCGTGTTGCTATTTATTTAAATCTGTGTGTTTCCTGAAAAATAATCTATGATGAAATTAATAAAACAATTTTCATGATTACCCCAAGTTTATTTGGTGTTGTTCTCTTATTCAAATGATAAATGATAAAACTAAACAAATGAATAATTATTTAGGTGAAACTGTGCACTTGAATTTGTCATTGCACATGTCATAGATGGTTTGTCATTCTTTGGCATACATCCTATGCAGTGCGGTGGATTAATATTACTCTTTATTGTCTATTTAGGGTATTTTAGTCATTTAAATAACATGGGTTTTCTTAATATGTGATTAATGATATTTTATTATAATATTTATTTATTTCCTTCTAATTCTCGTTGTCATTGCAGGCTGATTTAGCCTATATAGTCACCAAAAAGTGATTAGTGTAACCTGCTTAAAATAGCATAAAACAACAGGACAGAAACATAGGTGACTAAAAATAATCATTTCATGACTCTAGACATTACTTTGTGAAGATAGTGGCATAATACAGTGACATAATATGTTCATACACACATCAGAGGTGCATATAAGGAGAAGGGTTTATACAGTCGAATACTGTCTCGGACAGGGCGGGAGCTTGGACTCAAAAAGATTTACAACCACTGATCTAAAGAGATGTAGCTTGGTACCTTGTCGAGTGAATTCAGAGCATCTTGGGATTGAATCGGTTTCCAGCCAAAGTCTCCACATCTTCTTTTGTGATGATTGGCTCCTTCAGTTGCTCTAGCCAAGACCACATGAGCGTGGAGAGCACAACAGGATCTCTTTCGGTGCACAGCCTCTCCCATGCACCTTCACGGGAGTTCAGCTCTGTCTGAGGAGCAATGGCGATTGCGGAATAGACTTAAAGTTACTCAGTTGCATTATAGAAGAACAGGATATGGAATTGAAGTTCTGAGACTCAATTCATCCAGAAATCTATGGAATACAACAAAGCTCCTACCTGCCACACTGAGACTGTGCTGAGTTCCTCTCCATCAATGTCCATCGTGAGAGCTTTGGCCACAAACAGATGACGAGTCTCAGGGGAGAGTTCACTTTGAAGCATTAAAATAGGAACATCTGTGAATTGTTGTGTGACATCAGAGGTTGTGTTTTCATTAGGGCTCAGGTGACTTTTGCCGCCTTGACACTTTGAGAACATTGTACTGCTGTCATTGGTCCTCCCTAGAAAGCCGTAGGACATGCTACGCTTTGCCTCCTTCAGAGGTACCCGTTTTGCGGAGACAGGAGAGCAGGATGCATGGCCTTCAACTTTTTTGGACTGTGCCAAGGAGCTACAGGAACCAGTTAAAGAACCATGTTTGGGGCTGTTGTTGATTTCAGATGTCAGCGGGGATGGCAGAAGGTCAGGGGTTTGTGTAGCTAATCTGCTCTGCGACGAATACATTTCAGTAAAGTTTAACCCAGATTTGCTGCCAAGAGCGTTCTGTGGACTTTGTAGTACCTGCACTCTTGGTCCCAGTTTGTGCAAGGCTGAGTCGCTATAGCTAAGACATTTTCTCAAGATGAGCTGAGACTTGTAGGTATTATCTACCGTCGGCCATCTCCAGAGAACATCAAACTCCTGGTCGCTATAGAGTGGCCGGTCATGAGGTGGATCACACTGTGTTCCTTTAAAAAGCAAGCTGGGTTGGTCAGCAGAGCGAGGTGAGGATATGGGAATCCCTTTCCCCCTCATCTCCTTCCCTAACTGCTGAAGAGCTTGCAGCGAGACTGTCTTCTCCACTTCTTCCGTGAGGTCTGGCATGTCTAATACCTCCTCTTCCACCGTTTGCCGGTTCTCTGCTATGTCCAGTAGGAGCCTGCAGACCAGGTGTATGATCTTTGGCATGTTCTTCATGTGTCGCGCTTCATAGCCGTGCAGCAGGTGCCGCTGACGAGTCAGGTACTGCGACAACGTAACAGCGTGAGCTTTGGGCTCGGCACACGAGAATACACTCCGCAGTGGCACAAGGAACTGGGCGAACTCTCGCACACACAGCAGTTGGCCACGTGTCTGGATGGAATTTGGACGTTTAGCTCTAACAAACAAAATGGCCTGATCTGCGCTCATCCGGGATGTGAATACTAAGAAGCATGCTATTAAGACACCTATGAGAAGACGAATGTGCATGAAGGGTAGTTAATGATCAGATAATCATTAAAATGGATCAAAGCAAAACTACTGAAGTTATCTTCTTAAATTCTTAAATTATTTTCAATCAAAATACTGACCTGTTCTGCCAAGTCCAGCATGGCAGTGGACAGCCATTTTGCCCTCTTGCATGGCAAATGACATCACCTTCACCATGTCAAGAATAGTAGTCAAGGATGCCACGCCATAGTCCTTCCAGCCAAAGTTGTAAAAATAAACTGAAAAAAAAAAATTACGTTATTTTCTTTTAGCACAGATTCATGGGAATTTCTTCAGTCACTTTTATGTCCCAGAGGTTGGTTTTTAGTAAAATAAACATTTCAAGATCGCCTATCCGTTTTTGCTACTGTTTAAATGGCTTTATTTATAGATTTTTTACCCTTTTCCAAAAAACTCAGACTTCTATAATAAACTATGGAAATTCATCATAAAATATTGAAGAATAACTTTTAAAACTGCGTCCACACCAGATGCAAATAATTTGCCGCTAACGCTTGAACATTTTGAGTTTACTCTCTTCATTCGCGCGTGACATTCACTTCACAACAGACACAAATTCCTGTCATGGGAGCGGCTTCTGCCAGGCGCTTGGTCTCGTTGAGAAATGGCTGACATGGGCTGTGTTTACACGTCTTTTTTGTTAAAATTCTACTGTCGACTTTTTCAGGCGATAATGTAGTTGTTTATTATGGAATGTCAGGGCTGCCAGTATTAAAAATAAATAAATATATAAATAAATAGACAAAGAAATGTAAAAAAGCTAAAATAAATAAATAAACATGACCCCTTCTCTGCCAACGTTTTGAACACTTGGTCATGCGTTTATTTATTTATTTTTATTATTATTATTTTAAATAATGCATATAGGCCTAAATAGAAATGATCAGAAACAAATCTACAGCTGAACCGCATTGTTTTTGATTCAGTGTATTTTAAGGAATCAAGTAACTCACTCATTAAGACGATGACATGCTGCCACCTGCTGTCTGTTTTAGTTTCATATTAAACGTATCACTTCATTGATTCCGTTATGCCATATATTTGGATTAATGGGACGTTCATACATTTAATAAAGTTGCCCCTGGACATGAGTTTATGGAAGTAGGCTAAATACTACTACCGCTTAATAGAATAAATAGTTTCTGTTGCTGATAGTTTTGTTTTTGGAAGTTACATTAAAATGCAATGGTCTGGTATCAGCGTCAGTAAGCTGTACTTATTGTATTTCAGCCACACCACAAGGTGTCACTGTGGCCTCAACGCTTCACCCTCGCCTACTCTGAGCTCGATTGCTATGTCTGAGGTAAACCCCGCCCTTCTCATTACCCTACACACGAATAAATGTTGGAAGAAATAAATGCATAAATAAATTAATGAATAAATAAATAAAAATAGAAATAAATAAATGTAGAAAGGAATAAATGTGGAAATAAATAAAAATACAGGGAGTGCAGAATTATTAGGCAAATGAGTATTTTGACCACATCATCCTCGTTATGCATGTTGTCTTACTCCAAGCTGTATAGGCTGGAAAGCCTACTACCAATTAAGCATATTAGGTGATGTGCATCTCTGTAATGAGAAGGGGTGTGGTCTAATGACATCAACACCCTATATCAGGTGTGCATAATTATTAGGCAACTTCCTTTCCTTTGGCAAAATGGGTCAAAAGAAGGACTTGACAGGCTCAGAAAAGTCAAAAATAGTGAGATATATTGCAGAGGGATGCAGCAGTCTTAAAATATCCAAACTTCTGAAGCGTGATCATCGAACAATCAAGCGTTTCATTCAAAATAGTCAACAGGGTCGCAAGAAGCGTGTGGAAAAACCAAGGCGCAAAATAACTGCCCGTGAACTGAGAAAAGTCAAGCGTGCAGCTGCCAAGATGCCACTTGCCACCAGTTTGGCCATATTTCAGAGCTGCAACATCACTGGAGTGCCCAAAAATACAAGGTGTGCAATACTCAGAGACATGGCCAAGGTAAGAAAGGCAGAAAGTCGACCACCACTGAACAAGACACACAAGCTGAAACGTCAAGACTGGGCCAAGAAATATCTCAAGACTGATTTTTCTAAGGTTTTATGGACTGATGAAATGAGTGAGTCTTGATGGGTCAGATGGATGGGCCCGTGGCTGGATTGGTAAAGGGCAGAGAGCTCCAGTCCGACTCAGACGCCAGCAAGGTGGAGGTGGAGTACTGGTTTGGGCTGGTATCATCAAAGATGAGCTTGTGGGGCCTTTTTGGGTTGAGGATGGAGTCAAGCTCAACTCCCAGTCCTACTGCCAGTTTCTGGAAGACACCTTCTTCAAGCAGTGGTACAGGAAGAAGTCTGCATCCTTCAAGAAAAACATGATTTTCATGCAGGACAATGCTCCATCACACGCGTCCAAGTACTCCACAGCGTGGCTGGCAAGAAAGGGTATAAAAGAAGAAAATCTAATGATATGGCCTCCTTGTTCACCTGATCTGAACCCCATTGAGAACCTGTGGTCCATCATCAAATGTGCGATTTACAAGTAGGGAAAACAGTACACCTCTCTGAACAGTGTCTGGGAGGCTGTGGTTGCTGCTGCATGAATGTTGATGGTGAACAGATCAAAACACTGACAGAATCCATGGATGGTAGGCTTTTGAGTGTCCTTGCAAAGAAAGGTGGCTATATTGGTCACTGATTTGTTTTTGTTTGGTTTTTGAATGTCAGAAATGTATATTTGTGAATGTTGAGATGTTATATTGGTTTCACTGGTAAAAATAAATAATTGAAATTGGTATAAATTTGTTTTTTGTTAAGTTGCCTAATGATTATGCACACCTGATATAGGGTGTTGATGTCATTAGACCACACCCCTTCTCATTACAGAGATGCACATCACCTAATATGCTTAATTGGTAGTAGGCTTTCCAGCCTATACAGCTTGGAGTAAGACAACATGCATAACGAGGATGATGTGGTCAAAATACTAATTTGCCTAATAATTCTGCACTCCCTGTATAAAAGAAGAAAATCTAATGATATGGCCTCCTTGTTCACCTGATCTGAACCCCATTGAGAACCTGTGGTCCATCATCAAATGTGCGATTTACAAGGAGGGAAAACAGTAAACCTCTCTGAACAGTGTCTGGGAGGCTGTGGTTGCTGCTGCACGCAATGTTGATGGTGAACAGATCAAAACACTGACAGAATCCATGGATGGCAGGCTTTTGAGTGTCCTTGCAAAGAAAGGTGGCTATATTGGTCACTGATTTGTTTTTGTTTGGTTTTTGAATGTCAGAAATGTATATTTGTGAATGTTGAGATGTTATATTGGTTTCACTGGTAAAAATAAATAATTGAAATGGGTATAAATTTGTTTTTGTTAAGTTGCCTAATAATTATGCACACCTGATATAGGGTGTTGATGTCATTAGACCACACCCCTTCTCATTACAGAGATGCACATCACCTAATATGCTTAATTGGTAGTAGGCTTTCCAGCCTATACAGCTTGGAGTAAGACAACATGCATAACGAGGATGATGTGGTCAAAATACTCATTTGCCTAATAATTCTGCACTCCCTGTAGAAATAAATAAATGTATAAATGAATAAAATAATTAATAAATATATATGGAAATAAATACATAAATATGGAAATAAATGTAGAAATAAATATTCATTTTTGTTTTTTTGCTTTTCTATGTAAATTTATTTATATATTTATTTATTTATTTATTTATTTATTTATTTATATTTATTTATTTATTTTTGCTTTTTTACATTTCTTTGTATATTTATTTATATATTTATTTATTTTTAATATTGGCAGCCCTGACATTCCCTGACAAGACAAGAGTGCCTATTTGAACATTTTATCTGGTGTTTTAGGAGTTGTGAGCTCCAGTGGATCAGCGGCGCTTTTAAATAATAAACCAATGCTTTATTATAGAGATTGCTAAGACATGTGACCAACTGAGCGGCAACGTCATCAGAACGCAAAGACTTTTGGGTATGTTTTGCCGATTACATGGCCTGGCATAGCAGGCTAGTGTTCTGTCATGAAAATAATTAAAAATGAGAGAGAAAAACAAAATATAATCCTACAAAATGCAACGGACTAAAGAAAACATTGTTGGACCATATCGCCTAAAACTAAATCCTAATGCAAATACGAGATATAATGAGACAATAAAGGGAATCATAAAACTGGATCCTTACGAGCTGAGTGATTGGTCAAGGGACGTCAAACTGTTGCCTAACTTCCAGCACCCATATATATGGATTTCTTTTAAAAACGTTTAAAAACAAAAGAAAAGACGAGAGTCGGCTGTTTTTGAATAGCCTATTGTAAGTTTCTAATTTAAAATGTTTGTGATTTTAGGCTATAACGTGTAAATGTCGCAAAACATTAAACAATGTTTTGCCACTTGTGTGTGTGCTAAATGTAAAGTACTAGGCTATATAAATATAAATGAATGAATTCATGAATAAACGTTTAAATGTAGTAGGCTACGTTAAAACCTGACATCTATGAAAGTGTAAACAAAGAGAATTGCAATTCTGACAAGCCATGTTCAGTAACAACTTTTGGATTTGAAATAAAAAAATAATAAATAAATGCTGTGTTTGTGGTATACAACAGCGGATTAGTTGCGCACTGCAAACGCAGCATATGTGAAAGCACAACAGGGCGGCTCCTGAACCGCAACACTCACTGCAGACGGAGTATGTGTAAAAATGCAGTCAGAATTCAAAAAACCTGTACACTGTCATTATTTTTCCACGCTGAAAAACAATAAAGGGATATCTTAAGCTTTATGCCACTTCTATCGTGAGAACGACTATTGCAGTTTATAACACAGCAGGTAGACAGCATGAACACTGCGTTCTACCCTCCATGCAAAGAAGTCTGGTGCCCTGCGTTTGTGCCGCGTATTCCCAAAATGCTTTGCGTTCACCACCGGGAATATGTTATGATAACGACACATTAGCAATCTCTGTAGCTTATTATACCTTTTAAGTTACTTATACTTTAGTATTATTGATCATACATAAACTTGCATTTATCAAAATGAGACTGGGTTGTGTTTCATTATTACAGTGATAATCATATGCACACTTGTCTGAACCAGATATTAATATATAATTTCTCCTCATTGTTGTCACTACTAGAGAAAGCTCCTGACTGGTTAACGTGGTGCGAATACCCGCCAAAGTTCAGATTTTTCAACTTGAACGATTCGTGTGATTCGCTCAATTTGCGCCATTTGCACCGCAGAATGCCTATGCGCGTCAATGCATTGACTTAACATGTAAATCACTCGCGCTTATCGCGCCATTCGCGTCTGGTGTGAACGCACCATAATAAATCATCTGAAATTGATCTCAATCAAGTTCAACATTTGTGTAAAAAAATATTTATATTTAAATGTCGCAAAGGGGTGTAATTTTCACCACAGCATATAATTATTTTAAAAAAAAATTCTAAAGTTAGTGTATTTGTTGACCAAGAACACAACCAATTTATTAGGGTATGACTTATAAAACACATTTCTTTTTTATCAAGCATCATTTCCAATCACGCTGCAATTTTGTCAAACTATGCAAAAAAATCTATTAAAATATTACAACTCCAAATCAGAAAAAAACAGTATGGAAAACGCAAATAAAAAAAGAAAGTAGTGATTTCTAAATTTACTTTGACTTGTATTTCATTGCAGACAATATGAACACAAAATATTTCATGTTTTGTCTGGTCAACTTCATGTCATTTGTAAATATGCATCCTTTACTGTCATTCAGACCTGCAACACATTTCAAAAAAAGTTGGGATATATAAGCAATTTAGGGCTGGTAATGAGGTAAAATGGTTAAATAATGATGTGATTAGAAACAGGTGATGTCAACAGGTGATTGTAATTATGATTTGGTACAAAAGCAGCATCCAAGAAAGGTCTAATTTTTGGAGCAAAGATGGGCCGAGGATCGCCAGTTTGCCAACAAATACGTGAGAAAATTATTGAAATGTTTAAAAACAATGTTCCTCAAAGAAAGATAGGGAGAGATTTGGATATTTCACATTCAACAGTGCATAACATTATTAAAAGATTCAAGGAATCTGGAGGAATTTCAGTGCATAAAGGATAAGTGCGCAAGCCTAAGCTGAACAACTGTGATCTCCGATCCCTCAGGCGGCACTGCATCAAGAATCGTCATTCATCTATAAGCGATATCACCTCAGGACTACTTTGGCAAACCTTTGTCAAGTACCACAATACATAGTTACATCCACAAATGCCAGTTAAAACTGTACTGTGCCAAAAGAAAGCCTATGTTAACAGTGTCCAGAAGCGCCGTCGACTTCTCTGGGCTCGGAGGCATCTGGGATGGACCATCAAAGGTAACTTGCACTTATGTGAAGGCACCATTAATGCTGAAAAGTACATAGAGATTTTGGAGCATAATATGCTGCCTTCAAGAATACATCTTTTCCAGGGATGTCCATGCATATTTCAACAAGGCAATGCAAAACCACATTCTGCACACATTACAAAGTCCTGGCTGCGGAGGAAGAGGGTACGGGTACTTGACTGGCCTGCCTGCAGTCCCGACCTGTCTCCAATAGAGAATGTGTGGCGCATTTTGAAGCGCAAAATGCGACAACGAAGACCCCGTACTGTTGCCCACCTTAAGACTTGTTTGCAGGAAGAATGGGACAAAATTACACCTGAAACACTTCATCACTTGGTGTCTTCAGTCCCTAAACGCCTTTTAAGTGTTGTGAAAAGGAATGGCAACATTACAAAGTGGTATAACTTTAATGACTTTTTAAAAAATGTGTTGCAGGTCTGAATAACAGGAAAGGATGCATATTTACAAATAACATGAAGTTGACCAGACAAAACATGAAATATTTTTTGTTCATATTGTCTGCAATGAAATACAAGTTGAAGTAAATTTAGAAATCACTTCTTTTTTTATTATTTGCGTTTTCCATACTGTCCCAACCTTTTCTGATTTGGGGTTGTACATTTCACAAAGGAACCATAAAATGTTAGCTAATTTTTTTTAAATATAAAAATTTCACCAGTGTCATTTCCATTCTAGAATGCTATTAAGAATAAAACATTATCTCTGATGTGATGGAAATGGCATAGGGGTGGGAATTTTCATTAAAGATCATGAAAGTCAAGGGGGCCGAAAGACCCCATAGTTGAGGAAAAGCCTCAATGTATCTATGTTTATTTAAAAACAAAGATAAATGATCTTACACACGGAGGACCTCTTCCTTCATTTAAAAGATGTTTCGTGCATGTTTGGGCATGCTGTGCTCTGTGGAAAATTGCATAGTTTCCTAGAAGGTGCCGTCTATAAGCACAGCAGCACTCTCTGGAGAGCTCGTTAAGGGCTACCAATCCCCCTAAGCCTCAATACCTGAATAGAAGCTGAACAACTGCATGATCACTACCTTTAGAAAGCAAACATTGCTTGAAAGGTTATTTAGCTTGTCAAACACATTGACAATTTAATGTGATATCAGTGAGGATTTATCCCAGCCTGATTCCGCTGACTACCGATGGAGGAATAGGCGTATGTTTGTGTGCATGTGTGATCTACTCACTCCCTGCCTCCATGAAAACCTCTGGGCGATAGGTGAAACTGCTCTCTGGCTCCAGAGTGCTGCCGCAGCTGGCGTGTTCCCCTGGACGCTGCAGGTTTATTACGGTCTTTAAGCCACACCTAGAAGGAAGGAAGATTAAGCATCAGCAAAGTCAGCCCTGGTGCATCTTGGGAATCACTTACTGGAAGCTTGCCGCTGAGTTTAACATACGTATGAAACTGTTCGATGATGTTGAATTTTTCAATGATTTCAGTTGAAGGTCTTGCCATGGCTAACAGGTTATCAGTTATCCTGTGGACAGAGTATGAATTAGATTAAAACCTAGATAAAAATAGATATTTTCGTTGCATTCAATTTAAAAGTGTTTCTGAGTTTTTAATTGTCTAGGTCTAACACAATGAATGGATGTTGACTCTGCTAAATACTTGATATGTTCACTTCAAACAATACACATTTACTGACAAGAGAGCAAGAAGACAGCTTACCAAGAGGAGTACAGTCCTTTGATGGCTTGCTCTTTGTCGCTCCAGCGAGAAGGGTTCTCGTATTTGCATGCTCGACCACCACACGCCATGGAGCACTGCATATGTCCTGGGATGACATGCCTTAAAGTCTCACCCACCTTGGTGTACTTTGCAGTCGGTACTCTGACATTTACTGGAGAGATAGATGAAGAAACATTAGGATTCGGAATTTAGTGATCAGACTAAGTAGGTTCATCTTGAACATGACATTACATCCATAGCCTGTGATGTCAGTCTGTGCCTCAGACATGCTGAGCGCCACAATAACCCTCTGCGAAGAGGAAGTCAGAACTTCTAAAGCCGAGCTACGTCTCCTCCTCAGGATCTTCGGCAAGATCTCGGAGGCAGAGTGCCGACGCGTCTTTCGAAAACCCATGAAGATACTGTCTACCAGGGAAGAGCAAGCCCGTCTCGGCATGTCTCTCGTCAAAAGCGCTGATGACACTACATTCAGCACTGCCTGAACAAACTAAGAGTTGACCCCAGAGCAGTGAATCATCGCTACACAATCACCCAGCTGAACAAAAGGGGCATTAGAGACCAATACATCAGTTCATCAGTTGCACTTGAAGGGAGATCTCCATGGTGACCAAGTCCGAAGTCAGTGGGAGGCAGGTGAAAGAGAAACAGGTTGATGTGTTTTATGGAAATGATAAAGACAGCTCCGGTTGTGTAACCCTGCATGCATTTCAACAAAAAGAGGCTGAAATTACACCTTTCTAACTAATGCATTCCAACTGCTGCAGTGAATACAAAGACTTTATGTAACCCAGAGCACAAAAATGGAAAACTACATAAAAGAATAAGTAGTTTCATCATACGTCAGTCTCCTCAGCATTTGAATAGGCTTATGAAATAATGGAAATGAGTTTGAAGTTCTTGTTAGAGTGCCCTTTCTCACCTAAACCACTTGAATTCAGAGAAGATTAAAAAGAGATGCATTATCTCTGTATTTAAAGCCGATGGAGATGGAATGAGTCATTTAAAATAGATGGGAAAAAACAAAAGACTTTATAAGTCTGCATCAGTCTATATATGTTAATGTAGCCATTTTGTTCTCTTCATGGAAAAACATCTATTTTGTACTCTACTATTCAAAAGTTTGCCATCGGTAGGTTTTTTAATGTTTTTGAAAGAAGTCTCTTATGCTCATAAAGGCCGCATTTATTTGATCAAAACAGTAATACTGTCAAATATTATTTGTTTAAATGTAATTTATTCCTGTAATGTCAAAGCTGAATTTTCAGCATCATTACTCCAGTCTTCAGTGTCACATGATCCTTCAGAAGTCATTGTAATATGCCAATTTGGAGCTCAAGAAACATTATCAATAAATCATTATCATAAACATGATCTTCTTGCTTTTCGTTTTTGGATTCTTTGATGAGCAGAAAGTTCAAAAGAACAGCATTTATTTGAAATATAAATCTTTTGTAACATGATAAATGTCTTTGCTGTCACTCTTGAAGCATTTAATGTGAACTTTCTAAATAAAAGTATTAATTTTTGAATGAAAATTAAAATGAATCCACAAAAAATACAATTTAAATGCTGTTTTATAATATAATACAGTATAAGCTAAAAAGCTCCAGTGGTCTTATTTTTGATGTAAAATATAATAAATTAAAGTTCAATTTATCATTCATGCTGTATGTAACTAAAATGATATTATACTTAATAACAATACAAATATTTTCTTATTTGTTTTTGTTTTCGAGTGTTTAATTCATTGAATAAGATCTAAAAATGACATTGTATATCAATATACATTGTATATCTCTCCACACACACACACACCAAGATATAAAACATTTCTGTCTGTTCAGTTCTTGCATATCAGGATCTCATCTTAACGGCTCTACATTAACTGTTTAAAATATATCCCAGCCACAGGTACAGAAATAGCAGTATAATACCTGGCTCCATGTCAGTGTTGGACTCTCTGCTGTTAGCTGAACTGCCGGTGGTGTAGGGCAGGTCACTCAACAAACTGACGCCTGCTGCCATGGCCGACACTGAAAGGTGGGAGTAAACATGGTGTCAAAGCCTCAGACGCAAAACAATGGCAGAGAAAGCAGTCAAGACACAACATAAATGAGGAAATCGTAAGGCTGGTTGCCTGGGAGTTTTCCCTCCTGGGAGGAAATTATCCAAAGCGTGGTGCTGTGTCTCACGCTGGATATAGTGTGACTGCAAGTGGCATATATAATGAGCCCTCGCAACCTCTTATGTATAAGAACAATGTAAAATAAATAACTTTACACATTTAAAGGAGACCTCGACTCTTCAGGAAACAGACAAACAAATAACAAATAAACCCTTATAATGTTGTTGTTCTTCCATTTAGACTAATCAAATCAAGATTTCCACAGGAATCAATCTTTTACATTATTGGGAGGACTACAGATTTCCAATCTCTAGTTGATGTGTATATACTGAAAGGGATTTTTTACATATACTAGCATGTACATAGAAGCTATGGAAACTTCAACGTGTCAGTTTAACCCTACAGTGACCACAGCATATCATGTGTCAATGGCAGATTACTCACATTACCATTGTGACTGAAATAGCCATTATTTTAATCACAGATAAGAGTGCCAATGACCATAACCATCCTGCTCAAAAAGTTATTACTTCTGGATTTTATATTAGTATTTTGCATGCTAAATTATTGTAGTTTGATAAAGGCAAGATACTGTTATTGTAGAAAACTGTGTTACACTTTTTTCCTAATCACTGACGCTTCAAAATGTAACTCCTCTTAGTGCTTTCAAACTACACTCATGAAACTCGGCAGAAACCTACATACTGTTCAACTTACTCATATACCTTTTCTAACTCCTACCTCTTTTCTTCCTCTATAAGAGCTCTCAATGCTACATCCAATAACAAAATGGTGCAAACCATCTATGGCTATATATACAGTATTGTTCAAAATAATAGCAGTACAATGTGACTAACCAGAATAATCAAGGTTTTTAGTATATTTTTTTATTGCTACGTGGCAAACAAGTTACCAGTAGGTTCAGTAGATTCTCAGAAAACAAACAAGACCCAGCATTCATGATATGCACGCTCTTAAGGCTGTGCAATTGGGGTATTAGTTGAATTAATTGAAAGGGGTGTGTTCAAAAAAATAGCAGTGTGGCATTCAATCACTGAGGTCATCAATTTTGTGAAGAAACAGGTGTGAATCAGGTGGCCCCTATTTAAGGATGAAGCCAACACTTGTTGAACATGCATTTGAAAGTTGAGGAAAATGGGTCGTTCAAGACATTGTTCAGAAGAACAGCGTACTTTGATTAAAAAGTTGATTGGAGAGGGGAAAACCTATAAAGAGGTGCAAAAAATGATAGGCTGTTCAGCTAAAATGATCTCCAATGCCTTAAAATGGAGAGCAAAACCAGAGAGACGTGGAAGAAAACGGAAGACAACCATCAAAATGGATAGAAGAATAACCAGAATGGCAAAGGCTCAGCCAATGATCACCTCCAGGATGATCAAAGACAGTCTGGAGTTACCTGTTAGTACTGTGACAGTTAGAAGACGTCTGTGTGAAGCTAATCTATTTTCAAGAATCCCCGCAAAGTCCTCTGTTAAAAAGGCATGTGCAGAAGAGGTTACAATTTGCCAAAGAACACATCAACTGGCCTAAAGAGAAATGGAGGAACATTTTGTGGACTGATGAGAGTAAAACTGTTCTTTTTGGGTCCAAGGGCCACAGGCAGTTTGTGAGACGACCCCCAAACTCTGAATTCAAGCCACAGTACACAGTGAAGCATGGAGGTGCAAGCATCATGATATGGGCATGTTTCTCCTACTATGGTGTTGGCCCTATTTATCGCATACCAGGGATCATGGATCAGTTTGCATATGTTAAAATACTTGAAGAGTATTTATTGCCCTATGCTGAAGAGGACATGCCCTTGAAATGGTTGTTTCAATAAGACAATGACCCAAAACACACTAGTAAACAGGCAAAGTCTTGGTTCCAAACCAACAAAATTAATGTTATGGAGTGGCCAGCCCAATCTCCAGACCTTAATTCAATTGAGAACTTGTGGGGTGATATCAAAAATGCTGTTTCTGAAGCAAAACCAAGAAATGTGAATGAATTGTGGAATGTTGTTAAAGAATCATGGAGTGGAATAACAGCTGAGAGGTGCCACAAGTTGGTTGACTCCATGCCACACAGATGTCAAGCAGTTTTAAAAAACTGTGGTCATACAACTAAATATTAGTTTAGTGATTCACAGGATTGCTAAATCCCAGAAAAAAATGTTTGTACAAAATAGTTTTGAGTTTGTACAGTCAAAGGTAGACACTGCTATTTTTGAACACACCCTTTCAACTAATACCCCAATTGCACAGCCTTAAGAGCGTGCATATCATGAATGCTGGGTCTCATTTGTTTTCTGAGAATCTACTGAACCTACTGGTAACTTGTTTGCCACGTAGCAATAAAAATATACTAAAAACCTTGATTATTCTGGTTAGTCACATTGTACTGCTATTATTTTGAACAATACTGTATGTATATATATATATATATATATATATATATATATATATATATATATATATATATATATATATATATATATATATTATCTTTCAAAATTCAAAGTTTGTCCTGATGAACATTTCTTTCAGGTTAGTATATTCATCTTTAACAATGATCGAAAGTTGAGAAGAATGGTGCTGCCTTAAGTAATGCCTATTTGCGTTGGGTTTGTATAGCAAACTTTGGCACATTCAGGATGATGTTAGCAGTCATTTAATACACCATGATTAATTCACAGTGTAAAATGAGAAGACACAGAACAGCAGAGTGGCATTATGAGACTCATTTGCATTGTAACGTACACTTCTCCTTACACACTGATCCGACAGAGGCACAGTGAAACCCCACTTGAGTCGTCCAAAAACTCAACCTGACACTAGTCAATCAGTGCGTGCTATTCATCTGATTAGAAATTGATTTTTCCTAATCCTGATCAAAAAAAGACAGTGACTTATCTCAGGTGCTTGATATTTTTATATACAATTGGAAATCATTATGGTTCCTATTTTTTTAGATCCACAACTCCAGTGTTTATAATCATTATAATGTATTTTAATAAATGAATATGCTTGAAAAATCTATTCCAGCTGTCACCCTTACAAAAGCTGTCAGAGTCGGTGGGTGAATCCTTGAACGCTGCCCACTGAATTTAATCAAAGGGCGGCAATCACTTTCATCTAAACTTTGAACTGATTTTTCAAAGCGTTTTCAAAAGAGAGTTTTGAAAAGCAGTGTATACATACTTTATATCAGATTAGTGTCATTGCTAAATTTGCACAATGAGTTTATGTATTTAAATGCATTGTCGACTATTGATTGGTTTCTGTTAACTTACTACTAGCTACCATTTTGATGACTGCATTGATAAAATGAGAATTGTTTATGTAATAAACCATAAAATAATAATTTTGAATGAAAGACTGTAGTTTATTCACGTCCCTTTAATGTGAAACAGAGCTCCACAGAGCTCGAGTTCAAGTGTTGCCTCCAGCCAATCATAGCACTCACTGAACCGTTGCTGTTGTTGCTGGCTCAGTGTCTGACCCTTCACATGCCCACTTTTTTTTAAAACCACCAAGTACATGTCACTAATGTTTTTTCAGCTACTGCAATCTATGCAGAAATCTATCATGGGAAACATTTGTTGAGGAATCAAGTTTATTTACATCAATATAAGACATCCAGACTAAATTGTACCATGAATTCCAGCCCAAGTTTAAGAGGAGAAACTTGTTTTTATGTAATATTTTCACTGCTTCCCGAGCAATCAGCAAAGTACATTTTAAATGCAACATCCATCCAAAAATAAATACATATAATAAATGATGTTATGCAAAGTATATGAGAATGCAATGTTGGGTTACACTTTATTTTAAGGTGACGTGGTTACATAGTACTTACTCAAATATGTACTGAGTAATATTAATTAGAATTACGATTAGCGTTTGTTTTAGGGTTTAGTTAGTTGTAATTATGCACAATTTACTGTTATTACTATAGTAAGAACATGTGTAACGTAACTACGTCACCTTAAAATAGTGTCACCCAATATTGCTTTGGTAAATAAATAACTCAAATAAATAAAATACATACACTTACACATGCACCCAATCATTTTTTCTTTCACCAATAAGCTTGGACAGACACAACAATAACAAGGAAAACACATGGGAGTGCATGAAAATAATAAAAGACCAAATCTGTATCTCTTCTGCACACTGGACAATAAAGTCATCCTCTTAAAAAAAAAAATACATCACTGTTATTACAAGGAAACTTTGTAACAGCATGCGTTGAAAATAATGAACATATAATCATGACACAAATTTCCTGATTCTCCTCTGTGTGAACTTTCTTCTTTGGTCATAGAAATGAATGTCTATTATTCATTATAGGCAGTAACATGCATTACAGCTCACACAAAGGACAATGCAGCTTGTTTTCCCCTTTGCTCTGTGGATCTGTATGAGGATTATTATACAGTTATATACACTGCATCCAAGGAAACCGAGACAAAATGACACAGTTTAGAGAGTAGATCACTAGATTAACTAATTTACTGTATGGTTAATCTCTTGAGGTGTATCTCTCAGCTAGCTAACCATTAATGCTATTGCGCTAAAAGCAAAGGCTAACATTAGGGTTCGTGTGTCCTATTGTTACATACCTCGTCCCCGGAACCGGATTTTGTTAGCTACAGACCATTGCTTCCAATGGGGTCATTGTGAAGCGCAAACGTATGAATCAACAGCAGACACTGTCGCATGCATTTGTATCAGTTTCGCTGCTCAACGGTATGTTACATTGTAACAAGTTGAAGGAAACAGATCAGGCTTGTCATTGGTCGATCCGTGGTCATGTGATCAAATGAGGGCTATAAAGCACGGATGAAGGGCGGTGAGCGAATGTGAGGAAATGGGACAACACACTTGAAGAACAGCATTTTTTGGACCCTGGCTGATTTTCATGTGAAGTGTTATTGACTCACCTTAAGGGTGTACTTGATAATTGAACTAATGAACTGAAGTGCTTATTAAACGGTATCACTACCATTTATGAAATCAAAAACATTTCATAAGGAGGTCACGCTCACGCATGCAAACATTATACAATTGCCTTTTTATTTTAATAGACGTCTATAATAGCCTACGTCTATAATGTTCAAATGTGAAAATGCTTATTTAGATTTTTTTTCTAGGCCTAATTTAATATCTTCATTACAAGTACGAAGTTATGAGTATATATTATATTAGTAGTACAACGCTAAACTGAAAAAAGTTTAGTATTTACGTCAACTCCACATTTGTGTACAACAGAGAGACCATGATATCCCGCTTGATTTGAGAATGATCCAACGATCATATTTTGGATCATATGACCTTTAGTAAAAGGAGCTCGCATGGCCAATGCCACAAATTTGTTTATAGAACGATGGCCTTGTGATATGTATATACTGATATGTACTTATATGTAATAACTGCACATAAAGTAATGAGTACTACATTATTATTGTAATAAAACATTTTTCTCAAAAATGTACATTATGAGAAATGTATTACATTATAAACTCGCCAATAATAATAATTGCATACATATTTAAATATGCTGCATTTCGCAGGTAGTTTAATGACAACATGACAATATGGTATATAATGTAATACATTTATCATAATGTAAAACTTGTTATTACATTATGAACTCAAAGTTGTATTACTTTTTGAGAAAAGTATTACATTATGAACATTTTATAACAATAATAATGTACATATTGCACTATGTGAAGTCTGTGCATTTTATGCGGTTATTAAATTATGCATTGCTGTTTAAAACTTTTTAAAATGTTATGGGCTGTTTTTATTTAAATCCAATTTAGAATACCAGATTTTCAATGTAGATATTTGAACTCCACTGTATGCATATAATATAATAAAAGGCATGCCTGATCAATTTAGATGGATGTTTATGATACTGTAGAGTGGCTATGGGCGTCTTGTAAGAAGCTTGGTGGCCCACATGGTTAAGCACATATTAGATTAACACAATAAGCTTTTTGCTAAAGTGGTCCCTGCACTTCCCACATGGCGTATGGTTACTAACCCCACTGGTTATTTATGCAGTTTAAAGATGCATTTGATCTGAGCAGTGTTTGCAATGCACGCAGATAGTGAATAACTGACCTAAACGGGCTTTACATATAAATATAGATAATACGATATGCGCATTTATAGTCTATACACTGATGCTTTGCAATCTGCCATTCACATGATGTCGCCTAGTGGTTGAAATCCAGAAGTGCTCCGACCAGAGGCGATGGCATCGTTCATGCGTTAGACTTTCTATATAGAATATTTTCTTAAGAGAATAATGAGAAGTAGAATATTATCTTAAGAGAATAATGAGAAGGGAATGGACGTTTGTGATTTCTTTCTTTCTTTAAGAAATAATAATTACAATAAAAAGTAATACTACTATAACTAATACTGTATATCCAGATATGTATAACATAAGCCTGATGTAATTTCGCACGGACGAAGATTAGACAAATTTTGAGTGTATAAAGAACAAAGAAATCAAAGAAGAGAAAGAAAAAGAAGCCATGCATGCTTCCACATAAGATAGCTTTGGCATAACAGTTAATATTAAAATCGATGCGCATATGATTTTATTAAACAGCGTAAAAAGGAAGAAACAACCTTTCTGTCAAAAGACTAAACACGAGACACATTTCAGTGTCTCATTTTGCTATTTAATATGTTTCATTATTTGTAAAATGTTCAATATGAAGCAGAATGTTATAATACAGAAAAAATAAAAAAATAATAAAAAAGTTGCAAGCAATATCCTTTTGTCTGATGCGTAATAATATGACCTTCTATTGTATAGGGTGTATTGTCTATTATATTGTATGATATTATATATAGAGTGCACAAACGGTATTTTTATTGTTACACTGGGATCACCAACTTGTGCTCATTCATATGAAGTTGAAACATTAATTCAACAGAATTTCCTGACAATGGTGAATAACCTATAATCATGGCATTGTCATATTGATCATAACACAAGGGCAAAAGCCCTTTCTGTTTTTCTATTACAAAATCAAAAAACAAAAGAAAAAAAAATGTGGTGATTATACTAAACAGTTTAAAAGACCAGTTAGCGTTAAAGATGTATTTGAACTACATATTTTATATAAGATTTTGTGGCCCAAACTTTTACAATATTTTTCCCGTTACTCCAATTCTCGCAGGACATTTCTGCGGACGTGACCCAGTTTCTAAAGTTTGAATTTAAAATAAAATCTAATCGGTAGGCTATAACCATCGGAATTCAAAGATGTGAATATTTAAAAAGCCGAAGTCATGTATCCTTATTTCGAGAGGGTTTCGTTTTATTTATTTTTTGCAGAACTTTCGTTCATTTAATTTTTTGAAGGTTAAATTTAATAAGATACTGTGTAAATACGCCTAATTGTATAACCTATATATTTATTAAACTGATAGATGTGATTAATCTGATGGTCAGGAACAAATAAAGATGTTCGACACTATATAAAAGTAGCCTAGAAACCTTGTTAAAAAATGTAGTTTAAAGCATGTATACTTATATCTAAAAGAAGCTACATAAGTCTTTAAAATCACACTTATCATAATAGAATTCATGTTTTTTAGCATGAAATGCTTTTTTGAATGTATTTTTGAATACAGTAGGCTAATCAAAATAGATCCTGCCAAAAGTATCACTTGAACTGCTTAAAATGAAACTTATTCAAATGAGCGAAGACATTAAAAAAGTAGTAGGCTATTGCCGCACAAAAAGTTCAATGTTTCGACTGTTTTCCCTTTATTTACAGAGGGTGTCCGAGCACGCTGAGGAGGAGGAGGTGTGGCGTTGTGCTAGACCTCCTTAAACTCCGATGTCTAAGTTCCTGATTCAGAGCTCAGTTGGTGCGCTAAGAACAGACACAGGCTGCCCTCACTGGGCGGATCAGACTTCTCACTCCAGCTGCGTGGACGGGACCACACATTTCGGAACTCCCTAAAGAAAAGAAATCAATTTCACTCGTATTTTGAGCGTCCATCGAGAATCAAGCAAAGTCCTCCCTTTACGCTTTTCAAAGGCTCTCCACAAACGCGAGGATGTTTTTTTTTTTTAGATGATCGTCGCATCTAAAAATCTGAATGGACGTTTATGCATCGGTGCTTCAAAAGGACATCTGAATCCTCAATGTGACCTCAAGGTTTCTACGGGCTACCAGGAGGTTCGGAGAACATCTGCTACATTTAAACTATAATAATGCATCATCCTTTGGAGATTGGGGCGCACTACTACCCCCCGGATGTCCATCCAGACCAGAGGTCTCACAGGTACAGGAGTTTCATGATTGAAGAGATTCTCACAGACCATCCGGATCACAAGGTATCAAGTCCCACTGGAGACCTTCTAAAATTTGGAGTACATGCCCTTTTGTCCGCCAGACCATACCACAACCACTTAGGTAAGTACCGCGACCTTTCAGTCAGACAATATTTTGAGATCCGGCATGGGCAATCCTTTAATCTTAACCTTCTCTTAATGCAGGGACATTCAAATCGCAGAACCTCCCTATTTGCCTACTCAAAGAGAAAAGACTCCACATTGTTTCTGCAGACCAATATAAAGCAAATCAGATATCTGAGAACGAAATATAGCCTAGATATGCAATTAAGTGAAAATTGCAAATGCACGTTCATTTCAGGCCCACTGCATGCAACTATTACTAGCCTCTGCAAAAAATAAATAAAATAAAATATTTAAAAAAATGTATTTGCCACCTAAAAATTGTGACGTAAAAGTGGTGCCAAAGTTACAACCTGCATTGAATTCACTGCACTTTTTCAAACAACTCTGAATTTAATTCCAGAAAATTCTGTTGAAAACTAAATAAAAAACATCTATATTTACAACCATTAAACTTGTCACAGTTATTGTACTCATTTATAGCCTACTTCTCGATTTTCGGAGTAGGCCTAGTAGAAATGATTAAGGTCACAGTGACAAGTTTGATGGTTGGAAATAAAGATGTTTTTGTAACACAATCAGGCAAACATTATGCAGCTAAATTCGAGGTTGACGCTGAAATATGCATGTATGCGAAAAAAAGAGTCAATTTTTAAATTTAAGCACAAATTAACCCAAGATTGTTTTGAAGCTTTGAAACATTTATTCAAGATTTCTAGGATCCTTGCGTAATATGAATTCAACAGCATACAGTTGTAGCTGATAGCTAGATCGATCATGGGGGGAAATTATATAATGTATAGGCATAATTTAGACTAGCCTCACTATGTAATAGTTCTATACATCAGCACATTATATCAACTTTTATCTTGATGAACCTTTATGGACCCATCCAAACTTTTTTTTATCTTACATGAAAATGCCAAGAAGTCTTAGTTCAGACCAAATATGGCTAACACATATACACAATTGTTTCATTTCCAGTCCTAAAAGCAGACCAGACCAGTATCCTGAAGTTTCCAGTGTCTCCCCTGTCCTGCTCGCTCGGGGCGCCGCTGGGCTCTGCGCTTCTGTCCGGAGCTGCGGGACTGCAGGTGGGCTCTTCATCCCACCATCTCCCGCTGGACCTCCATCTTCGGGGTAAACTCGACCCTGGAGCTGATGCAGTGAACAAGACTAAGAAAGGAAGGAGGAGTAGGACTGTGTTTACCGAGCTCCAGCTGATGGGCTTAGAAAAACGATTTGAGAAACAGAAGTATCTCTCAACTCCTGATAGGTAAACACGCGTTTAATGTCATTTATTTTACGTATAAGACAATGTCAGTGTTTGACTTTTTTTCAACTGTATTATTTTGTTTTGTACAGTTTACATGCAAAGTTATTGTCTGAGAAATTGATTAGTCGACATCTTTCTCTTTTACAGAATAGACCTGGCAGAGTCTTTAGGCCTGAGTCAGCTTCAAGTCAAAACATGGTATCAAAACAGAAGAATGAAATGGAAAAAAATCGTAAGTTCTAATAATAGGTCTACACAACCGAACTGTAATACCTGTAAAAGAAAAGAAAAAGAAAAGAAAAAAACACTATTGCTGATGTGTACCATTGTTGCTTTGAAGGTGTTACAAGGAGGGGGACTAGAATCTCCAACCAAACCCAAGGGGCGTCCGAAAAAGAACTCCATCCCCTCCAGCGAGCAGCTGTCGGAGCAGGAGAGGACGCGAGAAGCGGACCGCCTATCCGACGGCGGTGCTTCTTCACTTTCTGATGCAAACCAAGAGGAATAAACGAGAACATCCCGATCCGTGCGAATACGTTTGTCTCCAGGACGCAGTCGGGCCCATAATCGGCCTTTTGGATCACTGCGCACCCATGCATTTATGATGGCACTTACACAGACCTTACCACTTGGCCTGATTTTATACTACCTATGTTTTGTCTGTTTGTTTGATTACGCCAGGTTTTGCGGGCCTCGAAAAGTCATAGTGAACTTTTTTCCAGGGACCAGAACGGTGGTTAGTACCTAGTGAATGGCCGCTCTCTCAGCATTGAAGGCGGTGGTGTCATGGACTTTTTTTATCAGCATATATTGTGCTTTTTATGCTTTTCATTGGTATTTCAAAAAATATAAAAAATAATTAAAATATACATTTTCCGAAGAAGTTTGACGTTGTGGCAATGTGACGTTCTTTCTTAAACATGGCACTACAACAGACAGATGGCAGCATGAAAGTCAATAATAGCATACTAATAATAATAATAATACATGTAAAATTCCTCGTTGCTGTTTTTCGTTTCATGTTGTGTCAAATTCTTCCTCCACATCTCCGAGGCTGAGGCACATCGAATGCGCGCTGTGTAATTTTATGCAGAATTGTTTACGTCCTAACTGAGCGCCATCACACCGCGCATTAAACTTCTTTTGGCGTGTTTACGCAGTAAAAGTAAATATGTGGTAACAGAATATTTTCGAAGTGAGGTTATTTATTTTCACAGAAAGATCCTTTTAATCAAAGACACTGGTTATGGTGCCAAGAAGAAGTGTCTGAAGTAAGCGATTTGCAGGGTGATGAATGTGTAGGCCTGTTCATTTTACACCACATCAGGCTATTTGCAAAATATAAAATGATCTTATTCTACTGATAACTTTGAAATTTGTCTATTTAAAAAAATAATAATAATAATAATACGATTTTATCCCCCTCGATTTTTTGCCTCATGATGCAAGAAATAAACAGTAACACTTTATAATTCATTGTATTAATACAATTATAGACCGATGTTAACAATATAGAACCAATGACAAAACTTGCACATACAGGTTAAAGTCTTGGATTCAATATTTTTTTATTTATTATAAATCCATTTTTATTTAAAAAACAAACAAAAGTAGTTGTATTATTTATAATACATTTTTGTACACAAATAAATAAATAATGGAATAAAAAAATGTCCAAAAGAAAATAAACCATTATGCTGGTTATTACTTGTTTCTGTCTGTAGTCTAAAATATATAAACCATAAACAATACGATACATTTCCGTCGCTCCCATATTTGACCAAAAACACATTCAACTCGTTAATTTAATATCTTATCATTGCAAAATGTAACGGAAATCGGTTTTCTGAATTTCTGCATTTTTCAAAAATATATTTGGCTGTTGCAATAACTAAATGTGAGACAGGACATGGATTTTTATTAACTACATTTTCAATTGAGTAGGTTAAACAAATAAATACACCAAGGACTGTTTCTTTATATTTCTTTAAACTACATAGGCCTACTAAAGTTTAGGACGAAAGTGGAGAACATTAGATACCCTGTCTAGAATAGAGCCTAAGCCACTGTACCGTAGTGCTTTGGTACAATTGATTTCACATGCTCCTGGTTTCATTTTACCAATGAGAACTCCAGACAAGGTTATTAATCAAAATCATACATTAATGAAGGAATAACGATGCACTGCAGTCAGTGCACAATTGTCTTGGTTAATTTGATCCTAACTGTTCGCTTGGTTCGGTATACATTCTGGAGACTGGAGTTTTAGTGCCAGGACAGGATCATAATTTAAGAACACACATAAAACAACGGCACTTATCAATAGCTCATATGATGTTGCCTACAATAACAGGGGGAAAAACCATTAATGAAGCAGTTTTTAGTAGCGTGCATGGATGCATTCAATTCACTCCCCAACCCAACCCAGCAAAGCCTTTTCCGAAACTTCTAGTTTAAATTATCAATTATATGGCTATTTATATTGACCAAATACAACAGTATATATATATGAAAAAGAACACTGAAAAAGAATGGTTTTGTTTTAGAGACTTTCGAACACATTTTTAATGTACAGAATGTATACGTTTAGTTTATAACTAATCAGTTGTCAATTAAGACAAGGAATAATTATAATAGGCCTAAGTGTCAAAACGTACATCTAACGTTTTAAGTATCAAAGAAGGCTACATAGTTTGCTATAAATTAGGTCGGCTATGCTATTTATGACCCTGACTCCATCCAGCACACACGCATTTGCACTTGATGCGCCTGGAATTTCACTAATAAATCTAATTGCCTACATGTTTAACTGTATTTAAGTGCAAAATGAAATAACTTTTATTTGAAAGCCATGTACAGAACGGGTTACATAAATTATGTTAAAGGCCTATACACAGTTACATAGCTATATCAGATAACGTCACGCTTTTTTTCTGAGAGATTTATGAGGTATAGGCTACATAGATATTTAGAACTCAGTTTTAGAATTTTAGAAAATATTTTTTTTTTATAAAAAAATGGGGCTGTAATAAACATTAGATATTTTCTAGCGGATTGTAGTAGGTTTTAATGTAGTCTTCTTAAGTGACGTCGTCTGTTAAGATGGAATAAGGTGAAGCACGTCGAGACTGGAGCTGTCAGATCCAAATGTGCTGAATTAAGGCCAAAACCCTTCCAGCGAGTGTCACCCAACATCAAAATACTGCCAAACACAGAAATTACATGTTATTTTATCAAAGCGATGAACGTTTTTAAACCTTACTGAGCAGTATAAAATAGGCTATATGACGCGGGTACTGAAAATGTTATTTGTATTTTAATTATTTGTTGTGGTGAAAAAAAAAAAGAAAGAAAGAAAGAAAGAAAGAAATCTCATGAATGAACAAAAGGTTAAAACCTATCATTACACGTTCTCTTTTAGAAATCAGTAACTCTAAAAACCTTGAAATTCGTAACGTAGCCTAATTGATATTTTTACACAACTGATATTTGTTTATAAAACTAACATTGACACACACTTTAAAAAAAAAAAAATCCTTGGTATTAATCAATGTTGCTGTATATACACATACACACACTATACCTGGCATGGTACAGATTTAAATCCATATTGGTTTAATTTGGACCTGGTTTTGAAGAAGAGGATGATAATGATGATGAGGAAGAGTGGAAGGTTCTCATTTCAAATCTCCTTTCTTAGGGTAATTTTATTTCTTTATTGAACTGTGATAATTAATGCAGGTCAAATATTTCTCATGAAATTGTATCTATCTGTCTCTAAAAGAGAACGATCTGTTTAAGTTCCTCAACAGACTAACAAAATACTAATACGCTGGACATCTGAAGCAACTTTTCATTCTTCAACTCAGCCTTAACCAAATACAAAATTACATATCACATAACAAAGCAGCTTTCTAACATATGGAGGTCTTTCCACACAATTTAATAACATACAATTATTTACTTTTGGTGTTTCATTAGATTACAAGGAAACAAATGCTGTTGAGTTGACTGGATCAGAGTGAATTTCTGCAAGTGATGCAGAGGACAATGTACTCTAGGGTTACAGACAGATGTTTATAAAAAAATAAATAAAAAAAAAGTAAATCTTATTTACACACGCAAAGTTGAGTTAAACTTGAGCACAAAACTGCCATGAAAATACAAGAAATATGAATGGGGGTCTTTAGGAGACATAACCACAGGATTGTCATGTTAGTTTAAGTTTCTGTTCAACACTTAACACTGCTAAGTGCACAATGAAAACAGTACACATTTAAGGAAATAAACCCTGCACAATCCTGTACAGCTCTTCCTTCCTAATGGGACATTTAATGTTATTTGCAGTCTTTCCAGTGTCATTAGCGTGGATTTCATCTGAACAAAAGAGATGGGTTTACAATGCAGGTGCTGAAATTTCGCTCCGAAGTTTTAGCTTGAGAGCTTGTGGAAAATAAATGCACACATTGTCCTCTGGATCGAAGGGAATCCATTGTGGATGAAGTCATGGGCAGGAATGCCTAATGCACTCAAGTGAACAAAACCTCATCCCAGAAACAGACTTTCAGCCTGGACTTGATAAACTTCAAATCTCTTCAATCAAGATCAAGATTTTAAAATGATCCTGCAAAGCCGAAAACATGTTTTGCTCCATTGTGCGATCAGACGACCTCTTTTAGGGAGATTAAAATGCTTGAAAACACAAAACCCCAAACTCTCCATCAGCATTCATTATCTTTACTATAGTGCTTTTGTTTTAAACGGCTGAGCATGCATTCCTGATGGCCCCAAACTCCCTATGTCTCAGTTAAACAGTTTAATCATTCGTCAGCATTCACCCATGTCATACTCAGGTCCTGTTGCAATTATTATGCAGATTAAGAACAGGTGCACATGCACTTCTAGCAACAGCATGAAAGGCAACCAGGGATGACCGTGGCCACTTTCATTACCTGCTGTAATCATGTGTTGTGAAAGGTAGCGTGTTTACAGACTGCGCGATGCCAACTCCAGACTTTCAGCACACGGCTAAATGCTCCACATGTCTTTTCTTTCCTGTCTGGACCTCGTGAAGGCCGAGCGTTGGACGGCAATGACTTCCGACATAAATTACAATCAGCAGGAAGAGTCAGCTACGAGGAATCTGGTGATTTGGAACTTCCACGTGAGATGCAATTTAATCATTAAGTGGACTCTGTCGGGGTGGCATGTTCGTGCGCCGATGCAAGAAGCGAACTAGAATGAGTGGGGGGTGGGGTGGGAGACCCCACATTTCTGAGATGGGTGTTTGTGAAGTCAAAGGTGCGCGCTTAAACAGAACTCAACTTAGAGGCCCACAGTTGAGCATCTGCCCAGCCACACACAGGAGAATTCTTCACGATTAAAGCCCCTCTGATTAATCTAACTTATGTGCCAAAACTGCAGATGCTGCGTATGATCCCAATTATGCTGAAACTCGATTCAGCATGGAGTACCTCTACGGTTGCCCCAGCCTCCCCCTGTTTTCATTGGACTGTGTTTGCTATAAATGTCACTCTGTTCAAATTTTAAGTGATAACGTGAAATGTGTAACACACTTTGAACTACATTTATGTTTATTTTATTGTAACATTTTATTGTTTTTGTCATCATTTTCTCACCCTCGTGCCATTCCAAACTGGCTTTCCTTCTTCTGCGGAATAAACACACACAAAAAGATATTTCGAAAAATGCTCCAGCTGTGTTTGTTTACATAATGAATGTCAACGGGATCCAAAAATTTCAAGCTCCAAAAAAGGACATCCATTTAGTGTGAAATTATTCCCTATGATTTAAATGGGATACAAATCTTCTGAGGCAACATGATCACTTTGTATGATGAAGAGATCAACACTAGATTTTTCATTACACTTCTGTTCATTCAAATGCGAATGTGGGAATCAGGAAACGCAAGATCATGCAAATTTCGTTGCGTTCCAAAGTTCAAATTTGTGACGTGCACATTTATATTCAGTGTTGGGGAAAGTTACTTTGAAAAATAATGCATTTCAATATTGCATTACTCCCTTATAAAGTATGGAGTGTCCATTTACACCAAAAGTACACGCCTTGTTGGCAAGCGCTATTTACACTATCTCCAACCAACAATGCCTGGTTGGGCCACACAAGATTAAAAAAAAGACGCATGTAATGTAATGTAGTGCGTGGTGTAGTCCGTAGGCTCATGGAACTAGGTTTTGACACAATTGACCCGGGTTCGAATCCGCCTTTTGCCTAGCTAACTCTTTTCCCATCACATATTACATTGGAAAAGCATTTACTTTCAATAAAAATGAAGAAAATTATAAAAAGTGTAAATGAAGTGCCTAACGAAATGTTTAATGATAATAAAAGCATGTATTGGGTAGGGTTAAGGGTATAGCTGTAGGGAGGACCTTTATTGTCCCATTAAGGCGGCATCCTTTTAATAATTTTAATAAATATAATCAGTTACACTCTGTTATTATTGCATCCTGTTAATGTACAACAATACTGAGGTGCAATTAGCATGTATCTGTCAAAATAAAGTATAAATAGCATCTAATTTCTAATTACACATATTGCAAAGAACTGCTACTTTTAATATATCACTATTTTATTACTTCGCACATGTACATTTTAACACGTCACCAAATTTTGCTTATGGTTTACTGAGTGATCAAGGTCAGCAGCAAGTACATTTGACAATAAAGCGAGATTAAATATTTGTTTTAATTTTAGGAGGTTTGCATAGTATTCTGATTTTATTCATTTTGAGGAACACTGAATATTTTTTGTGCAAGTGAGATGAGTAAATGCATTTGGTCTAGAACTACAACACCCATTATGTTTACACACAACACCTCTGCACTCACGATTTTTTTTCTCAACATTGGAACAAGAGAGCTGTCAGCTGTAAATTTTAAAAGTAATGTGTTACTTTACTAGTTACTTGAAAAAGTAATCTGATTACATAAGTTACTTGTAATGAGTTACCCAACACTGTTACATATTACATGAAAATATATGACCAACATAAGAAAGATACATTATGGTGTGACCTATGTTGGGTGAATTAAAACTTTAAGCTGCAGATTCGCAGCATTGCAGGAAAATGGAGTAAATTGTATATTTTTACAATTTGTATTTATTATCAACATCTTTAAAAAGGTGCGGGACGTCATTTCCCGACTATTGTAGTGTATGAAGAAATTTTGTTCAAAGTATTTCATGCGTTGATCAATGTTTTGATTTGACGAGTCGTGTTAGTATTATTTCCCTTTTGTAGAGCTTGAAAATGTAGGGTTCCATTGACTCCTATAATTTGGACAAAAACAGCTAAAACATTCTTCAAAATATCTTCTTTTGTGTATCACAGAATAAACAAACCATTTGAATTCAGAATGACATGAGTGTGAGTAAATTATGTAAGAAGTTTAATTTTAGCTTAACTATCCATACAAGATATAGAGTTCAGGCATTCTCTGGGAATCGATTCCATGACCTTGGCGTTGCTAGCGCAATGCTTTACTGTTTGAGCTACTAGAAATACTAAGGATGGTATTGTTGCTGTTGGTTGTAGCCATGGCAATGTGCACCATGCTCACTGGCTGCATGCTAAAACACAAAAGTCCTATTCATTGAAAATGCATTGTGAAACATTTGCAAAATGTCTAAATAAATGCCTATTGCTACGCCACATTTATCAAAGCACATACTAAAAGACCATTTCTGAAGAACGGCGAGGTGATGACATTTTTACGAGAGAAAATTTCAAATATAGAGTGTATATGGTTTAAGGGTCTCTATGCCTCATTACTATACATGCACATTATGACCTATTCATTGGGTTGAACCCTCTGAGCTCCTGGGCGGCGCTGTTCAGATCTCACTTGCCGAGCTCAGCAAGCGAGGTGTGAATAAGGTCTCCACTGTTTCAGTGTTCTTACATGACCACGCCAGCGAGAGGGCACTCTCTCAGAGCCCAGCTTTAAAATAAACACAATTTGTATGCGTCTCAAAGCTTAACAGCCGTAGTTTGTAATTCCTAATGAGCGAAATGTGCACGCTACTCAGCGTAATGCTCAAAAGCAGGCGTTATTGCGTCATTGTACAAACATTACCAAAACACGTGTTGTCTTCGCCTTCGCTTTCGATCGACTATTGTGCGAGTCACTTATGCCGTCATTTTCGTCCTGACCTACTCCGTCCAGCGCAGCAGTTTCCCTGCAGTAAGTCAACAGAAAACATGTTTTGACATAGCATGAGTGAGGAGGAATCATTCTGGAAAAATGAGGGAGATCTAAAATTCATTAAGGAAAAAGTACTTCATTTCCCAGGCTTAATGAAACCCTATCAAAAGTAATATTTCTCCATGTAAGTGCTGAGACTTTCCTAAAGTGCCGCAAATGACTTCTCAAAGACATCAGACTAATGGGAGAAGGCATTAGAGCACATAAACAAGGACATCATTCCAGCTGTTCGGCTGCCAATTTGATGTTCCTTTTTTAGCCGTGACCCCCCCTTCCTCCCATCCCTAACCCTTCCATTTATCCTATGAGCACAGTTTGCAGGAAATGTCAGCCCCCTGTGATTGATTTGAGATGGGCGATTCCCTGACTTCATGGTAGTATAAAGCAAGACAGCTGTTGGAAGAAATCAAATTCCAGCAGGAGCTGGAAAGACTTATTTTTTCCATCTCTTTAACTGAGCTATTGGCTCTGACCAGACGAGTAAATAAAAGACACGGCCGCAATGTGGCAGGAGGTGACCGAAGCGATCATTATATAGCAATTATTGCACAAAAAATCTTTCCTCTCAAAATCCAACTTGAAAGTCAATCCTACTTTTTAAAGACTTTTCAGAAGACACGACATGTAGTGAGGATATGCTTTTCTCCGGACCCACTTGTCTAGATTTTCTGTAACAAGTTCAAGACGTGCACACGGCATACAGCAGAAGGATCTGACCCAGTGTTCTTGTTTATGCCTTTGGTGGGGATCCTTGAATGCTGTTGTTTTACAGTCAGGCTTCAGGAACATCTTATACTATGGGTTGTTTTGAAGTAATGCGCTTTGTGTCTTCTAAATCATTCTAAAATTATTTAAAATGGAAATTTGATTACATCAACTGAAATGACACCCATCTTTGATGTAAGAAATACATACATTTAAAGTATTTTCAAAAGCATTTGCTTAAGTTTCCTCATTTCTCCTTTGCAAACTGATCTTTGATGACTGTAGCAATGGATGTTGCTTTTGCGATTGCAAGATGGGCATTACTAATCATAATGACGATCTATTATATACAGATAATTATCAAATGACATCATTTTTGGATGTCATTTGGCCATTATAAGATATCAATCTACACTTTGTTAAACTGTACTAACTTATCTAAAGTGACCGGTTCAACGGCAGAAAACAATATTTCTCAGCCCACAGTCATTTAACAAATGCTTACTATGAATTATTGGAATATAATATAAAATAATATAAATATATGGTCCAATTTTTAAACAGTTACTGAAAATATTGATTTTGCAAATATGCCAAAGAATGTAGAAACAAAATACTGGTGTGACATGAATAATAATAAAAAAAAATTCATGGAAAGTTCTCCAAAAGAATTAGTTTTTAATATACCTGACTAGTGTTGGAGAAGTTTTAAAGTAATGCTTTACAATATATTTTTTTAAAGATTGATATGTTGGCATTTTTGCCTTCATTATGATAGGACAGTAAGCAGACAGGAAGCGAAGTGAGATAGAGAGAGGAGGACGGGAAAGGTCGAGCTGGGACTCGAGCTTGGGTCACCCGAAGCACAACGCCATTATGTCGACGCTTCCCATGAGGCTATCGGCGTAAGTAATAGAGTGGTGTAGGTATGACGTCAAAACGAGAGACTAATTCCCTTGAGACTTTCCTATGGGCTTTATAATGGCATTTTTCAATTTATGAGTAAAACAAAGCCTGTGGTAAACATTACTTGAAGATACTTAGACATATTGCTCTACAATTTAAACTGCACACTCGCACACACCTTAAAAATATATTCAAAAATAAAAATTCAAGTTTTTGGTATGGATCTGTGTAATTTATGTTGCAGAACAAAATGTCAAGTACTGTCAAGTTATGTTTTGGCTTTACTCATAAATTGAAAACCCCCATTATAAAACCACATAGGAAAATCTCAAAGGAACCAGCTGCAAATTATTTCCATGATTTGACGTTACTCTATTGCGATACTTAGTTACTTTTTATGGAAAGTACTGTTACATTATTTTTGACTTATTTAATTATTGCAGGTCTGCGTAATATTCTGAGTTTTCATTTCACTGTTTTATTCATTTTGAAGAATGCTGAATCTGTTTTTGTGCAAGTGGAATGAGTAAATGCATGCTAGAATAACCATCATGTTTACACAGCGCACACAACACTTCTCAACATGGGGACAGAAGAGGTGTCAGTCAATAAATGGGAAAACAATGTAACTTGCGTTACTTATTTGAAAAAGTAACTCAGATATTTTGTTGTACATTTAAAAGTAATGTAATGCATTACTTGTTACTTGAAAAAAGTAATCTAATTACATAACACTCAACAACACTGTTTCTGAGAAGAAGGCAATGGTGTGATACAACCATTTTGTTTTCCAGTCAGACATGTAAAAAAACCTTCTTTCCGGATATTGCATAAACCCATCCAAACAGAAAGAAACTGGTGAGTCAACACTTTTTTTGTATGCAGTATGCATCATATGGTCAGTGAACGGACTGGACATTCATGGGAATGCGGTCTGAAGACTAAGTAGAATGTAACTTCTACAAGCTATATTAAGACCAAATCAATCAATCACAGCCATATAATGACAGATGGACTCTGTACAAACACTCAAAACAATACAGAGCCTCCAAACCAGGCTGCTCAGCACGCAGCAATGAGTGGTCTGCACCACACGTCTTTTCACTTTCATCAATTTATAGCCTGAGTATATTAGCTATGATTTATGCCTTTGCCTGCCTTTAAAGGTCTGGATCTCATAATATATTACTTAGCATGCTCTGTTCCTGGTTCCTCAAACCACATAAACATTTTGCAGTAAGAAATGGTCATTGAGCAAAGTGTTATTTGAGTTTTTAGCATTCTAAATAAAGTACTCAGGGACGACGGGCAGCTGAATCAGTACATGCTGTGGGTCAGTATGTAACTCTGTGGTTGCGGTCGACAGAACGGCAGTCATTAAGAGGGTGAAATAATGGAATATTGTTTCTCCCTATTCTGCAGTTTCTTGTCAGAGATGCTATCGCACGTTTTTGAATGACTTCAGGACTTCCGGTCATTTTCATTTAGTGAATGCTACGTAATCGTAATGGTCCGGAAAATAGTAGCAAGCCGGTCACACTCTGTTGTTTTTTTGTCACTGTTTATGTTTTAAGATGATGGATAGTTTAAGTTGGGAATAGAAAGTCTTTAACATTGTAATCACTCCTTTTTTTCTCTGCAATATGTGTACACAACAATCAGTGGATAAAATGTGGGTTACAAGTCCATTGTGCTAGACGTAGGAAAGAAATATCCTTTTTTTTTTTAGGAACCAGACGGGCCGCATTTGTATGGAATACAATGGGGAGTGGACATTGCATCATAGACCAAAGTGAATTTCACTAGCATCAGGGAGAAATGTAGTCTTTTATATGAACTAAATACTAAAAATATATTTATGTTATTATATAAATAGATCAAATAGTGTCATATCATGAGAGAAAGCTTAGTGATTGGCCGGTTACCATCTCAATGAAAATAAGTTTTATTTATATAATGACTCATGATTTTATTTATATATTAATGCATAAAATTAAAAATATAAAGAAATATAGAATGTTCAAAAGAAAATGCAGTTAAAAACTAAATCTTTTAACATTCTAAATGTTTTTACTGTCACTTTTGATAAATACAAGTTTTGTCACTATGTTATTCCAACCCCCGATCTCACGGCAATTCGTACATATTTTACGAGGCGGCTAATTCGTATAAATTTGTACGAATGACCTACCTCAACCCCGCCCCTAAACCTACCCGTCACTGGGGTTTAGGCAAAACGTACAAATTGGTACGAATTAGCCACCTCGTAAAATATGTACGAATTGGTCGTGAGATAGCGTTGGTTATTCCCCAGTTTCACAGACAAGGCTTAAGCTAGTCCTAGACTAAAATGCATGTTTGAGTTGTTTTAACTGAAAGAAATTTGCACTGATATATCTTAAAATATGTCAGTGGTATTGTTTTGTCTCAAAATGCACATCAGTACTGTTTTCTTTCTAGCGCACGCTTATAAAAGTTACTTAAAAGTCCAAATTGAACTAATGCCAAAACCTACCCTGTTTGTGAAACCGGGCCTTAAAGTTTAGAGTTTAGATTAGAAAGTCTTTAACATTGTAATCAGTCTGTTTTTCTGGAATATGTGTCCACAACAGTCAGCGGGTTAAAATGTTGGTCCATTGTGCTAGACATAGGAAAGAAATACATAGAAATTGCATCATGCTTAGAAATACATTGCATCATTGAACAAATTGGATCAAGAGAGAATGCTAAAAAAAACCTCATCTTATAACAGCCTGATTAACAAGTAGACTTGCAGTATATGCTCAGAATAATGTGTTCCCATTGAGTTACATTCAAACAGCTATGAGATCTTATGTTAGCCAAGCCAACAGCTGACTAATTCTGAGAAATAAAATAACGTTCAAATTAATTTATGTAAATTGCAAAGGCACATTAATGTTTATGGAATTATCAGTGCGGCCAAATATTACCGAATGAAACTGCTAATGGCTAACAAAACCTTTTTTCTCCCACTCTCACACACACATTCAGTTGTGACTGATGAATATTACTCCATCAAGCAGAATGAAACAACGCCAAGCGACTGAGCCAATCAATCTGTCGGTTAGAATGATCAAGACTGTTTATATGACACTGCAATGGACAAATACAGCCAGTAAGACACAGTTTACACCCATAAACAGCTGTTTTGCATCAGGTACGTGGTTTAGTCGGCCGTTAAGGGCGTCTTAAATGACCCCAATCAGGGAATGACAGAATATTTGCCCCAAAAAGCCGCTTTTGGTTATTGAAACCTCAATTTTTAACTCCTACGTTTTCCGTGAAGCTTTACAGTGCCCGCCGTGTTTTGCAGGAAGGATGAATGAGAGCGATTCCAAGGAAAATACCAAACAAGCTTTCAAGTGTGAGTCAAAAAATGGAAAAAAGTTGTAGAGACAGCAAAGGCGATTTTTTTTAAAGCCCACCCAGTCCATACTCTTACATTCATCCTTTTAGGACTCATTCAGTGATGGCTAATTGGGTATTAATGTGCCAAAAAAATCTAAACGAAATAACACAGGATTTGCCAAGAAAATCTAAGAGGAACACGTCTCGAGATTCAGCATGGAGAGCCGCACTGGAGCTGGCAGGAGATTTATGACATGTTAACGCGGTCGACGACAGGGCAGTCCGCGCCAAGGCATCCCGCTGCGTGTGCATTAAGGAGCCGGGTCTCTTAAACACGCTGATCAAAATATTAATGCTAAGAGTAAACACAGGCTCTTTATCTGACAGTGATTTACATTACAAAGACCTTAATCCAAGAGCAAGCAGTGCTTCCCTCATTAGTCGCAAACTTTACCTCACACTTCTCTACTACGCACACAGGTGGATGCACTACTCTGGGTGACTGTTGTGTTTATGTTATCTTTTCATAAGCTCCGCTTCAAATTTGTCAAACTGCATCATTGTTTAACTATGTGCCAGTCAAACGCAGGCGTGCCAGATGGTTGCCTCTCCCCCAAACTTGCCCTCGGCGGTTTCAGTCATACCGAATTTCAAGAGTGAAGTCGGGTCCATTGACTTGCTTTTTCACACTCTTTTTTTCATTTGCTTCTGCCAGGGTCTGCCCATGGAAAGGTGTAACGGCATTCACCGAAGCTGACAGGACGGCTAATCTAAAATGGACAGATGGGGAAAAAAGCGCTCAAGTAGATGCACATAAGTTATGACTGTTAAAAAAAGCATAATTTCTGAATTGTTTAACATAGCATTTTCGCATAGGGGTCAGAGTTATGGAAACTGTTAATGACATACTGCACTGAAACTGAGACCATGGAAAAGTCAGAGAAATTTGTCACCATTTCTTTAAGAAACATAGAGGACCTACCACAGATGCATGTCGCTTCTGAAAGGTCATTTCTACGTTACAATATGTTCCACAAAAAGGTGCTAACCTAAGACTTAGAGCATAGACGTTATTGTTTTGTAGGGATTGCAGGAATAAAAGAGGGAAATCCAACTGACATAAAAAGTCTGGACCTGGAATGGATGCAGTTTTACAGAGAGGCGTTTTTCCAGATGAGGGTAGGAGTCAAGAATGTGTTAATGTGTTTAAGACAATCAACTAAAGATTAAGCCTAATAGCAATTGCATATCTTTGTTATGACAAGTGGAAAAAAGCACCCAAAATAATATTAACAGCAGATGAGTATCTTTTTACTAGATGGGGGATGAGCTTTGAATCAATTTAGCTAGATAATGTTTGAATCTTTTTTTTTTTTTGAGTGGTTCTTTCAACTTGTGCTAGTCAAAATGTTACAAATGAGGTCTTCACTGATCCATTTTCAGGGTGTGTTGGCTGCGAACACAGACCGTGGCTGGATGTCATGAGTGAAGGTCCAGATGGTCCTATCAGTGTCTCTGCTTCAAATCTAAACAGGTTGACATTTTGCAGGCGCTGGAAAACACTGGGATCAAGCGCAACTTCCTCCACGGTTTATAAAAGGAGACAAAGGTCAAGGCCTCCCAACACTATGTCTGATCAGTCCCATCATTCTCTGTAAGTTCTCTGAGCACGGCGTGATACTGAGGACCCGGTGCTTGATAATGTGCAGTTGCAGCGAGAGACTGTGATTGATCATTGACTTGAAAGGCCTTTTGTATATAATTCCACTCCCCACTTCAACATGGCCGGGTGTTTTTTTTTTCGCTCTCAAGAGAAGGCAGTGCCTTGCAGTAAGAAAAAAGAGAGAATGATCAGTACAAAAACAAACCAAAAAGAGAGAAATATTACAGAACATAAAAAGAAACAAATATGAATGTATAAATATTACAAAATAAAACATTATGAAATATCAGATCAAATAGTGCGAGTATCAAATTTTCTATCATTTACAGCAGCATAAACAGTAAAATTGTGAAATATTATTACAATTTAAAATTACTATTTTCAATTATAATATATTTAAAAATGTAATTTATTCCTGTGATGGCAAAGCTGAATTTACTCCATCATTACTCCAATCTTCAGTCACACAATCCTTTTTTGATTCTTAATAAGGTTGAAAACTGCTTTGCTGCTTAATATTTTTGCGGAAACTATATTATACTTTTTTGTTTTCATGATTATTGGATGAACAGAATCTTCAAAAGAACCGATTTTATTTGAAACATAATTTTTTGTTACATTATATATGTCTACACTGTCACTTGTATATGTATGTGTGTGTGTGTGTGTGTGTGTGTGTGTGTGTGTGTGTGTGTGTGTGTGTGTGTGTGTGTGTGTGTGTGTGTGTGTGTGTATGTTTGTATATATATATAATTGTTGCCGCTTAATATTTTTGCGGAAACTGATATGCAGCAAATACTGTTTTCAACATTATAATAAATGTTTCTTGCTAGTAAGTCTTTAATCCAGATATTATCTTTACATCAACTGAAAGCGGACCATGAATTTACTTGAATGAACTAAAAGAAACCCAAATACAAAGGGACTTCACTCACTGCCTCCTCAGTCCTAAAGTCCCCCATACAGCAGTGATGCAGCCCCTCCTTTAAAGGTACAGAGGTGAAGTAACAGCAATTGCATGCGCTGGAGTGCTGAAAGGCTCAACCTCTGCGCCCTTCTTCTGTCACGCTGAAATTAATAACCGTTGATTTGTATTTAATGCTCAATTTCCTCTCTATTATTACAGGCAGTGTAGCGATGGGCTTGGTTTGAGACAGAGTTCACATGACAGCCTTTCTCTTTTTCTCTCTCTCTTCTTTCTCCCACTCTCACTCCTTTTTCTGCAGAATGCCAAATGGCTTGCACAAATGTTGCATGCATGTCAAACAACATCTCATTACGGAGTCACTTTTGGGGCTGTTAGTGCGTGCATGGAAAAATGGGAGAGTGTGTTTTGGGTTTAGCGTTCAAACTTTAAAACAGGAATGAAATATGTCCCTTACACTGCTCAAAATACACTTATGACGTTCGGTTGAGAGAAGTGTGAATATTTTGGATGATATCTTAGGCCTTGTGCCCGCAGTGGAGGGGAAGTCGTGGGCATTGTGTCTCAGGTCAACAAAACAAAGAGAATCATTACAAAAGCGGACTGAAATACAAAGCGACATTGTTTTATGGAGATAAATGCCCTAATTGTTCTTCAGATGTTCTCAAGAGTTAATGTTTATTCAAATTGGGTGAAACATCACACCTCAAACTATTAAAGGGCCATTCAAGTTTTGTTCTGCATCATATACTTTAGTTGGATTTTTATGGTGTCATTTGTCAAACTTCGTAGCTTTCAGTAACACATTTGTCAAAATGTATCAAAGTCAAACTGAAAAAAAAAAAAATCCAAACACATGAAGTTTCACTACTCGCTCTAAAGAAAATAGGGAGAAATGACACATTGTTTAATCAGGCGTAACGTATTAAAGTGGTGTTGACTATGATACAGTATTACAAAAATCACTGACAATTTGGAAAGCCTCGGCTGTCTTAGATTCAATTTTATTTTATTTTTATTTAGCCATTTTTAAATATATAGCCAAGTAGCAAACCGTACCTGATTCTCTGGCATAAATCATCTTGGATTACTATCTTGTCTTACTAATAGTTAAGCATTCATAAAATTATTCACAAGTTTGTAATAATAATAATAATAATTTGTAGTAGTGGGCCGTTATCGGCGTTAACGTGAGACTCTTATCGGGCGATAAAAAAAATATCGCCGTTAATCTATCCTCAAAGTTGGGTTGGGAGCTGGGTCTATACTACGCAAGCTATGATGACTTTCCCAGTGATATTTTAGTGCGGATGTATAGATACCTAGCCGAATTACACTGTAGGGAGCGAGAACGAGTCTTCAAACCTGCGTGTATGCTGTGAAATTACCACATCAAGCGTGAACGCTGTCTTCCGAACTCGGGCGCGCACCCGCGAACCGCACTAGAGTCTTGACGAGCCTGACTGACGTACTTTAAGCAGAGAGCTGTAGATCTAATTTCTGCTCGTCTTCAGCGTTCTTTAGAGTATTTGCAGTACATTCGCGGCAGATAGACGCAAGTGCCATATACTGAAGCTTTGGTAACAAAACCAACGGTTCAAAAACAAAAATATGAAAAGTTAGGTGAACAATATTAATTTTGCCACCTTCTCGCGCACCTTTGTTGCCAAGCAACGGGGTAAACAGCTGCTGCTCTGATGACGCAAACGCACCCCGGTTCAGACCCAAATAATATAATATGACCACGGTCCAGCAGGGGAGGGGGGAGCAATCGAACTTGGGTTCGGTCAGGCAATCGAACCAAGTGTGAAAGCACCAGTCATTATTTGAGTAGCACACATATTCTGAATGCTTTCGGCAGAATTTAAATGAGCCATAATCTAGATTAATTCCTAAATTAATCTAGATTAAAAAAAATGATCTATGTCCACCTCTAATAATTTGTTACATTTATATAGCGCTTTTCAAGGCACTCAAAGCGCTTTACATATAGAAGGGGGGAATCTCCTCAACCACCACCAATGTGCAGCATCCACCTGGATGATGCGACGGCAGCGATATTGCGCCAGAACACCCACTACACACCAGCTGATTGGTGGAGAGGAGACCGTGATGAAGCCAATCGTATGTATGTATGTATGTATGTATGTATGTATGTATGTATGTATGTATGTATGTATGTATATACATACATACATACATACATACATACATACATACATACATACATACATACATACATACATACATACATACATACATACATACATACATACATACATACATACATACATATATATATATATATATATATATATATATATATATATATATATATATATATATATATATAAAGGAGGCCATGATGGACAGAGGCCAATGGGCAAATTTGGGATTTTTAATGACCACAGAGAGTCAGCACCTCGGTTTAACGTCTCATCCGAAGGACGACATTTGTGGACATTTTTTTCTATGAGTAATCAGTGACTCTGGGCTTTTCAAAACAAGGAGAGCATGAGGAACCAGTCATGATTCATAGTCACTATTTTAAACTACAAAAGGGTTAAGTGATAAACTGCCATCATTTGCCATTGCGTCAGGCATGTAACCTGTGTTTGCAAAACAATAAGTATAGAAAATAAGTATAAACTTTGAGTACACAACTAGTTTACAACAAAGTTTTTGTTTGTCCTAAAACTATACTACAAGTGAACTTAATAGGTCAAATATACACTTTGGTAACAATTTATTTTACATTGTCCTTGTTACATTATTACATGTATTTACTATAGTAACATTAAATTATGCACAATTACATGCAACTAGCCCTAAACCAAATCTTAATACTACCCTAACTTTATAGTAAGTACATGTAGCCAATCAATATTACTCAATACTTAAATATATAATTACAATAACAATGATACCCTAAAATAAAGTGTAATTGAAATGTTTTTGTTTATGAAAGTACACTTTGAAGTACATAAACAGGACAGGTGATGGGTACTATCTACATATACATAGACGTAAAATGTAAAAAACTTAAAAACAGTAGCAAATCATGTGTTTTGTCATATTTGAATTCAACACATCAAAATACAGGGAGTGGAGAATTATTAGGCAAGTTGTATTTTTGAGGATTAATTTTATTATTGAACAACAGCCATGTTCTCAAAGAACACAAAAAACTCATTAATATCAAAGATGAATATTTTTGTAGTTTATTAGGAAGTAGTTTTTAGTTTTAGCTATTTTAGGGTGATATCTGTGTGTGCAGGTGACTATTACTGTGTATAATTATTAGGCAACTTAACAAAAAACAAATTTATACCCATTTCAATTATTTATTTTTACCAGTGAAACCAATATAACATCTCAACATTCACAAATATACATTTCTGACATTCAAAAACAAAACAAAAACAAATCAGTGACCAATATAGCCACCTTTCTTTGCAAGGACACTCAAAAGCCTACCATCCATGCATTCTGTCAGTGTTTTGATCTGTTCACCATCAACATTGCGTGCAGCAGCAACCACAGCCTCCCAGACACTGTTCAGAGAGGTGTACTGTTTTCCCTCCTTGTAAATCGCACATTTGATGATGTACCACAGGTTCTCAATGGGGTTCAGATCAGGTGAACAAGGAGGCCATATCATTAGATTTTCTTCTTTTATACCCTTTCTTGCCAGTCACGCTGTGGAGTACATGGACGCGTGTGATAGAGCATTGTCCTGCATGAAAATCATGTTTTTCTTGAAGGATGCAGACTTCTTCCTGTACCACTGCTTGAAGAAGGTGTCTTCCAGAAACTGGCAGTAGGACTGGGAGTTGAGCTTGACTCCATCCTCAACCCGAAAAGGCCCCACAAGCTCATCTTTGATGATACCAGCCCAAACCAGTACTCCACCTCCACCTTGCTGGCGTCTGAGTTGGACTGGAGCTCTCTGCCCTTTACCAATCCAACCACGGGCCCATCCATCTGGCCCATCAAGACTCACACATTTCATCAGTCCATAAAACCTTAGAAAAATCAGTCTTGAGATATTTCTTGGCCCAGTCTTGACGTTTCAGCTTGTGTGTCTTGTTCAGTGGTGGTCGACTTTCTGCCTTTCTTACCTTGGCCATGTCTCTGAGTATTGCACACCTTGTGCTTTTGGGCACTCCAGTGATGTTGCAGCTCTGAAATATGGCCAAACTGGTGGCAAGTGGCATCTTGGCAGCTGCACGCTTGACTTTTCTCAGTTCACGGGCAGTTATTTTGCGCCTTGGTTTATCCACACGCTTCTTGCGACCCTGTTGACTTTTTTGAATGAAATGCTTGATTGTTCGATGATCACGCTTCAGAAGCTTGGCTATTTTAAGACTGCTGCATCCCTCTGCAATATATCTCACTATTTTTGACTTTTCTGAGCCTGTCAAGTCCTTCTTTTGACCCATTTTGCCAAAGCACACATGATATAGGGTGTTGATGTCATTAGACCACACCCCTTCTCATTACAGAGATGCACATCACCTAATATGCTTAATTGGTAGTAGGCTTTCCAGCCTATACAGCTTGGAGTAAGACAACATGCATAACGAGGATGATGTGGTCAAAATACTCATTTGCCTAATAATTCTGCACTCCCTGTAAACTTGGGGTTGGATGTAGAATATGTTTTCATGCTTGACTGTTCACATATTTTACATTATTACAGCACCTCTTTCCCCAGTCTGGCTCAAACAAGGCAATTTCCATGAAGCCCCTCCTTCCGAAATATGAAATGTGTTGTGATTGGTTAGCTGGCCCAGTGTGTTTCTATTGGCAACGCTTAGTGCATGTTCTGGAAATGTCCCTCCCCTCCATAACTGCGAGTTCTCCTCTAGTGTAAATGTTAATGATGTGTCAATTTCAAACCAATTCGAGCCCGATTCAGACCCTGACAATGTTAAAGAACAAGAGGATTTCATGCATTTCACAGGATGTTTTCGAGAGGTCATTTTCAGTCATTTCCTTATACATAGATACGATATTATCCACCATTTAATCATGATATTTGTTGGAAAACTAAGGAAATACAAACAGTAATCGATCACAAAACCATGGTTAATTTTCTTAAGGAGCGGTGAACCGCCATACAAAAGTGGGAGCTTACAAAAGCTACAGAAAACAAGCTGTTCTCCATAGAATGTGCAGCAGTTTGGTTTTAATGTTTAGGAACAGTGTTTGAAAAAAAATGTAACCACTCGAAGTTTTTCAGCCTTAGGAAGGTCAAACAATTGAGTTTTGGAAACGGGGTGAAAAAAAAATAGTTGTTGCTTTGACATATCAACAACACTCCTCTCTCATGCAGCTCAACCAGGCTTCATTCTCTTTAATTTGCTGTATTCCGTGGGCGGGGATTATTTAAATGAGTAGTATTATGACTACATAAGATGCAGAAAAATCACATTGAAGTCCAAACAAAGTGTTTTTTGTAGTTTTTGGAAGAAGGATTCTGTTAAATAAAATCTCCCTTAGGAGTGGACTTTGAGCTTTTAACTTTGCAGATCTTTTTTTATGCCCAAACAGCAACATTACACATTAACTAAAGTTGAAAAGGTGGGAAAGCATAATAGGACCCCTTTAAACTAAATGAGCCAGACCATGTCAAAAAACTGACTCTGGGACAGTTACTTGCTGTTTAAACACATATCTTCACACTTAGATCACACCCTAAATTTCAAGGTATTGTAAGTAATCCACGAGTGTGAAAAGACATACTTTATGCCTCAGTCATCTTTTTGTAGCACACTGCAAGCACTGATAAACATTATGAATAGCATGAACTGAAGTGGCAAATGATATTAGAGTTGCCATTCAAAGGCATCAGTGTCTGATGCTTTCCTTTCTCTCAACTTCCAAAACCCATATGCCCTCTTCCTCAACTCCTGCCCTGACTTTAACAGCATAATTAAATTCTCTCAAGTGCATTCCTGTTCGTTTTCCCATACTTTCTTTTTATCCCCTGTACCTGTTAACACCTGACACATTACGGCAATTCCCAACTGTCACTATTATTCTCTCATCTTGTAACCTCGCTGTTTCAATTACGCCACAAACAAATGGTTTGTTTGTCTTTCATTAACATCAGATCAGTCATCTGGCCAAGGTTTGCACATAAACCGAGGCACTAAAGCATGTTCCATCTTATCCTTTCCTGTTTGAGGAAATTTCTCTGTGGCATTCCAAAGTGACAGGCCCTGGGACGCAGATTGGGACTTTTCATTATTCCTCTTGTCAGGTTCCCCACCTGTGGCAGTCACAACACATTCTATCCTCCCTCCATCTCCCTGACAAAACGCTCCCTCTTGTTTTGACAGATGATCCTCAAAACAGCTGCTGTGAGCGAATGAGTTAACATCAGCGAGGAAGAAAAACAGACAAGCAAAAGCCATCTCATAAAGACTGTTGAAAAACTGACTGGCACAGTTATAGCATAATCCATTAAGAGCTCCAAAACAAAGGGTGATGCAAGTCAGTTTGTCAACGAGTGTCTAAATGGCTTGTTGTGAACAGTGATGTAATTGTATAAGCTGCAGAGTATGTGTGATAGACCTATGCCTTGACTTGTAGTTCTGGAAAAGCAGATTGAAAATACATCATTTATTGAATACAAAACACAAAAATAAATGGAAATCAATGGCAAATGCTATGGTAATGCTACCATCTGTGCAATTTTTGATTAATGCAAATAACATATACACTGCACACCTTAAGTTGGAAAAACTGAAATTTGAGGCAATTAGTTACAAGTTAAGAAATGTAAAGTTTAAGTACACTTAAAAAAATTACTTGTTGAATTTACTTAATTTAGTTTTGTGGAACCACTTGACGCTGCTTTTTTAAGTAATATTTACAAATAATATAGTTATATGAACAAAATAAATTCAAGTAAAGCTGACAAAATGTCTTTGAGTAAATACAAACCATTTGAATTTGTCACTTTTACATAATATTTATATATGCAGTTTACTTAATAATGTTATGTTAAATTTATAAAAGATTATTATGTAAGGTGAATACATTTATTGATTTAATTTACCTTGTTAAATTATTTATTTGCTCTACAAGTGTAAGTGGAAAACTATTAAATAACAAGCATATTTTTAGATGCAAGATGCAAAAATAACTCAATTTAATTGAGGGCAGAATTTCCATCAAATAAAAAGTTGCAAATGAGTGCTCACAGGCTAAACACAGGCACCACTTTTCTGCATAATGGTAACCACAAAATGACAGAAACTCCTCTAAATGTCCAACATAACTGAACATTAAACACTAGCAATATCTTTCCCTTTACTGAAAAACACATACAATAACACTTTAATCCCTAAATTTACTCTCCTAATGCAGTCCCTTGCAAAGCATGCTCGGAACTACAGGTCCACTGCCCAGTTGGTTCGTTTCACTCAGCAATGTTAAGTTGACTGAACAAACACTTAAGTAAAGCTGACAATACTCATTTTTAGTAGAAACAACTCAGTAAATTTAAGTTCATGCAGTTACGTGAGTTTTTTAAGTAATGTGAACAAGGATGATTTGAGTGCAGCTAACAACAATGAAAGTTCATTTTTTGACTCAACTAGAAATTTGAGTAAGCAAATTCATACATTTCACTTAAAATTATCAAATTAAATAGTTTGATAGCATTAGCATAGCACTTGCTGAATAAGTACAGCAATAGAAAACATTTAACTTACTGTATATCTGTTCTCAAACTAAGCTCATGCATGTTGGGAACTACTTTAGTCAAGATAAAAGTTAATTGATAATTTCAGGTAATCTGAAATAAAATTTAAAAATATATATTTCATGAAGAACTTCAACTTGTTTTTGTTTGTTTTTTTTACAGTGCATTTCATGAACTGATTCAGTAATATGAATTGAACTTCCCAAAGCTTCACATGAGAGAGAAAGTGCAGGAGAGCTTGTGATTAATGCTTCAGTTTGCTCCAGTTGCAAAACTGCATGAAATGGAATAACAAAAAAGTAGCAGATTTATGCTACACCACTGGTCATTGGGAAAAAGAAGCAAATTACTGGAAAAGCTACGCTATTTTAAAAAGAGCTGAGCTATTGTCACATTACTGAAAATAAGTAGTGAAGTTAGCAGCATTGCTACTTTTAGTCAGTTACTCCCCGACGTCGGTGGTGTGTGAACTGTGAACTGTATGATGACTCTAATTGCAGGGATATTGCAATTGTACAAGACATCTGGAGAGGGCATTATGCAACAAATCTGCTTCCTGCCCAAGAGTACAAGAGCTTTTCTAAATTGAAGCATATACTTGACAGGATATCATGCGGCAAATGACAGTACTTTCCTAAATGATGTGTTCCATTACATAGTGATGGGGCTAAACGCCTCTTGGCAAATAAAAGTGTCGTGTGAGAGTTATTTTAGAAACTGCACTAATAGCTGTTCTTGCCTTTGATAGCTGTTGGGCAAATGCCAATGTCGTTTCAACTCTCTTGAGTTTCTAAAATTTGATGATTGGTTTCCTTTTACACAACCTATGTCATAACCTGCTTGTGTCAGATTAAGGTTAACCAGGAAATGGAATAAATAGTACAGAGAGTTTTCTGTTAAAGGTGCATTCAATATTTTGTCCTCCTTGCAGCATTTATTAAGAAATTGTTAGTATATTTGAAAAACATCCTGAAACACACTAAAATTAGATGATGACTCTCTACTGTATTCCTAGTTCAAATAAAAGCTACTACTGTGACTACTTTTATTTCACATGAGAATAGTCGCCTCATGGGGGCGGCCATTTTGAAATCACATGACCAGGCAAATACTAAATATATTTTGAAACATTTTTTAAAAAAGTGCCTTTGTAACTGAAACCGCATTAGCACGATACTGTATACACGTCGCTATGTGTCAGAAGCCTAAAACGATTACCACTACTGCAACATAAACAAAGCATTACCGGCCCCACCTTTAAATGTAATAAAAGAGTATGTTAAATGCAATAACATTTCACTGTATTTGAGCTGGTCTGTCAAATCTGAGAATCTCTTAAGTCCTTAAGGCTCTGAAGAGCCACTTCATGTTTGTTTAGTCGCAGAGTCACAATGTAGAGATTCGCAGAGGCTCATAAAGAGGGTGCATTGCAGAGCCATGAAGAGCAACTTTTGAAGGTCATCAGTCACATGCAAAAGGAGCGTACCACGCATAAAAAGAAGTAAGCCGAGCCAAAAGGGAATCCACAGTCAAATCATGCCAACTGTCGCCATCTAATTCCAGCAAAATATGAACCATGGGCATGTTGTAGGGTGTTCTCAGTTGAGATGAGCCTGATGAAGCTATCAAAACAAAATTAACCACTCCTTCATTAGGTGAGGTCTCTAGCATAGTGTTGTTTGAGCAGAGTGGTTACAAGGGTACATTGAGCTTTGTTGCTTGAGTGACGTGACCTTTTGTTGGCCCTCTCTCACAGAGGATACAGTGATTAAGTAATCACCTGTGTACACAACCTTTCCTCACCTTTCCTTCCAGGCACTCTGTCAGAGCTGAAGGGATGACACACAGCCTGCTTTCACACACCCCCTCGGCCTTCTCCATAGGAAACGGATTAACACCACCGACGAATGCTGATGGCAAAAATGTCTTTAGTGCTTTCAGGCAAAGTGCAAGACTGATCATTTCACAATCGTGCGTGCAGGAAATGGTGAAGAGTTAAGCTTTTAATGCACCCCGGTACATCATTCCGATTAAAATAAATGCCTTACCATACTTTAGTGCTGAACTGTTTGTCTTGTGCACTATGGGTAATGAAATATCCACATTTAACTACATGGCAAGTATTTAGCGGTTTTGTGTGTGTTTAGAAGGCTAGACATACAGTAATTGTGCCAAAAATATGTAAAGAGTTATTCAAATGTACACTTACTCTAGAAACAACTACTACTACCTTTTTATTATTCATATTTCCCACATTTTAGAATTATAAAGTCATCAAAACTATAAAGGTAGCCGCGCTTGACTCCGAGGTGTAAGTTAACCTTTATTATTGTTCGGTCTGAAACGGCGCCCAGTGACGGATGGTGTAGCAATATTGTTGTCCGGGTGGAAATCGGGAGTAATTCGGGAGAAAGGTCGGTCCAGGAGATTTTCGGGAGGGGCTTTGAAATTCGGGAGTCTCCCGGAAAAATCGGGAGGGTTGGGATGTATGGGTATGTGTAGCAAACAACACATTAGCAGCTTTAGAGTTGCCACCCTGAACAATCTCAGTCTTCATTGCAAGACACTTGTTGGAGGTTTGTCCTTAACTTTCTAGTCCAATTTATCTATCTATTCAAAAGTTTGTGGTCGGTAAGATTTGTAATGTTTTTTTAAGAAAATACAGTAAAAACAACAATATTATGAAATATTACTACAATTTCACCTGTTTTCTATTTGAATATATTATAAAATGTCATTTATTCCAGTGATAATATGAATTTAATGCATCCTTGCTAAATAAGAGTATTTTATAAAATAAATACATTCTTACTGACCTCAAAATTATGAACAGTAGTGTGCATGAATACATACAAAAGTAATTTCTATTTAAAAATCCTCTGAAACTATTTAAAAATCCTCTGTCAAGTATGTAAGTTTTGACTGGTAATGGGTTTGATTGTTTTTTTTTTGTGACCAAAATCCACAGAACATACTGTACATCACAGTAGAAACAGGAATACTTTCCATTGGGTAAAAAAACGGCACTGAGGACATATTTTCCAATTATTAGGTAATTTACTGTGCCCAGCTTATTTTTTTACTCCATGTCCATTTGGCAGTAAAAACAGTCATTAGGCCAACAGTAACTGACGTGTCCTTGTCGAGGTTGCAAACATTATTTGAACTGCGGTGTCTAGGGAGGTCATTACAGTCATGCTCATTTAATTGTGGGCTTTGTATGTCACTTTTTGCACACTGTAAATCCAACATTACCAGCTTACTCAAGCTCGCTCTATTACGCGAATTTAAAACCATTTAAGTCAGTTTTTCAATGTGCCATGTGCAATTAGGCCATTCGACAGATCCAACTGTGCGATTGGCTTCTTACCGTTCATGTCAAGGGCCATTTTTTTACGATTATCCCAAAAATAAGGCAAAATGCAGGTCTAATAAAAGTCCAGCTGTAACTCCTGTGTGTTGGACAGAGACTCTTTTAATTTCAACAAGCGCTTTGATGGATGCTAGTTAAAATTTCTTTAACACAGGAAATTAGCTTTCATTCTCGTTGCATCAGTCGAAAAGTCGCTATTGTGTTGTCTCCAGCCCAAAAGAAAACATTATCACAGTGCGCTTGCTTGTTCACCTTTACTGCACCTCTAACTGCAACCTCACCACCTCCCAACAAGCTGCCAAACTAATACAAAGAGCGCAGCGGTTCGACAGGTCTGCCTCTGTAGCCTGATACGGCACAGGCTTGTCTGAGCTCTCCCAATTGATTCAGTGGCACGCTCCTTGTTTAAAAAAGAGCAAGACGTTGGGGGGGTAAGAAGACTTTTAGTTCATTCATTAATCACAGAAGTAAACAGGCCATCCAGTGACACCTGGTGAGGTTAATGCTTGGGACCCTGGAGTAATCACCACCTCCCCCACACACGACTCGCCGAGCCACTCACATGAAAGCTTGTGATTATAGAGGAAATGGGAATTAGCAGAAACATTTCGGAAAGGCAGTCTCCAGCCCGTTTGGTAGGGAAGGATGGATCGGCGGGAAAAACGGAGAGGCTGTGGGCTGATTGGAGCCTTCCCTTGAGGGAGCCGAGCAGGGAGAGGCAGGGGGCCAAAGGTCGAGCCTACACCAAATTAGTAGTGTCTGTTATTTGAAACCAAAATAAAGCAGGAGCAGAAGTAAGCGATTTCCCCCCCTCCGATGCTGGAGTGCTTTCTGGGCTCTTTCTTGAAAATTACCGAGAGGCCACATCGCAATTAGTGGTTTGTTTCTTTTAGACTGAAATATGGCCATAATTCATAGCTTTCAAATCATTTCATTGGAAAGATGTATTGGCTAGCCGGACTGAAGAAGTAATTGTAACACATGATATGGCAATTTGTTACCCAGGCAGCAAGTACACAAGGTATTTGCATAGCGTCGCATTAAACGTGGGAGAGCATATAATTCGTTTCCAGTATGGTGTGTAACAGAAAACTGACTGCGAAAGTTATTACACCTCTTTCATTAAAGAAGTATGAGGCACTAAACTTTGCTATACAGCTTGGCTTGTAATGGCTCCAGTTAGTGTCTCAAGTGTCAAAATATGCTTGGACGTACAGTACATTTCCAGGTTTTTTCCTGTACCTAACACAACGTGACTTCTGGCCAGCTGAAAGCCAAGGTCGCTCGATATTTTGCTCGAATATACAAACACGATCCGCTGTTTAGAGCATCGACCATGAAAGATTACTCTCATGTGCGACTGATAAATGTTCAAATGAACGACATGCCAGGGCTTTGTTTAACCGAGATTTTAAGGGCTAATCCATTTGACATGAATCATTACGTTCTCTATGCAATAACCACGTAAGGTTCCAAAAGCGTGTTTCGATTCATAACAGCCTTACCTTTCCCAGAATGTTGCCTTCACAGGCTTTTGCCACTGAGAAACCAGAGCATCAGCTTTCCGAAGCTTGAATAAGAATTCCTGCTCCAACGCTGCCTGCTGCTCATTACGGATTGTAGTAAAACTTGGGTATCAAGTATAGAGCATGTTTCCTTCTCTGTTACATTATGACCTTTACTTTGAGAGCAATCAATCCATTAATAAACAATTTAAAATCTGATTGCACATGCAGAGGCGTAACAAAAGATGTGCTTGTTTCAGGTAATATGATGCCATTAAACGACAGCAACAGCCACTCTTGAAGTAGTATTATGATCTTCAAATCATTCTCGTTTATTTAAACCTAAAACCTAAAAGTGAAATGGAGGGTATTCAACATATAAATAATATGTGGACATTAGCTTCCGCTGAGAATAAAAGTGTTTATTTAAATGTAAAAAACAATCGGTCTGGTATTAATACAAACACTGCAACAATATTACAGTAGTTTTTATACTGAAATCCTCTGAGGTTATTTTCACTATAATTAATTACTAATAAAACACTCTATCTGGGTCTGTATGAAACAAGAGCGCCAGTACACAGTGTGTTACGAAAGATATAAAAGTAGCATTTTCACTCAAATCAGCAAACTGATTTACAGTGTTGCATTGGATTACATGGATGAGTAACACTGAACATTAACAAGAAATATCTTGCTGCTGGATGGAGTGATTGACCATTTGGAATAGAGAGGCATGTAATAGAGTGCAACAGTCGGGTTCCAGAAGTAAAAATCTCATTTGTTTTCTCTATAGGGAACTGATTTTTAAACGTTAACTGATCTACTGTGAGCTACGAGGTTGTTAAAACCATCATTCTACATTATTTCAACTTATTTTTAAACAATTATGCTCAAAGGTGAAAGTCCTGGTGAAAAACTACATTATGATTCTGCAGAGAAATCTCGACCAATCATACAATCGCAAAAAGAACACTTTAAAGCCACAATATGTAATTTTTCACCGCTAGAGGTTGCTTATTTAAAACAAAGGTGTAGCTTGATGACGCCTGGGTCTCGGAGCTTTTATTATGCCGCAGGCGACCGCTTCCGGTCATGCATATGCAGAGCTGTTTTATCATATTAGATACATTATTTGAGTGTGTTGAAAGTTATGTTAAAATGCTACTCTGTGCGTTCGCGCGGCGGCTACTATGAGACACTTGTTGCACACTGCAGAAAGCTAGATCGATAATAGGCATGGTAAAACATGGTACTCGTGGTAAATCCCGAAAACAAGATTTAAACAATAAGACTAACTGTGCTATATAACAGTGATTCGTTTTCTGTCAATGAATGTCTCCAAACTCATCTGTCTAATAAAACACATATTAAAGCGTCTTTGGTGTTTCCATGGTTTCTACAAAATAAAAAAACGGAAATTGAGGGTCCGTGTCCTGGTTAAAATGGCTTAATTCTCTGGATTTGAACATTCTTGGAAACATTTGGGATATTGCAAGTACACAAGTCAACAATATATATATATATGTAACATTGTTCAAGTGGTTTTTGGATATTTTGATCCAAAATTCTTACATATTGTGCCCTTAATGCAAGCGTAACATTTTTGATCGTTTTTATTTTGATTATGTCACTCAAAATACTTGGGATTGGAGGTTTTTCCCTCGTTAAAGCAGGTACACAGTCTTGAACCTTTGCTAGATTCTCAAATGCTTACAATCAAACTTTACAATGTTGAGATTCACCTCGCAATTGGCTATTTTAGTTCATGGTTTATAACTAGTAAACAAAGAATTTTTTTATAAAATCCCTATGGGAAAAATACTTTGGGAAACAAGGCTGCTGAAAAAGTGGGCGGGCACTCATGCACTCCATTAGAAAATATCAGGCCGCTGGATGGCGCGATTGACCAATCAAAATTGAGTATTCCAGTGAGCCTTGTAAGCAATGAAATCATCTCTTTAAAAGATTTGGCAGCGTTGCCTATACTGCACATCTGCCTGACTACATCGCGAGCAGTGATAAATAGCAAACTACACTTAACGTCCTCAATAGAGGTTCACTGAGGCTTTTTTATGTGAAAGTTTACAAGTGCTCGGCAATAAATGAGGCCGCAGGAGCACTTTAAATGACAGAAGAAGTGGATTTAAACATCTGCTCTGCAATACAGATTCCTGAATGCAGCGGAATGAGAGCTGCTCACTCATCCAACACAGTCATTTTGGCATAGCTGGATCTGGCCCAGTCAATGAAGACTACACATTCATAAGAGTTACATTACAGGAATTACATTAGCGGCGTGTCATAGAAACTAATTTACACTTTAAAACTGCACTGTGTCTGGCAGCTGCATGTAAGATGTTTGGAGAAGGAATGTTTTGCCAAGAGCTCCTGGCAAAAATGACTGTACTCCGGAATCATTTAAAAATATTTAACGGCACTTAGAAAATACATGCTGTAAATAAACCAGAGGGTTGCTGTGAATAAAGACAGGTCAATTAAGACATAATGAACAGAATCTGGAATTATTTAAAAAATAAAACAAAACAAAAAAAAACAGTTCTGTGGTAACACTTTACAATTAAATTCAATTTGTTAACATTAGTCAGTGCATTAGGGATCATGAACTAAGAATGCACAACAATTATTTACAGCATTTATTAATCTATATTAAAGTTCATTTATAAATTTTGTTGATTCATGTTTCTTCATAATACATATGTTAATGTACACTTTGAATGTTTACAAAATATGTATAAATTAAAAAGATGAATAAATGCTCTAAATGTATTGTTCATTGTTAGCTCCTTATACTAAGGTATAATTATTAATGTTAATTAATTAAACCTTATTATTCTGCTAGATTATACCTAGTAAAACAAAAAGTATCGCTTACATTTTAGGGCTGTCAATAAGATGAAGTAATCAGTCATGATTAATGAATTTTGTCAGTCTCTTTTTAAGGAAATAAAACTGAATAGAATAAGCTTAGTCAGTTTTTGAGTCGTATGAACTGGGTGATATTTCATACTTGTTTAGCTTTGATGATAATTAAATTCCACCACACCAAGACTGCAAATGACTCCTGTTAAACGTCCCATCTGGATCTAATTTTTAAATAAATTAGCCTTTCTCAAAGAGAATGTTTCTGTAATATTGTCCCCTAAACTGTCAAAACGTTTCATTAGAGAGCTCATGAAGCTACTCTGTAAGCCTGTTTTTCACCCACAGTATTGACTGTTTTAATCAAAAGTGAATAATTGTAATAATTATGCCTTTAATAAAATTATTGATTATGCTAAGTGATACTGCAATATGGAAAAGTGATACTGTAATATAAGTAAATTGGAAAACCTCTCTGGTTGGTGTTGATAAAGCAACAAAAGTTTGGGAAGCACTGTTGTAGAGTGACGAAACTTGGATTGTAGTAGTTGCTTTGTCCATTCTAAAAGAACAATAAAAACAGCTCTTAAAAGGTGTTGAGATGAAGAAGTGCAGGTACCATCATAAGTTATGTCAAATATTAAGCCAAATATATTATAGGCCAAATCTCCCATCATTCTCGGTGTAGCAATTTTCCACAGTATTGTTATTCTAAATTAATGGTCATTGTTTATATCATTCCATAATATGGAACAGATTTCATAACAGGTGATTTATTTCATCTAAGAAGTATGCTAAAGCTGATTTTCTACTGGCTTGATGGGAATTTTATTGAGGTATATTTGCTTTATCCACTTGGGGAAAATATTTGAATCGAGAATGTAATTTTGCTTGACTCTTTGTCCTTCGGTGACTTTGGAGGCCGTAACCTCTCCTTGTCCTCCAGTATTTCTCTGGATTCAAGAAAATCACTGATGGCATCGCTACTCGCAGATGAGGTTAAAACAGTTAGCCAGCTATCTGCCTGGCTCATTGAAGAAAGCATACTAACCTTGTACGCTGAATTAGCAAAGGGTTTCTGCATCGATAATCATCAATCTTCCATGGCAGCGGGTGCCTTCGGTGCAGGTCAGAGGCTGCCATGTGCAATCAAGAATGAGCTGGAAGTCTTCGGGGTGCTTGGAGAGACTCTTACCAATCCCAGATGAGAGCTTTACTTTGCCTCGAATTAGCTCATGAGTGTGCTTCCAGCGCACGGCACGCACCTGCAGGCACAAAGGATAAACCGTGAGTGCGTTTCAAAGCTTTAGCATGAAACAGGGCAGAACTTGTTGGTTCGAGAGCAACTATTTTTTCCACAAGCCTTTTACAAACACATTTTCTCAACACCTTGAAGGTGACACAATGCTTAATCACCATCACTGACATGGTCTTGTCTAAACTCTGAGGTAAAGATAAAATACAAGCCATTGAGCTTCACAGAGAGATGTTTTTACAGATAGTATAATGTAACTAATGAGGTGGTTAATATTTTAAAAACAATATTGCACCTCACCTTGTGAAAAACAAAGCTGCTCATCTTAGCATAGAAAGATACTAGCAAAAAAAAAAAGAAAAAAAAAGAGCGAGATCTTGACCTTAACTGGTCTAAAAATGCTATGGAGAGGTTGTAGAAACTTCAGTCACGGTAAATTAAGCATTCTGACAATCACAAAAGACTTCATGTCTTGACTTTAAACATCTGCATGCTCCTCAGCTCAAGTTCTCACGTGTTTAAAAAGATAAATAAGTCAGAACATGTTCGATGTTAAGAAAAAATAAACTAATTATGTTGTTTTTATACCTTCAGCACAGCAGAAAATATGTCGTTGTCTAGAACTAATTGGTTATTTTCTTTTGATGTAATGTTATCAATGCAGTGTGGCAGTCAGCCTTGATTTGATTTTGTTTTGGCAGTTAAACACGTTCCAGACCACAGCATATTGACCTGATGGAACGGTTGCATTTTCCACCTAATTTTTCTATTATTTTTTATTAATCATAAAAAGATTTACAATTATGTTTAATATTTGTTTTAAAAAGTTCTAGTACGATTATTTTTAGTTCATAGTTTCTAAGGAAAATTCCAAACAAGGATATATTTTAATTCCCCGTCAATCTTTTTATCCCTTAAAACTTATCTTAGATATTTTCCATGCCTTAAAGGTTTAGTTCACCCAAAAATATTTTTCCCAAAAATTCTACGTCGGACACATAACAGCAATTAATATGATTATTATTTTGCTTGACTACGTTATCAAACAGCTAATGATGTGTTAATGTTACACAAACCATGTTCTCGTTCGCCATCTCACTCTGCCTTCTAAAAATCAGAATCCTTACAAATGTTTTGAACCTAGAACGTCAGTGGAGAAAGGCATATAGTTCATCATAACATCGTAATATACATCATTTACATAATCCACCCGCTATATTGCTAAATGTACACACATTTTCATATCAACAGAAAATATACCGGGATAACCTAACACCGTCCATTGCTTCAGAGAATAGTTAATGATATGATAAAGGCCTCCCGCACGTTGACGTGATTGGTTATAAGGTAGTTTGTGACGTCAGAAATACCAGTGATTTCAAACTGGGTTTTTGAGACTGTCTTTGGTTCATTGCAACACTGCAACAAAGGTGTTGACTAATGACTTTGCACATGGTTTGTGTAATGAAGCATATTAAAAACACCATATAGACATATAAACAACATTAAAAACTTGATTTTCACCACAGGGGCTCTTTAAACATTGCTATCCATAAAATAAAATAGGATAACAAAATAAAAGACAAATTCACAAGCCTTTCCACCAACTGTTTATGTTCTCTGTGTTTTATCGCCCTCTTTTTGAGTATCACTGAAGTGACCTGCAGAAATGAACAGTTTAAAAAACACCTCTGTTGGGATCTGTTTCTACATGTCCAGACCAACAGAAATGGATCTGAGACCCCCTAACCTCAATAACATTGTACAATAAAGTCATTTTGGTAGGAAATATGTAGCCGAAATGCAATTAGATCCTTATACATCATCTCCAGAGTAGGTTTATCTAAGGGGAGGACAGGGCTTTTGAAACTGCACTCTTGCTGTGGAAATGTCTTCCAAGGGCTGACACCGTGCAGTCAAATGAAGAAAGATGGTGCTTGTGTGGAGCAAATGGCCCATGACCAAGCTTAAACACCAACTGTGGCATAAAACTAGTTGATAAATGTATCATAAATCTCTCCGACAGAAAACCCAGCGACGTTTCATTCATATTTCACACTTTTTTTTTACCTCAAACACCAAATAGCCGGTTGTTAGCCGACCTGCGCGCCAATTAAAGTAGTTATTGGACGTGTTTACAAAAGTCTTTGTGTGCAGCGGTTCCTTCAGAAAGAGTAATTACTGCAGTTCAAGTGTGATCTGGAAAGCATTTGATTAACAAGCTCGATCCCATCCGCTGGAATGAGAGTTACCTTCTGATGCCATGTTCTCCTTGTCGTTCAAAAGCTTTTCTATGGCGTGGAGCATGGGGTAACCCAAAGGGAATGAAACACAAACATGCAATTAGAGGGGCAGCGAAGGAATGAACAACACAGAATAAAACAACCCACATTTTAAAAAAAGAAGAAAAAAATTATTGTATGTAGCTATGCCAGAGGTTATGGTTTTCCCAGGCAATACATCTTGCTATTTTGATAAATCGTTGACATTGATTTTCAGTGGAAAGGTTTTTGTTGTGGTTTCTTACGCGGTTTTATCAGGACTACTATGGATTAATCAACGAGATCAGAGTGCTTATGATGCCAACGAAAAGGAAAACGCTTCATTATCATGTGAGGTTGAACTCCTCATAAAAGTCCAATCACATTCACAGAAACTTAAAGTGAGTCACAGCATACAGACATGCCAAGTTGGACTTTCTTAGTGGGTGGTCTTTCCTCTGCTTGATGTGGAAACTGAATTAGCACAGAGCCAATTTCGCCCTCGATCTGGAAACATTTTCTACCTTCCAGAACGCGCTTAATATAGAGACGTAATAAAACACCTTCGGCCTCTGGCGTGTTGTTTTACCAAATAACATCTAACTGGCCATTACTCCCCATTAAGGCTAATGGTTAGACTAATTATGATAATTCCATAAAAGGTGCTGTGTTTAGCCCAAACTGTGGACGAACATTAACTTAATGACTACGGCTGACCTCTCTCAAATGCTGCTGGGGTGCATGTCTCTGATAGGCTATTAGTCACTAGCATTTTGCATTATCCTGTTTATGTAAAACCCCCTAAAGAGCTATACAGTCATACTCGTCTAGAGGGTTATCAGATCGTTGCCAATATCTGTTTCAAAATACAAATGAGGTGGATTTGCTCTCTGAGCCGCAGATCTAGCAATTTCAAGTGATACTTGAAGAAAAAAAAGAAAGGAATATTTACCATGTGTCAACTTGTGTCATTGTAAATGGCAGACTAAATAGGTGTTAGATAAGGCGGTCCAACCTACCTCTTTCACTGGATTATGGCGGAAATCCCCTCCACACCCTCTGAGTGGAATCAATACTGGAATGTCAAACACTAAGGCAGCCTAGTCATGGATACCTTCATGTGAAATGACTTGTCTTTCCAAAGAGACAACCGTCAGATTCCGCAGGGTATGTTTTGTCTTATTGCCGAGGCAATGGACACACCGCAGCTCATGAAAGAATGCATTAGGGCCGTTTAAATATTTTTCTTTGCCACTTTCCCTGCAAATTCTTCGAGATCCTTTCAGCAATCAGGAAGATTTCCGTAAAAATGTTGTCATTCTGCCTCGGCTAAACGTTAGAGTCGTGGCACTCTGTGGTATTCTGTTTTCATAAGAGCAGCGGTATCGGCTGTTAAAAGTCAGGGCACAGTATTAATTGTATATATGAGCCGCTGGCAGGCATGCATTGCTGCTGATTAACACTGAGTCTGGAACCAAAGCTGTTGTCCCAGGTGCGCTGTGTTTAGAAAGGGACTGTATCCAAAATGAAATACTTTGCAGAGGAAGTCCATCACAGCCCGTGCGCTGGCGAGCCAGACCACATTTAACCGCTTTTGGTGCGCCTCCGCTTCCTCAATTGCATTGTTAAAAGAAGATTTTTGTGAGGCCAAGAAAAGATTAAGCCAGATATTCAACGAGGGGTTTTCCTGCCCTGATACAATCTTACTCTACAGGCCAGCACATTCAGAATGGTTTTTAAGAATATGGTTATGGTTAGTTAGTTTCAGTCCTCTAATCTAAAATGTTTAGTACAACCTGGGACACTTTACTGTTTGTATCACTACGTTTTCTTCTGTTTGCATCAGGCCAGACTAGAATATGTGAGCGATTTGAAAGCTGAAAAAAGCTGCCTTCTGAGGATGCATTCCAAGGCAGCTTCACTTCTGGTCTCCTGAGATAGATTAATCTGATTGATTTTTGAAATCAGCATAGATATATCCACTGCTGCCTATCCCACTATCCCGTGCTTTTCTTTCCATGAAAGTTAAGCTAAAAAAATAAAGATGGCATCTGAAAATTGCGTTGGTGGTCAGTCTCTGTGTAAATGTACGTCTTGATCGACATTTTCCACTTTTTATATTTGCTTAGTTATCACCAAAGCTCAGTCCATTTTGTTGTAGATAATTAAACCATTACGCTGCCTCAGAAGCCTGACCAAAATCAGTTTCGTGAAGTGCCCTAGTGTGCAAACACTGCCTGATAAGTCAAGTCAGCTGCTTAAGCTTTTGGAAGCAGCCAAAGTTGTAGGTGTGTTCAACTTGAAGCGGCACTGTCTTCAGAGTATGACATCAAAGTACTGCAAAAGCGATTTGGAGCTGTCTGCCATCTGCTCTCTAAAGATAGGGACACACCAAACCGACACCACGGAACTAGCGCTGAAAGCCGACTGTGTTGTTGCCTCGCGTCGCCTGCGTCTGGGAAAAAGCTGCACTTGAACACACCAAGAGAACTACAGCCAACTGTCAACTAGCATGCACTGTCTATTTCTGCAGATATATTCTTCTATATACATAATTCAAAAAGGGGAAACCGACTCTGCAGTCTGCAGACACACAAACCGTAAACAAAGCAGCGTGCTTATCGTTTTGAATATCAATCCTACTGATCACTTTCTTTATTCCACTCCACTAATGCAATATTACAATTTTCGCCCAGGAACACTCTGTAAGATGACGTAACTTTAGAACAATCTGTACCATTTTGACTTCTTTGCTCACTGTTTTGCTATTATTCTCGTGCACGTTGATGTCGCTTCAAGTCGAACACACCTTTTCTCTCGTTTCTTTCACCAGCGAGCAATGAATGGGAAATTGAAAACCTGAAATGGAAAATTCAGTTGTATTAAAACAATCGTAATATCTTGATCTGTGTTGCTTCTCAAGTAAATTGATTTTAATTGTTTACATTTAATTTTTTATTATTTTAACCAGAAAAAAATACTTGAAAAGCTTGATGCTTTGGCTTACTTTAACCATTTTCATTTTCAGAGAAAAGAAATACTGGCCAAATTTAGTCTAAAATGCACTGAATTTTAACTAATTTAAATATTATTTATCGCACTCTTAATTATGCTGTGGTATTGAATAGTCAGTACCACAGCACTATTGCTTATGTGAAACTGCTTTAATATTTATCCCAGCATGGCTCTTTGCTTAATTAAAGGATACATAAAACTTTTAACGTAGCTGGCGATCAACCAGGAACACTAACACAATAAGCATTATTGCTAATGACTGTGTCTAAGAATTGGGGGCCACACCACCGTTCGGTTGCACCATGTGCTGTCTCTGCCTTCAACAGAGCTGCCAGGATCATGGTAAATGGTGTTGATTAGAGCAACACTGGTACTATGAGCCAAAGCAGCTGCTTTGATTCTGACTGATTGCTGGATGGTGGGAATTAAATGAAGTATTCACTTGTCAGGGATTGTTTGGCTGACTACATGTGCACTACATTATTACTTTTTTTTAAGCTTCACATCATATCCTTACGGATGTCTAAAGTAATTCTGGCTGTCCAAGTCCAACGTGTGGGAGTCCCGATGTCGCTCTCTTTCTTGATAAGGCATTATACATTATACTTTGCAGGAAACCACAAAGCCAGATGATCTGACAGCTGTCTGGTTTGGAAAAAGTTTTTATGTGAAAAGGAAAAAAAAATACAAACTATTATATACTATAGTTGCGTTCAAGCCATCTCATAATTACCGTAATTACGAGATTTCAACATGTAAAAAGTGTTCACATCCTTGTAGAACTCGTAATTACAACTTGAAAGCTGGGAATTTTCAGAGATCTGACCATTGCAGATTCATTTAGGCGTTGATAGTGTTGACATAGAAACGCACAATTCTTAGTTCGAGGAAGGCCACGTGTTGTCATCTCAAAATAATTATGAATGCAGCATTTATACTTTTGGGGCTGTTGAATGCTTGAACTTGATTGTTTGACGAGTGTTCTAAGGTGTACAATTATTTTCAGGGAAATGCATGGCTAAAGTAGTTCCAGGCAGGTCTTGACCACATTATATGATGTCCATATGACCAAATGATCTGTTTTTTCAAAGATCCTTAAAGCCTACAACAGCAAAAGAACCAAAACCCACAATGACTCTGACCAAGCAATTAAACATAGTAAACAATATAATAAAAACAACAAATTATTTTCATGTTTTTCCCCCACAAAATTACATTTATAGTGTACAGAATTCAAGCACATCCTCTCTTTCTCCTGCTCTCTTCCACTCAAACGCACAAAGTACGGACATACACTCGTCAGCTGCTCTGACGATGTTATCAGTAAAATAGTTTTACAACCTAAAAGCTACATGAGATTTATCACTAGCAGGTAATAAAGGCTCTGTTCTTGAAGCAGATAAACTTACAGTAAACCCTAATGCTCAAAATAATTAATTGGTTTGAGTAGAGCCAACTCAAACTAAACAAATTAGTTCAATCAAATTAACTTTTATGAGTATGTAGAACTTTCTTTTTCTTTTGTGTCACAAAACTGACACGTTTTAACTAATCAGAATTGTTTCATTGTTTTATAGTTTTACGAACTTGTTTCTTTTTATTTAGACAAACTTAAATTTAATTGAAACTGGGCTGAGATTTCTATTTCCCAGCATGCTTTGCCATGAGACTCAAAAGGGAGAGTAAATGCTAAAATTAAGCGTTTTTTTGTGCAAGATTAATGTTACTATGGTGATGAGTGGAGCATGAGCTTAGTTTGAGAACAGATATATGTCAAATGTTCTATAATATTGCTGTACTCATTCAGCAAGTGCTGTGCTATGCTAATGCTATGAAAGCATTGTGTTACCAATTAGCCAGGAAGCATTTATTGAATTAGCTAGTTAAAGCTAGCCAAGTTACCACTAACCAGTTGATAATTTTAATTTAAATGTATGAATTAGCTTTCTCAAATATTTGAAGTTACGGGCAATTAAAGTGTATGAGTACAAAATAAAATTCTGCAAGTTCTGCTAACTAAGTACTTAACTTTATTTGATGTAACCGATTGCCTGCACTTTATTTTGCCAACCTATTCAGGTTAACAGTGTTCCGGACACTGTTGAGAGATGTGCAAATTCAGGTAATTCACACATGCTTAATCTCTCTCTCTTTCTCTCTCTCTCTCTCTCTCTCTCTCTCTCTCTCTCTCTCTCTCTCTCTCTCTCTCTCTCTCTCTCTCTCTCTCTCTCTCTCTCTCTCTCTAATAACTGCATTAATAACTGAATTTGTCTGCTATCAATGGATCAAGCCTCCATTACTTGTATTTTGCAACAGAGGCGTGGGATGAGATGCCTAAGAAATTAGTACTACACACAAGAACGTTTTAAGGACAAAAACCAGACATCTGAACAATGTCTTGAGGTATAGTATGTATAAGCGGAATAATTCACTCCACTTCACATCGTGGCCACATTACCACCTCAGGTGTGCATTATTTTCTAATAATTCAATGGCCTGTCGTCAAGTATTCCTTATATTATATATACACAGTCCCACACTGAAATTTTGAATTTGTTTGAGAGCATGACCGTGACAACCACAACCTGCAGTCAATGAATTTACATGCTTATATCTGACTTCATTAGTCCATAACGGAGGGCATCTGCAGCTCTTTACAATCAAATGGACTGTATATTCAGTGTCAGGTTGCTTGATGAAGTGGCAGGGAGTTCTGGCTGTCAGTCTAGGAACTGCAACACATTATTACTTCAGCAGTACCGCACATAGAGTAATTAATGTCCATACATGCTCCTGTTTCCTCCCGTCTCCTGGCCCCACGCTCCACTGTTGAAACATGAATGACTCTCTAAGGGGTCACAGAGCGTGTTTTTACAAACTACCCTTCCTCTTTTGGCACATTTTAATTTACATGTCATCCGCAGCGATGGACACCACTGACAATATGAAGGTCCATTTATGCAAGAGGTCTTGATGACTATTACATTTGGAACAAAAATATTATACGACAGAAAACTGGGCATAGAGCAAGAGCATATGCATGCACACAAGAGTATAATAATCAGGTTGGGTAAACAGGAATATTAGTTGTAATATTTTTTTTTTGTTCTCTTTATAATGATACACCAAGGAAAATTGTATGTTTTGACAAATATCTTTGACATAATAGCAGTCATTGCATGTGAACTAAATGTATGACTAAATTAAAATAACTTAATAATAAGTGATAATAAGTCAGATACAATGAAGCTGGAAGTACACAAACGTCAATATTAAACCTGGGCTGTACAACACTCTGAAAAAACTGAAATATGAATTCATATTTTGTGTTCATATTATTGTTAATCAATACAAAAAGCATCCTAATATGAAAGTCATGTCACATCATATCATATTTTACAGCTAAAATTAATAGTGACATCAGATTATATAAAATATTTTAATAAACCTGAAAAAGATGCTTATAAATAAAGTGAAATGTAATTTTATTTTTGATATACTATTAATAGTTATGCCACACGACTCTGGGTTGCTCTCTTTGCATTTGGAATGTCATTTTCAGCAGATCATCATACACTGAATAAACATTTCTGATGACCTAAAGGAGGCCATCACAATCATAAAAATGTCTGAAATTATGTAACACTGCTAATCAAGCCCAAAAACCATGTGTAATTTCTGAAGGAGAGAAGACTGCTTAAAATGATGCACAATTTAGTAAATAAAATTGATGATACTAAAACTGAATTTTTTTACTGCTCACAAGTTAAAAAAAAGTCATCACAAATCATCACTGAAACATAATTTTGGAAGAAGGTACAGGATTGAATTTGGCTAATTGTACATTCATTTGACTAATATGCAACAGTACAGAATAGAAAGTCTGTACAATAAACTGTGCACCCAGCTAACAACATTTGGCTAAGTATGTTTCCTTAGCTGGCTAATTACTGCACTGAGAATTGTTATGGCTTGTTACCTGTTATGGCTCACAACTGTAAGGAAAGATCTTCTGTATGTGTTCTCTACTATAGTGACAACATAAAGGATGAGGTTTTAGATTATGTGTGTTGGGAGAAAAGGGGTGCCATGTGCAATAACCTGAGCATTGATGTGTACTGCATGTGTGTGTGTGTGTGTGTGTGTATGCTTGGGGGAAGGAGCACATCTGAGAGCAATCCCCTCATGTGACAAAATGCAGACATAACAGTCTGCATCGACACTTGTTACCAGCACATAAACACTTGCTTTAGAGAGAGTGAGTCGAGAGAGGGCCTGCAGCAGCTGAATGGGGCTAGAGCAGATCTGCTATTTATCAAACCCTAATTAACTGTTAATTTGCCAACCTTTAGGTTCAAGCATGTGACCAATTTATCACACCCAACAAACAGACTCTCCAGCTCTCCCAAGGGGTGGTCGACAAGACAGTCAGCGTTAACGCCCCTAGATCCAAGCCCATTAAGTCTTACTTTATAAAAGAAGAAATTAAAAATGCTCAGATTTTAAAACTACCACACACACACACACACACACACACAAAATTACCTAAAAAATAAAATAAAGGATGGTTGGATTATTAGATTTGACACACATTTAAAGCACAAAATATGCCTTGATCAGATCGATATGAAGAGTTCAGATGCAAAAGCCTCTAAAAGCCATTTCGGTCAAAAATGAGATAACGATACTGAGTGAATGCTCTCTGCATATAGTATACGTTCATAAAATACTTTCACTTCAAACCCACTAAATCCCAGCCCATTCAGAAGTACCGGTACTTAGGTAGAAACCTATTGATGGAAGCCTGACAAAAATGCTTATTTTAAAGAAAAACATCAGATGGACTAAGAGGCTTATGCATCTGAACTCTTCATATATATATATATGAAAATTGTCCCCCAAAATGCAAATTATCATTTTCTGTTATTTTCTTCAGTGGAAAAAACACCAAGAAATAAGATTATACTTTTCTATTTGTGTATACAATAAACATTGAAACAGAAATGTAAGTCAATATTTGATAATTATAATTAATGAAATGCAATACAATATTTCCTTCCACCAACTGAATTAATAATATTTTGGATATGTGACAACCAAACGAGACACAAACCAGACAAATCCATTCTCTAGATGTGAATGCGGGTTAGACGTGAGGAGGAGTAAAAAATGAAAGCAGTTTCTTTTGTGGGTGAATGATTCCTTTAAGTATTTCTTTGTCTTGTTGCTAGACGCTTAGAATTACATTAAAATGGTCTCATTCGCATCTAATTGTTTACGACAAAGATGACTGACAGCAAAATATTTGTGCCAGTACAGAGCTATAGAACACATTCACCATTTATGCCTGTTAAATTATTGTCAAAAATAAACATTAAAACATTATTGTTAGGGTAATTATCATAATTGCGGTAATCCGAGTATACACAGGATTTTCACGCCATGAATAGATGTGACTGCAGCAGTGTTGCCAACTTTTAGGTTCAGTTTATCACACACCCAACAAATGCACTCTCCACCCTTCCCAAAGGACAGTCAAGGTGACTGCTCATGTGTTCATCACAGGCCGAACACAAGCATATGGAGTTCTTTATAACGCACTGGTGACAGCAGCTGTCAATGGAAAGGTGGAAGTGCACGCAAAAAAACATCTTTGTTGAGAGACGTGTTATTCTATCCTTGTGTTTGAGTGGGTCGTGTCTATTAAGGTGGACATCACTAACACCTCACAGACAAATCACGCTATTAGCGTGTCACATCGAGCGGAATTGCAGATGAAAAGCACTGATGGGAATTAATCTGTGACGAGCCTTGAATGAAATGAAAGAGTTTTCATCAAGCAGTGTTTGTGCACATAAACCATTCTGGCAAGGCTAATGAGGGAGAACTTGTGCTGTGGATTGCTCTAAATGTAATGTGAAGACAAAAGAAAGTTTGTTTGGATTGTATGTTCCAGCAAATTTTACAGATCTAATCGAATAGGTGTAATATGCCCCCCTAACTTTAATTTTCCAATTAATGTTACTATACCTACATATTTTTAACACAATTATTGAAGCACAACGCTATGCTTTTCATAATTTTGACATTTCATCTGAACATCGAAAATGACTGATCAAAATTTTCTGTCTGGATAACAGATAATCTGTATATATATATATATCTATGTATTATCCAAATGTATGTTAATTTATTTTTAAAGGAAAAGGCACTCAGAAATGGTGCAAACTTTAATAATAATAATAACAAACAATGGAAGTATAATTTAATACTCTCATTAATAAACTTAAAAAGCAACCATACATTTCAACCATGTTTATTATTTATCTTTATTGAATAGAATTTAATCTGAATTGTAGTCATTGTTGCTTTTTCATGATATCCCTTTAAGTTATCTACCTAATACTAAAAATATGTAATTTAAAGGAACATTTCAGATGTATTTCTTATTTGAGCTTATAGTTTATTCAGATTCAACCAAACTGATGCAGAGTTTTGAACAGAATATTTGACTTGTGTATTTGTGTAGCCTACATGTACTATACGTGTAGATGAATATATGTGTCTATATGTATTATATGTAAAGATTAAGACTGTTTGAATATGCAGACTGCCTTTATAATATTTATGTATTTATTATTTTATTTTATTTTTCATTTTTAATGGGTGTGAATGTTCCTTTATGGCTCTCTTGTTGGAGTAGCGAGGGTGTTTTTCTCTCTCTCTCTTTTTTCATGAATTGTACTATAGAATAATAAAAAAAATATGTTCACAAAAAAGAATATTTGACTTGGGCGATTTTGAGAATATAAATGAGTCAATATCTGATGTATTTTATTTATTATATTTAGTCTGGCGAAAGTTAATGAAATGGAAACTTTATTAATTTTGTTTTAATTAATTTTGCTACAAACACACCTAAACATGTTCAATCTGTACATGTTTACAGGTTAATCACTTAAAAAATAACCATAAAATGTAATTTAGATTTGCCTGAAGTTGTTGGCCATACTGGGGGAGCGTGTGACTACAGATAAAGAAATAATAAATGCACAGTCCCACAGCAATTAGGATCACTCAAGCATACAGCTAGAAGCTCAATGCCAAATTGGGTAATTCTGCTGCAATTGCACTTCCTAGAGCAATTATTATAGGCACTTTTGAGAAACGACAGACTGTTTACAAACAGTCAAGGCTTAGTTTGTGGGGTACATCAGCATTCTGTGTACACGCACACTCAATCTTACCAGTGGATGTTAGATTGTTGGGTTTGTCTATTTAAGTAAAGTAGGCTGTAACATGTTAGAAGCCAACATGATTTTTTTCTTGCATGTTTCCAGTAAGCTACATAAAAATGGGACTCGTGTTATTAAGCCAGCGACAACTGCCCTGTGTAAGTGAACTTGACTGCAGTCGTCCTAGACAGCAATTAACAGAAAAGCTGTAAACACAAATATGCTACTGACCGCTCGTTCTCGATGTGGCTCGCATACGTTGGGATTAAAGGCGAGTATTTAAGGTTGATGAAATACTGCTGCAGTGTGTTCTCCGGGCAGCTGCGTTTCCCTCAGGCTGCTCTCGGTCAGTCTAATGCGCTCTGATGGTCCCACTAGAGTATTTCCTTACACACTCGCCCGGCCGGCCAGCTCTTGATCAGAAGCAGAGCTCGCTTTGGCCATTCATCCACCCCCCAGCCTGGCGCACGTGCGTCCGTGTGTGGGGCTCAGCGTGTGAGAGCTTTAGCGTAATGACATCCCGCTGAGAAGAAACCTGCGGCCGAAGCGGATCACCGCTTGCAATCAAGCGCTCGAGACCGTGTCATTGCTCTGCACAGACTGTTAGAAAACAACATTTACAATTCTCCCCAACTTTCGCTGTGACAGCATTGCTCGCTCCTAATAGAGTGCAGTTCCATTTGGTGCCACTATGCCATACAGCAGCGTCATAAATCGCGTAGGCCTACTGTTAAAGTCCCCATTAAATCAAAATGGAAGAATTTCAGTATGAATATGTTAGTCTTACTGTTATCTACGGAGCACCACACAAGACATGCAGGAAAAAAAAATTGTAGGTTAAATCGTGCACACGATTTAATAATTTGTTCCTTCGATTTAGATCAATGGAAAGAATTAGCAAATCGAGGGAACGAAATAGTAAATTGTGGCCATGATTTATAAATCGAGGGAACGAATTAGTAAATCGTGCACAATTTACTTTTATCTTATCTTTTCTTGCACGTCATGTGCGAGGCTCCATAGTTATCTATAAGCTCCAAAACAAATTACAAAATTATTATAAACAATTATTAAATTACAAGATATAAGCGTACAAAATGTATGCCCAGTCCACATAGAGACATGTTTAGTTGTATACATATACATTTTACACCTTATCAGCGTTTCGTCCACATGGATCCAGGGTTTTGGGCATATGAAAACAATATTTTTTTGAAAACGGGTCCAGAGTGGATAAATCTGAAAACGACACCCTTGTGTTTTTGTGTGTACAGCCAATCCATATATTTTGTGAAATGGTGATGTCATCACACCACGTCCCAAACACGTAAGACTAGAAAGGGATACAGCTATGGGCATTGGGCATGCGCACATTAATATAGACCCTTTTCACATTTCCGGGTTTCTCAGAGCGGAAGTTGTCAGTTTGGTTAACTTTTATATCGGTGAATGAGAGAATACATTAAATATATTTTTTGTGTCCCAATTTGCTCAAATAGCAAAAGAAAAACACAACAATAGTGATTTCACAACTTTCAAAAAGAGGGAAAAATAGAGTGAGATAACGGCAGTGAAAAGAGAGAAAGATGTTAATTTTACCATCACTCCCATAGATTTATTAGAAACTTATTTATTAGAAATTTATTAGATTTATCCCATAGCTTTATTAGAAACACCCTCACAGCAGGTAAGTGTTTTTTGTTGTTGTTGTAATTTTATGCAAAAATAATATAATACAAACTATTAGTTATAAATGTACATACATTTAAAAAAATGAAAATAAAAAAAACGATTTACGATATTGATGACTGTTAAAACACCATCATCACAGTCAGTGAAAAGGGTCCATTGCGTCATTTAATTACTGTACTTGCATTATTGTAGTAATGTTAATGTTATTTTATTGTGCGATTTTGCCTCACCTCCTACCATTGCTGTTCCCCTTCAAGCCACATCTCTTCTTCTCCATTTTTAGTGTATCTCTGTTGCAGAATTACAGCGCCACACACCGGTCTGGCTTGTATACTACATCGTTTTGAGTCGGTTTCAGTGCTCTCGTGTGTAGGCGAAATAAGACTGGTTTCACGTTAGTGTCACGTGTATCGCTGCAACGTGCACAGTCTGCTCCGGTACAGAGACACAATAGCACAGAGTGGATCATATGCACAGCGCAGACCACAAAACATATCGGACCCGTTTGAATTCTACACGGGATAATTTTTTTTAAACTCGTATTTACGATAATTCTGAGAGCACCTGAAGCCAGCATAAATGACAGATTTCACTGCGCACTTTAATTCAAAAGATATAGACCTGTACTTAGCAAAGCTTAATAGATTACACATAACAGGTCCTTATAATGCCCCCGGGGTGCTTTTCACGTGTATCGATAAAGTAACAGATAGCTTACCTTACCTGTACGGTTGCACCAGCTGTGCGCAAGTTACAATTAGCCTAGTTTTGAGTTACAACTTATGAACTACTAAATATTTTTGAGTTGCACCATTAAACTTAGTTGAAGCCTAAATCTACGTATAAACTAAATATTTACGGAAGCCTCCGATCAGGAGTAACGTTAACGGATAGCTCTGTCCCTGCCTGTGTCTTCCTGTTTCAGTGGAAATTACGTCAATACATTGAATAATGCTGCGCGTTTCAAGGCACTTCAGTGGGCCTTTAAAATTAGGTGCTGTGTTTGATGGACTTCTTGATTGTTTATTAGTTACATTTCATAAGAACTGATGTGTGTAGTATGGCCCTGTCCCAAATGGCACCCTAAACCCTCACGGTCTTCATCTGAGTCTGCACTTTCACGACATAATGCCGCATTTGACTGCCGGGTAAAAGTCCTCTGCGTAGCTCGCGAATTTGCGGGCTCAGCTGAACTGCGTATCGAGGGCGCATAGCAGCCGCAAATTGGGCGCTCACGAGCACCCTTCTTATGACGAGTGGAAGTGCACATTTAGTGTGGACAGGGCCAAAGAATACAATACGCTTTTGTCATGTGATCTAAAGTCGTATTTGCGAGTGGGAATTTTCCGAGTCAAAATATAGTGTATGCAATGGATTCAGCGTCTGTATTGATGACAAATCTACAATAAACTAGGTAAGTTGCATGTACAAAATACAATATATTGTACAATTACAATAAAATATAGACCTATGAGCTAACTATTGCATTTACATTTAAATATAATTAAAAAAATATAACTGCAAAAACACACCTGATCCACATTTTTATTAATAATTTTGTATAGGGTTAAATATTTTGCTGTATTTTTTAAAAAGTACATCATCATGACCAACGTGATGTGAACGCACCAGCTTGAAAAACTTTTCACGAGTACTTAAACGCACCATCATCTCAAGTTGGGTGTACTTCAACTTTTTCTAACTAATTACTATACGTTTTATATCATATATCTGTGATTTATTTAATATTATCATAATAAATCTATCAACATTATTCTATATTCATCGTCATTGACAAAAGATTGATTATAGCTGAATACAGAGAGGAAGCTTGTTTGGATCAATGCAGCTGACTTCATAGGTCAGACATGACAATGTTCTTCACATTAAGAAAAAAATGGTTCTTTTAGGAACTGTTCACTGAAAGGTTCTTTGGAGAACCCAAAATGGTTCTTCTTTGGCATCATTGTGAAAATCCATTTTTGGAATCTTTATTTTAAAGAGCAAAGTAGTATTTACATTTGGACAAAGTGCTAGTCAGTAGCAGGTGGTAAAAGGGAGAGCAGATTCTAATTAATTGTTACAAAACATTGTAAATGCTAAGCCTCGGAGTGCATGAGTCATCAATATTTTTGGTCTGCTTTTATATCAGCTAAAAGTTAATTTTGTCAACGTTTGTCAATATAGCTTCAAAGCCACAACAAGCTTTGCTAAAACCTGAGCCAGTCTGTTTCATATGAATGAGTGAAAACATAAGCTACACCCTATCAGAGATATCTGTGGTGTTTTTTACTCAAATAGTTTGACAGGTCGTTGAACTTTCAAAGAGACCCGAAGGCCTATTGTCACGGCAAAAGCTCAAATTTAAATGCTTTGCGCCAGATGCAAGAAAAACACTATTCAATCAATGCCCTGTAATTAGACAGATCCTGGTTTCCTCTACAGTCTGAAACACACGCTTTGAAACCAAAGAAACAGAACTAAAATATGCTTCCCAGGTAGAAAAACATGGCACAGAGTTTTCCCTCTTTGTCTTCCTGACACCCCACCCACTCACACACACACACACAAACACGTATAGACGCACACTAATGGTCGTTTGCTCCAAGAGGTGTTGTGTTATGAACCAGACCACTGGGCTGTGTGAGTGTACCGGGGTTCTGGGTTCTAGTCTGGACACTGTGCAGGCTCTAGACTGGGCGCTATTATCACAGCTGCGAGTTTGCCAGGGAAATTTGTCTGTAATTCACCTGAATTAGAATCACTCAGGCAGCTTGCACTAGTTCCCCTCAGAACGCAGCCTAATGGTTTGTTTATTTTAAAGGTTTTGCTTCTAGCAAATCATTCCTTATCTGTCATTGCCTTATTGTCCCACTGGGTCACCCAAAGGAAGAGAGAAGCAAAAAGGGTTGGGGTGAGAGATGGAGAGATAGGCAGATACCTGTTGCTTCATTTCACACTGTTCATTATTCCCTTCTCTTGTTTCGTTTCTGAATTTATATAAATTCATATAGGCATTTCAAACTCAAATATGCCTAATGGTCAGAATAATAATAATTACGATACGTACCGCCTCAAATATTTTTATCTTCCCCTTGTTACAGACATTAGATTTTTCCAGTGTCATGGCATTCCCATAAACAATTCTAAACAATGCAATGTAGTTAAACACAGTGGGTATTTACATAAGACACAATGATTTATTGATAACAGTGGGCTACAAAATAGTATATTTTGAAAGTGACTCGTCTATACAACAGCATAGCAAATGGCCCTTGACATCATAATTGTCGGGCGTAATGGCCTCTGCAGATGTCTGTCAACTCACTCTCTGGTGTAAAATGGTACGGTATTTGAGTGGAGTGGCTGTTTTGTTCTCTGCCAATGTTCCTAAGAGCCATGACCACGCGAAAAGAGCTGAAAGACCACTCCAAATCTGTCTGTCACGGCCGGCTGCTTCTGTGTCCTATCTGCTACCACTTACTCAAACATGCAACAAATTTGCTTTTAATTGCAGGGATTCTGCTCTGCTTGTAAATAGTTTTGCTTTGACAGTTCATTTATTTTGTGTGATTGCTGCCATCTATTTATAGTTTTAATTCAGGGGGAATGCATTGCATATGAATTCCTTGTGTCATCTGCGCCCTGCTCAAAGACAAAAACGCATGAATTATTATTGCCTGGTGGGTAAGTGTTTATTTATTCATAGACCCAAAATTGTTCTTCATCCACGCTTGGCAAAGCAGATGGCATTTCCTAAGGACTCCACGGGTCTAACAAATGTATTGGTGGAGCATACTCCACCTTTCTGTGAATTACTGCAAACCCAGACTCTCTTTCAGGTTTTACTTTAGCCTACTATTTTAATTTGATCAACTTTAGGTTATTAAGTATGATAGAAGTCAGTACAAGTCAGCACTTTCCCAATTTTTTTTTTTTTGTCTTTTTGAGTCAGAAATTTGAATTATAGTTAATTAACTATTGTATATTATTATTTGATATCAAGTAGGCTTATATAGGCCTATTTAATGCAGATTTTAAACAAAAAGTTTTAAACAGTGTATGCTAGGCTACTCAATATTTCATAGATTACATTTTTGAACAAGTCGCTAATTTTATAAAATCTATTACTACTTTTGGTTACCAAAACAAATGATATTTTTTCGTGTTAGCCATTTTTGCAGTTGCTATTGATAAATTGTTTCTAAGTTTTGCTGAAAAGATTTTAATAGCAAATTAGCTATAGGCTAAGTGAGGAAATCCATATTTTTTTCGTGGGCAACAACGGAAGAAATGTGTCTATACATAAACTATTCAAAAATAAACCTACCTTGGTGAATATTTACTGGAGTAAACTATGTGACAACTAGCCAGTGTCCCATATGTTGGCGCATCGTGGTACCAGCAGCGTGTTTACTCGGCACTAGAGGGCAGATGTTCCTCGGATCTACAGGTGTTGTTGTCATCGAGTGTTTGACCACCGCAGACGGTAATTAGCGGCTAAGCCCTTCACGCTGGGCGCGATAACATCAATGGTTGAAGATGCGCCCTTATCCATCTTCCCGCCATCAGCGGTCACGGCCCATTTCCGCTGCACAAACGCCCGCGGATGTTTTCCTGATTAAAGCGGCAGATAGAGCGCGTGTGGGCGGGATGAGCCGAGTCAAGTGCAGCCTGTCACTGATGATGCGGGGTAAGTGTTGAAATATGTAGGCTACCCTGCTAAACAGAATAGATTTGTATTCAGCAATATTTACGAGATACAGCTGGAATTAGCCGTGATGGTTTACCAAATGCTGACAATATAATATCTAAAGATTTTCCCCTCAAGGCGACGTATTAAAATAAAGAGAAGACCGGGAGGGTTGTTACAAATCGTGTTTAAATGTCTGTAAAGTGCTTTCTTACGTTAGCCTATGTGTTTCAAACTATAGGCTATTTCCATATTTATTACAATCGTTTCCAAATTTAGCCAACCTAAACGATGTAAATTATTGTAAAGTAGGCTACAAGAATGTTGGCTAAATCATTTTAAATCTAAAAATTATCAAATATAGCTTAAAGCAAATAATAAAATGATCAAATGTCTTTGTTCTAAATTATTCCACCTCCATCACCACATCTTATTTTAACATTTTAATTCAGATTGGTAGGAGAGTGGGGACAGTTGCAACATTGCATATTCCTTCAATCAGGAATGAGCTGGACTGGAGTGATGATACTCATACCTCGTTGTATGAGTGCTCATTTAGCTCCTCTATCTCTGTAAGAAAGCAGCCACATGTGCCCATTCCTTCTGAAAAAAAAAAAAAAAAAAAAAAAAAAATATATATATATATATATATATATATATATATATATATATATATATATATATATATATATATTTTTTAAGTAAAAGATACATATTTTTCATGCTCAGACTGTCATACTGTCTAAACTGTTTGCGTGAAGCATTATAAAGTTACATCATTTTAATCATTGCTTTCTTAGCTTCTAAAAGACATGTGTCATAGCATAGCAAATATAAAGCTGTCAGTGTAGGTCCCCATGAAAAAATTAATACGCTATATAAACAGTCTTGCAAGTTACTCTAAAAAGTAATTAATTACTAAGTACTAATTACATCTTTCAATAGCCAGGTGTATCCCCTTTTTAAAGTAAATACTATCAGACTAGGCCACAATTATATAGCCTGTTCTGTTCTGTTTTCAGTACACACACACACACACACACACACACACACACACACACACACACACACACACACACACACACGTACACACGCACACACTTATTTCTGTGAATTTCAGTGTCTTGATTTAGATTAAAGGATATTTTGTAGTTTTTGTAGTTAATTTATTGTAATAATTCACCAAAACATGGTTGCTAGGCTACTTGTTACTTGAAAATATATTTTTTTCTTTCTTTGTCTTTATACAGTTCATTTAACTTAGTGAAGATCCTGTCCGTGTACAAATAAAATAAAGAAATTCCAAAATTATGTTATGATGATTAATTATTTTTATTACAGGGTAGCTGACAGATTTGGGTTCAATGTATTAAAATTTCGTCTTTCCAATAAAAACGGTCTCTGAGAAAACTGACGAAAATGCAAAAAGTGTTATACGACCTCACTCGTACAAATTCGTACGATTTGTTTAAACCCACGTGATGGGTAGGTTTAGGGGCAGGGTCAGGGGTAGGTCATTCGTATGAATTCATACGAATTTGGTAACTCGTAAAATATGTAAGAATTAGCAAAAATCGTATGAATTCGTACGAGTGAGGTCGTATCAATTTGTACGAATTACCCACCTCGTAAAATTAGTACGAATTGCCGTGAGATCGGGCTGACCGTCCCCACTCTCCCCATATAGGGCACATTTCAATTCAGAACAGCAGATACAGCTGGGATAATTTTAGAATACATAACTTTCAAATAAGGCTGTTGTTATATAATATATTATATTATATATTAAATTAAATTAAAAAGGAGGTAGGTTCTATTCAAATTATACCAGTTCTGTCATTGAACATCCATAAACATTATCACAAATCACAACATTTTAAACAATGTTTGCTTATTTATAATTATGGCTGAATTACAGCGTACTGGACTGAATAAATGTTGTTAAATATGGTATTTACTTCATTCTCACCCCATAATTAGCCTTTAAAGAAACACCTTAATTTTCTGTGTAGTTTTATTTACCAATTTATTTATTTTTATATGCATATTCATATAAATATGACGATGACTTCTTAAAGGGATAGTTCATGCTAAAATTTAAATTCTGTCATCATTTAGTCACGCTTAGGTTGATCCAAACCTGCTGAACACAAAGGAAGATATTTGGAAGAATGTTTGTAGCCAAGCAGGTCTCGGCAGCCATTGACTACCATAGTGGGGAATACTATGGTAGTCAATGGGGGGCGAGATCTGCTTGGTTTCAAACATTCTTCCAAATATCTTACTGTGTGTTCAGCAGAAGGAAGAAAGAAATTCATACAGTTTTGGAACAACTTGAGGGTGAGTAAATGATGACAGATTTTAAACATTTTGGGTGAACTAACCCATTTAAATGGCATCAACGAAAATGTTCTCCTAAGTCTGCATATCACTCCAAATCAAGCTGTTCAAATACAGATACAAATACAAGACACACTCTGGAGGACCAACAGGATATTACCTCTATTGAATATTTAACCAGATACACTGAACCAAATCTTTTAGTAAAGAACGAGAGGTGTGATAGTGTTGGCTTTGTGAAAGCACCTGAGCCAGACACAAGAGGCTAAACCAGCTGCTGTTTCCGCTAGCTCTCCAATTTTGTTTAAAGAAAAAACTCAACAATTATTTACACTTCAGAAAGCCAAAGGTCAGGCAACAGAGTTTGGAGAATGAGCACCTTGCATCTGCTGCATGCACCAAGGTGCAGAATGTGACATAAGTGAGTTTTGCCATACACCCTTTTGGTGTTAAATGAGATCTGACCTGGGCAAGGGTTCACTTTAGCTGCAAAATCAGATACACAACTGAATGCACACAGGCTTCTTCCAAAGCTTGGTTGTTTGGATTAGCACAATTTTTATTTTATATTAATATGTTTTGAGGTTTTTGATTGTTGTCATCCAGCATTGTAAATATAGCACTGATAAATAAAAATCAGACCTCTCTGACAGAATCATATTCCTTCAAAAAACAGATGCCTGTCTTCTTGTAAGAACTTCAAAACTCATCTAAAACAGAACGGCTGTCAGAGCTCTGATAATTATTTAGATGTGCCGCATACTTGTGGTAAGCAGGCTGAAATGCTCCCTTTTAAACGCACCACTTTAAACTGACCAAAATTGAGCGAAGAATAATCCCTGTCAGTTGTAGTGGTCTGCCTCACATCAGCCTGGAAAAGCTTTAATACGACTGTGCCACATTCATTTCTGTAACGTAAACTAACTCGATTTGTTCTCCCATAGTCCGAAAGCGCAACTTAGCCGAATTTAACTGAGGCATTACAGCCGGCGGGCATGTGACCACATAATTTCTCCCCGAAATGCCCCACACTTCCTCTCTGTGTTATCATTATGCCTCTCAATGAGACACTTGAAAGCCTCTGCCGTTCTGAGGCCGAAGTGCTGAACTCTGGAGCTGTTCGCACTGATTGGGCTTTTTCCAAATGAGGCCATGGTCTATATCAGGCCCGTTTGACGACATAACAAGCCTGTTAATATTCGAAGGAAATGCTGGGGGTCACAGAGCTCGCAGCCGTTTGACCTTCAGGGTTCAGAGGGCAGAGAACCGAGGGGTGGCACATGGCAGAAAGAGAGGCCTAATGATTTAGATATCTGTTACACACTCAGCAGAAAGCCAATCTCCTCTTATTAGCCGTCTGCCCTGAGAGAGTCGAGCGTCTGTCCGCTAAATAATAAACCAACTTTGTGGAGAGCGGGGCCAATTTTAAAGTGCATTTGAATCGGCATCACCAAAACGTTCTCTTAAAAGACGGATAATGAAAGACAGTTGACCGCCTCCAGTGTGGTACGATGACGATTCATATTCTTTCCCTTTAAATGCCTATAGTTGGTATACAGTAGGTGGTGGAGGGAATGTCAAATATTATGGAAGATTATAGAGTCTTTTGGACACGTTTGTTTATTTGCCTTGCGCTCAAAGCACTCTTGCACTTCAGAGTTAAGGAGGCGCTCAGCCTTTGTGGCTTCTGACAAAGAAGTGGGATCAAGTGAGCATTCGCTAAAGTTTGGCTGAAAACGGCCCATCTTACTTGCCGACGCATGGAGTGGTGCTCAATTTCATCTAAATAATTTTGTACACATGAGCCTTACAAAACCGTGTCCTTGGAAAACACTTTCAAAAGCAATTTCCGTCTTGTACTACTGCGTGTAAACAGAGTAATTGTATTTGGGAAACTCCCTGTGCCAGCTGAATGCAATCCCTGGATGTTTTTTTTTCTTTCTTTTTTTCCTTTATTTGCTGGGGCAGAATGGGATTACAGATTTAATTTCATGTATGATTATGATATTGAAAATGATAAGCACAACGTGTATATTATTAGACCTGTGGACAGATGGTGGAGCATCATTCATTGCATTGAAAATCTAAACATGATACTATCGACTTTTTGTGGAAATGTACAATATACTAAATACTAGTTTTTTAAATTAACTTGTGGGTCAAACCGTTGTTATTTGGGGACACTGACGCTACTCTTAGGTTACAGCCCAAGTGTTTCCTTATGGTCATTGGGGTTGCTTACATAGAAAATGGCTAGTTTCATATGTATGGTAAAAGACCAGATGTTTGCATTTGCAAGGCTCAACCCTAAATTTGTTGCATCTGGCGCTAGGCTTCTCTGTTTATGCCGAACTGTAAGGTTGCGATTATAGATGTTTATTCACGTCACAAGGATTTGATCACACTACAGTGTGAAACACTTCACAACTGCTCATGTGAATGGGGGTCACGAAGAGTTTAAATGCCTGATGGGAAAAGCTTATTGGCTAATGGAGGCATAGATATGCCCATTCATAAAGTTCTGGCACTAAGTCTACAACATTTTTAACTTTTTTTTTCCATCTTTTGCAGGTGGAATATTCCACTTCATGTGACCCACTTATTTAATCAGCTCTGGTATCCACACTTATGACCTCATAGCTAGTCCAACAGCTTTAAAACATCTTAGTATGTCAGTTTTAGCCTATGTGCGTCATCAGTGGTTATTATACAGCAGGGGTCTTCTTCAACCTTTTTCGGGCCAATTACAGAGATGGAGCAGGGTCCATCTGTAACATATTGCATAAAACTGAGTATTGCAATTTAACCCTGACCTATAAAAACTGGCATTGAGTCCCATATTAATTTAGATACTTTATAATGCTATGCTAAGCAAGTAATATATATGGAGTTAAGTGGAGACGTGTTCTCTGAGTGACGAATCACGCTTCTCTGTCTGGCAATCTGATGGACAAGTCTGGGTTTGGCAGTTGCCAGGAGAATGATACTTGCCTCACTGCATTGTGCCAAGTGTAAAGTTTGGTGGAGGGGGGCTTATGGCGTGGGGTTGTTTTTCAGGGGTTGGGCTTGGCCCCCCTAGTTCCAGTAAAAGGAACTCTTAATGCTTTAGTATACCAAGACAATTTTGGACAATTTCATGCTCCCAACTTTGTGGGAACAGTTTGGGGATGGCCCCTTTCTGTTCCAACATGACTACGCACAGGTGCACAAAGCAAGGTCCATAAAGACATGGATGAGCAAGTTTGGTAGGAACTTGACTGGGTCCTGAGTCCTGACCTCAACCCGATAGAACACCTTTGGAATGAATTAGAGCGGAGTCTGTGAGCCAGGCCTTCTCGTCCAACATCAGTGCCTGACCTCACTCTTGAAGAATGGTCAAAAATTCCCATAAACACTCCTAAACCTTGTATAAAGCCTTCCCAGAAGAGTTGAAGCTGTTATAGCTGCAAAGGGTGGGCCAACTCCATATTAAACCCTACGGATTAAAAATGGGATGTCATTAAAGTTTATGTGCATGTAAAGGCAGGCATCCCAAAACTTTTGGCAATAAAGTGTATGTATTTGTATTGTTGCTTTTCCACTACACAGTACCAGTTCGCCTCGACTTGCCTTTGTTTGGTTTTCCACTGTGTAAAAGTTTTAGCTGTACCTGCTTCCAGTTACTTTTTTTCATATCGCCTCCAGCGAGGTTCTGAGCGAGCTGAGGCGATACTAAAATGTGACGTGAAAACACCACAGAGTGCTGATTGTTCATAAGGAACCGTCATCATCGCACGCGCCAGACGGAGTATCCTGAATAACCCCGCCATTTTTAAATAGTTTGGCCAGAGATTGCGTGATATACCCATTACTATTATGGCAACTCGGAAGAATACGCCATGGTCAAACGAGGAGGTGCAGACTTTCCTTTGTTTGGTTAGTGGGTGTGTGTCGCAAAGATTACGTCACAGCACTTTCCTGTGGCATCGCTATGAAGACCAGGTACTATTGTGGAGGTATTATCTGCAATGGAAAACTGAGCGAAAAGTGAGCCGAGTCGAGTCGGTACTGGTAATGGAAAAGCGCCATTTGTGTGTGTGTGTGTTATATATATATATATATATATATATATATATATATATATATATATATATATATATATATATATATATATATATATATATATATATATATATATATATATATATATATATATATATATATATATATTAGTGCTGGGGAAAAAATTTTGTTATTAAATCTCATCCAAAATAAAAGTTTCTGTTTACATAATTTGCAGGATTTGAGTCCCTGGCGGCGTAGTGTGTTACTGATGGTAGCTTTTGTTACTTTGGTCCCAGCTCTCTGCTGGTCACTTATTAGGTCTCCCTGTTTGCTTCTGGGATTTTTGCTCACCGTTCTTGTGGTCATTTTGATCCTACAGGGTGAGATCTTGCGTTGAGCCCCAGTCTGAGGGAGATAATCAGTGGTCTTGTATGTCTTCCATTTTCTAATATTTGCTCCCACTGTTGATTTCTTCACACCAAGCAGCTTACCTATTGCAGATTCAGTCTTCACAGCCTATTGCAGGTCTACAATTTTGTTTCTGGTGTCCTTTGAGAGCTCTTTGGTCCTGGCCATAGTGGAGTTTGGAGTCTGACTGTTTGAAGTTGCGGACAGGTGTTTTTTATACTGATAACGAGTTCAAACAGGCGCCTTTTTAAAGGTAGTGTAGGTTAACACTTAAATATTTGGGGAACATTTATTCATTATTAAAGGGTTAGTTCACCCAAAAATTAAATTTCTGTCATTAATTACTTAAGCTCATGTCGTTCGACTCTCGGAACACAAATTAAGATATTTTTGTTGAAATCCAATGGCTCAGAAAGGCCTCCAATGACAGTAATGTCATTTCCTCTCTCAAGACCCATAAAAGGTACTAAAGAGGTTGCTACAAAGTCCATCTCACTAGTGGTTCTACAATAATTTTATGAAGCGACAAGAATAGTTTTTGTGCTCAAAAAAACAACAACAAAAAAAACGAACTACATAGTGAAATGTAGTTACATCTGAAAGAACTTCTGAAATGTATTTTATTCCTCTGATGGCTAAGCTGAATTTTCAGCATCATTACTCCAGTCTTCAGTGTCACATGATCATTCATATATCATCCTTATATGCTGTTCAAGAAACCTTTTTTTCTTTTTTTGTGTGTAATATTAGTGCTTAAAACTGTGGTAAAACTTTACTATAAGGTTCCATTTGAACGGACATTTTCATTTAAACATTTACACTATTTAAATCAAAAGTTGTGTCTTTTTTATTTGACATATATAATTTAACAGATCTGGGCTTAGATGAACTAACAATGAATAGTTGTATTTTTATGGATTAATATTAACAAAGACCGCAAACAATTCAAAAAATGTATTGCTCATTGTTAGTTAATATTAGTTAATGCATTAACAAACGTTAACTAATCGGACATCACTGTAAAGCGTTACCCAAACAGTTGCTTTAATTATTGTGGAAACCATGATGATAATCAATTCTTTGAAACAGAAATCTTTTTAAATGCGTCTTTATACTGTCAAAAACAGAAAATAAGGAAGAACAAATTCGTACTGACCACAAAGCTTTGAATGGACACATATGTATATGTATATATATGCACATATGTATATTTATACACATAAATATACACATATGTATATTTATGTATATGTGTCTATATTTTGAATATAGACACATATACATAAAACAGAAACTCCCTGAAGGATTTCTTCAGGGGCATCACTGAGACCTTGCTCCCCTCTGCGAAAATCTTCTTGAACCACGAGGAATGTAACTTCTGAGACCCTATACTGCGAGGCTGAAGACCACCAATAATCCGCAGCGATGCCTGCATCACTGTTAGGCCACACAAAGACATGACTTACTCAAACATTCCAATGCAATTAAAGCATCTTCTGCATGGCACGTTTCACTGAACCACTGGGGGCTTGTTAATAAGACCGCAGGGCTTTTACTGAAATCACAGTGAGAGGCGGGCGGTCCGTTCACATCTGTGACCACTACACTGCATATGATCACCATGAGATAAGCTTAAATATGACACTCCGCAGATCCACCTGGGCTCCCCTGACACTGCAATTATGAAACCACTTGCCCTGCTAAAGACACCTATAATTAATTCCTAATGGACTCAAAAATGATTTTAAACCCAGTGACTGTGCTGTAAAACAAGTATGGAGCTAAAGGGAAAAGGCTAAATAAAAATTGACAAAAAGATTGTCTTTTAAACATGAGAAATTCTGACAATGTCCTAAAATAAAGCATAAAAACATAAATAAAATAGCATCAAATAATTTAGAAACGCATTAGTTTTAAATTTACAATAAAAATCTGAGTTACTTTTTCAATTAAGTAATGCAGTTTACTTTGTTTTCCCATTTATTGCCTAATGGCCCGTTCACACCAAGGACAATAACTATAAAGATAACTATATGTTACAGCAGGATGGATTCTGATTGGTTGTCAATGTTTCTATTGTTTATCAGCTGAATAAAATCGTTATGAAAATGATTGCAACGATATTGTTTCTCTATATCATTTTAGCTGTGGTGTGAACTCTGCTATTTTTTAATATTCAGAACGATTTTTAGACCTATATCTTTATTGTTATTTTTATAGTTATCTTCCTTGGTGTGAACGGGCCTTTACACCTCTCTTGTCCCCATGTTGAGAGAAATTGAGAAAGTGTTTTGTTTTGTTTTATTGCTAAAGTAAGAGTGTTGAACTTTCTTCTCCTGTGTCATTTCACTTTTGGTGTGGAAGGACATTGACTTTTGCCAAAAAACGATATATATTATATATATTAAAACACAAACAACCAAATCCAGCCCAGGTGAGAAAATTTTAAATACTTTCCATAAAGTATATAAAAACATAATTAGTTACATTTTAGGGAGTAATGCAATATTGTTAACACATTATTTTAAAAGTAACTTTCCCCAACTGATCAGAACCATTCAAATATTAAATACAAGAATTTTAAAGTCACAATCTGTATCCGCTGCAAAACTGAACATCAAATGATTTCTTTTTTCTCAATGTAGCCGACATGCCTGTTTTTTTCTCTAGGTTTTTTCGCGGAGGAGAATGTCCTGCATTGCTTTAGTCATCTGCCGCCCACAAGCTGAACAATAACACACACTCGAAGGACATCGGACAGATGTCCCTGTGGATGAAGAATAGAATTTTAAATGTAAGTATTGTCTTATTCATATTTGCAAATCTATCAAACAGTATTTGGAAATGCTACCATTCAAAAGTTTAAACACAATTAATTCAAAACACAAATAATTTTTTTTCACCCAAAATAAATTACATTTAGTAAAAATAAAATAAAAATTATACCCCAAAATTGCTTCTTTTTTTTTTTAACAGTAAAATTGTATTGTTCTTTTGTTTCTTACTTATTAAGTTTAATCTAATATTAAAGGACAAATACTGTAATCTATGCAAATTTTCATATTTTTCATGAGTTTACTATTATTAAAAATGTGAATAATAATAAAAAGTAGGTATGTCCAAACTTTTGACTGCTAATGTATGTTTTAAAACTAAATAATTAAAATACACAGTAAATTAAATTACCCGACTTTTGAAAAAGGCCAATGTATTAATAGATTGGTTTAAGCAGCATCAAAAGATATTTAGCCACAGAAACCATGAATGGAGATGTTCGGTTTCTTTGTTAATGTCCTACTTTATATATATATTAGATTGTCTTTTGGGTAGCACTTTATTTTACAGTCCTGTTCCCTACATACTATGTACTAGTACTTACAATAACTGGTACAAACCCTGAACCTACCCATAAACCTAACCCCTGGCGTTTCCTTATATTACCTAGTGCTTTCTTAGGTACACTCTAAAAAGTGCTGGATAAAAAAAAAAAAAAAGTTGGTTGGTAAAATGGACAACCCCAGCGGCTGGGTTAAATGTTTGCTCAACTTGCTGGGCAGTTTTATTTAACCCAACTATTGTTTAAAAATTACAATATGGCTCGCTTAAAATCGGACATATTATTAATTAAAATTAATGATGTTCCTTTATTAAACCTATTAATAAATGTTCATACATTTTAAGCAAACAATACAGTTATTTTTGTATTGTAAGTAGTTGAGTAAAATAAAACTACCCAGCAGGTTTTGCAAACATTTAACCCAACCACTGGGTAACTGTTAAAACAACCCAATTGCTGGGTTTATCCATTTTCAACCCAACTTGGGTCGTTTTTAACCCAGCATTTTTTAGAGTGTAAGTACAAGTGCACACACTGTAAAATAAAGTGCAAGCATTATTTGAAAACTATATTTGTATAAAACTATATATTTCTTCAAAATCAGTCATACTCCATCTTTTTGAAATGGCTCTGCTTTTTCTGATGTTAACTAACTGCTAAAACAATGTTTGCTAAACACTGCTGTGCACAGACAAACAAACTGGTGGCAGGAACAAGTTAGGCCTGATATACGAGCCTCTTCTGCAATTCCTCTCAGAGATAAACATCATTAATATGCTACAAAGTACTTAGGGGGGACATTGGGTGCTACTTTGCTTGGGGGGTTTGGTTTACCGTGAGGCAATGAGCTGTGGCGTTCCCTGCGCCGCGTGGGATACGTGGCAGATGTCGATGACAAAATCTGCATTTTTATGTTGAGAGTGGAACCCTGCCACATACTCCAACAATAACAAATACCTACTCAAATATGGTTTTACCCTAAATTATTTGAAATGTATGTCATGCCGTTAAGATTTATGTGGGATTGTGCGTAATGTTAAAGACCAAAGGGAAGAAATTGGGGAAAAAGTAAACATAAAAAATGTGAAATTGGTTGCGGCCACATTTTTACAGTAATTGTTTGCTTATGGACAATTGTTTTTGAACTATAGGCTACGTTTTATATATATATATATATATATATATATATATATATATATATATATATATATATATATATATATATATATATATATATATATATATATATCAATTTCCTCTCCAAATTAGCTATATATAAAAACAACAATGACAGACCTGCATTTTGTTTATACAGCAACTATTGTGATTCTAAAGCATACGATTTATTTTGATCTGTTAAACTCCTAACTGATGTGTGGAGCAGATGTACCTGCCAACCCTTTCCACAGGGAAGCAAACAACAGATGCATTTTCTGGGATTTCTATCTCCACCTAGTGGCTCTCTCTGCATGTTCACCTCCAATCCTCGTAAATCTTGTCAAGACAAGAGACGATGAAAACGAGTCCGTGCTCTTAAAATCTATTGGAAGCCACTAGGAAGTAAAGAAAAAACACAAAGATCATTTACACAGAGCAAAGACATCATGAGTACAATACTATTCTACACACGTCCCCTTACACATGCGCGCTGTTCGCTCAGAACTATACGACAGAGTCCGGCAACACGAATAGAGTATTAACAGTGTTGACCTTGGCTTGGTTCATGATAAAGATTTGGCCGGAGCCGCCGGCCGGACTCGCCGGTGTTTTGGCTTTAGCTGTGTGTTAAAGAACAAAAGCAAAAAGCGCAGCTCGGCTCCCAGTGGACAATGTGGTTCTAAATGGGGGGATTGTGTGCGAGTCGAGAGTTTCTCCAGGGCATCAGACCTGAATGGTACAGTAGCATGAGCCCATTTAAAAGTAATTACCACAGCATGTTCCAGGGAACGTGTGTAGCCCTGCCATTCCATATGAATGGTGGAAGAACATGTTACCAAAACTGACTTTTGTGTGCCATTAAGGCATGGGAAGAGACGTCATATACATAATGTGCATTTAGAAAAACAAATTATGCATGGCACAATAAAGCTTAATACAAAAGTTAAAAAAAGGCATTTCTGCAAACACATGACATGTTAATTCAAAACACATCTTTGTGAGTCAGAAAACAGAGTGCACTACTACAAAAGTATCATTCACTGCCATGAAACAGTGGATGCATTTAATTGTTTGAACATATAAAAATAAACCACAACAAAGCAACACACATTTTGTACAAATAAAAACCTGAAATAGTTCCATTGTTTCGATTCGGAAAGGTGGATACAAGATTTACATTGGTAACTAAAACACTGCAATTTATGAGCACAGTAAACCTGGTTAAGAATGTACATACTCTATTACCAAAATAAAACTCATGGCATGATGGTATGGATCTTTAAAATAGCTGCTTAATAATAATAATAACAATAATAATGTAACATATTGTGTTGATGAGCAGTCGCACTTGATTTGATTAAAACAATAAAGACAAATTTTGCTAAGACAAAAAAAAAGGAACTATTGCCCAATGTTAATGATAGAAGTGTCCTAAGGGGCTCACAGACTGATAAAAGATTTCAAACAAAACCTCTTAAGAATTATACAAGTATAAAAGGCTACAAACATTAATAAATTACATCACTGACACAGAAAACACTTCACAAGGTGCTAGTAAAATAACTTTAAAATCCATCAGGGGTATTTTAGCTCAAATGTCAGGCTGGTCGTAGAAACATGATTTTTTTTTCTTTCTTATCCCCCATCATAAATGAATCATAATACACATGGTTTTCTGCATGTAAGGCCATATGAGAATAAATGTTACGCTGTGTATTTTGTTCTCCAGGCAACACCTTTTGTCTAATGTAACAGAATGAAATGAAAACAAAACAATGGTTAAAAAAAGTACAGCTATTGTGTATCTAACAAAACAAAAAATTGAAAAAAGTCATGACTATTTCTATATCTTTATATATATATTTTGTTTGTAATTAGCAAAAACTAGTAAAAATGTATAATGAAGTATTAAGGAAAAAAGGATACAAAAAGTAGTCATTTAAAAAGCTATATACAGGCTACATTCTACATACTGTACTGTGAAGCAATATAAATGCATATTTCATTCTAGGGTAATTGGTGCTGCCTGTGAAACAAACAGAAGAGAGAAAGTATCCCCATGTAGTGAAATGTCATGGATGAGGCTTATCATCAGTGCTAGAGATCCTATTTATGTAGTGTTTCGTTGCTTTTGGCAAGTGTTTTGTAATGTATAATGGAACTGTAATAAGAGCTACATTGTCAAACAATAAAAGAATGCGAAAAACAGGATGACATAAAACTGATTGTAGTATCAATGTCTAAAACAAAAACAAAAATGTATAAATAAAAATGTAAAAGATGTGCTAACAATTCAGTAATGGTTTAGTTGTGACACTGTGTCATGTGATGCACTGAATTGACAGAACAAGGGCAAACAAGATATTTCAACCATGTCGTTAAAAATATGGTTTGATATCGATATGCATGTTTGAATTGTCAAAATATACATTGACAGTTTTCCCCCACAAAAACATTTTTTTCCTATATTTGTAAAAAAAAAAAAAAACAGTTGTCATTTTATAGTAGCTGTCGAGACAACATTACTAGCAATATGAGTTCATGTTTGTGCTTCACTGATGTTTTGTAAGTGCCTTCTGGCTTTTCTCAAGCTACCTATGACATGTACAATTATATTAGGTCAATAAATATTATCTGTGATAGTGCTTAGCAAACAGAAAAGTACTTTTTCAGTTGTCCCGTGTAAGTAATGCGTATTAAAAAAAAGCTTTTTTTGCTTAAGGAAAGTAAATTCCAAATGGGAGATATTAAAATCACCCAGGCAGTTATTGTGAAAATCGTCATCTATTTAGTAATAATAAAAAAAAGAAAAGATAATGATAAGCCACATCCAAAAAGCAGTAATGAACTTCTTGTTTGCAACCTTCCACCAACCCCTTTCCCCCAAAACAATGCATGCAACTGGAATGCATGCAAGGGATACTTTCTTTGTCTTGGAATGACTGCTATGTATCTTATAATATATTAGCAACCCCTGATAAACTGATAGCCGTAGTAAAACAAGACAAATTCTTCTTACAAAATATTAATAGCAGGTATTCTGTACATTTTTAATATCTGAAAGTTATAAAGTAAAAGAAGAGGCAAAAACCTATCTGAGCTATGTTCTTCTTAGAAATTGAAAACTTGTGGGATCCTGTTTGCATTCCCGTCCGTTTCAGTCCTTGCTGCTCTCATCCCGGCTCATCGAGGAGGGAGGGAGGAGGAGGATCAGTCCACGGGTCCATAAACATCAGGAGAAAAAGTCACCCATTGTCCATGTTACAGCAAGAGCTTGCCGTTACGATGAATCTTTAAGATTTTTCCAAGTCTCTGTTTGGCCGTTGCCATTCCTTTCTTTAGCCGCTTGGCTGTGGGCGAGACAAAGCAAAATGGTTAGCATATGCAACAACAACATCTTTCTGCATCAATACATTAAGCCACAGCTGTGTCAATAAATTATTAATGGTGCAGAAATTGCGACTCTCATATTGGCCAATGCAACATAAACAAACCTTTAAACATGAATTAATACTCATCATCAAAGAAGATCCTATTTATGTTTTGGCCAAAATCACCTTTGGCGTCCGTCGAGTTCCCTCGTTCGACTTTTGCTGGCGGGACAGATGTGGTGTTCTGAGATGATGACGATGATGAAGGCCGCCTCTGGCTGAGGAAGACTCCGGGGGCCATGGGTTGCGAGCTGCCGGCGGTTTTGCCCGTTCCAGTGCTGTACTCGTGGTCGGCCAGGTTGGTCTCGGAGTCTGGGGTGGGTTCTGGAGAGCTGCTGTCGTGAGAGAGTTTGTGAGGCTCCTCTACAGCCATGGGCTTCTTTTTGGTACTCTTTTTCTTCTTCTTGATCTTCTGCTCCTCCTGTAGCAAGAACTAGTTAGGATCATTTAGCTAAATCTGTATTACAGATGTTTCTATGAAAATGCAAACTATAAGAGAGGATTCTGAATTCCTTCAAATTTAAATCACACTCAAGCTGCATGAACTCCCACAAGTTCAGGAAAAACCTGATGAACATGTTCTCCAGCATGATTTGAAAATTTTTAGGGCTACACAATTTGGCTAAAATCTTGTGATTATTTATAATTATTATTACTAAATAAAGATATTAGACAGAATTAAAAATAATACTATTGTAATATTTTACTGTAATATATACAAAAAATTGCATTTTAGAAAAAAATATAATACTTTTCTTTTACAGTAGTGATACTGGCTGTCTTCATTTCTTCATTTTCAAATGTTAAACCAATTGAGGTTTTACTTTGGCAGAAAACCGCTGCTTCTCTTTTGTTGACAATAGCTGGTTTATACGCACGTCTCATTACAAGTTTGGGAAGATGGTTGGTGCATGTTATGTTCCCCAATAAGCGACCCAAACTCAGAGCAGATGCAGAGATGAGTTTGTGTGGAGCAACATTTACTGTGAACCAAGCCACTCTGAGACACTGAAAACAGGATCATGAGCCGCTTGATCGAAAAAAAAACAACAAAACCAAAAAAAACCCACAGTGCAGCGTTTCACTCTGAAACACGCAGAGCATGTGTTTATTTAATTAATCTGTAGCCTTTGCAACTTGATAATCGCACTAAGCTGATTTTGGCTTTATATCAATTAAACGTGCAGCCCTAGAATTTACTTAATTTAGAAGTAGAATGTATTACTTAAAACATTGACATTAGCAAAGCTTTTTGCCTATAGTTTCTGCAAATGCAGACAATCACAAAATTGCTTAATACTGGCTGATTAGATAACACAGCCATTTGTCACAATTTCTTAATATCAGTTATTGTTTTTAAATTGATATTTAAACATTTGGGCATTGCATTGAATGAACCGCTTCATTATGAGCATAAAGCGTTAACCTGATGAGACAATTTAGCTGCCGCAGCTGCCAGTCCTGTCTCTATGGATGCCACACGTGCCCCCTCCCGAGCTGGTCTCTCCTGTCGTGGTACAGTGGGCCCAACTCGTGCTGCAACAGTATGAATATAATCCCATGTGATTATATTTACGCTATTGTCAGTTTCCCACCTGAAATTGTAGACTTCGTACTACCTGTTGGACTATATGGAGTGTCATCTGTATTTTTCCTTTTTTTCGATCTTGATTTGAAAATTGGGTTGTCCTCCTCAGATTCCAGGGATGGATAAACTGGAAAACCCCAGAAAAATACAAGATTAAAAAAGGCAAAAGTTAACTTATTCTACAGATTCCACCATTTTCGTTTCTACTGGAACTTCTCTTAGTCTTGCAGTGTTATATGTATGGTCTAAAGTCATTAATGAAAGCAATGTAAATATGTCGAAGCACATTACTTTTAAACACATGGCTTGTACATGAGAAACCACCCTATTTTTGCACTCCATAAACTACAGTGCTAAGTATTTTCTCATTGGACAGGATGTTAGCGTGACACAGATGCGCGGCAGCTGTTGCTTGCCCTGCCTCGGCCTGCATGCACCTATCTTCTTTGAACTCAACCACTCAGGAACACGCAATTTCCAACAATTAAATTATCAAGAAAAAGAAAAAAATGTTTACAGAAAGGAGGAATGCTCGTGTGCTTGATAAAACGCTTTCTTAGTGTGAGTCCGAACGGGAATGTGCGTGCTAGTAATGACTAATTAGGGTATCAGATCAAAAAGCATTTAAAACAACAGTTTAAAACTCATGCTAATGGATTATTAACAGGCTTCTAATGGTCTTGCTGTTCTTGGAAGGGGTTCACAAAAGCTATAAAAGGGAGCACTCAAAAAGGAGGAATTGAAAAGTTCTAGCTGAGAGTAAACACGCCTGTCACTTTGCCGTGAATGAGAACCCTTAAGTCAAAATCAAACTCTAATCAGAACGTTGTTATAGCAGATTTACACTGTTTTGCTTTGCTCTAAGGACACCTGGGCAATTCCAAGTCATCATGAAACATCTATGACAAATTGTCTCAGAGGAACTAATTGGTCTTGATAATAGTGCAAACAAGCTATCCAAGATGAAGGTACTAGAGAACTACAATCTGTTCTTAAAGGGACAGTTCACCCAAAAATGAAAACCAAGTCATAATTTTCTCACCCTCATGTCATGCAAACTAGGGCTGCCCAATACATCTAAATTATCAAAATTAGAAATGTACATAGCGCAATATGCATATCGCAGTTATGAAAAGTCCAAATTTAAGATGCAAGATGTATATCGCAGTTACGAAAATTCCACATTTAAGGTCAATGCAGATTGCAGAAAATAGATTGGACTGGACACATGACGGTGGCATGCTTAAAGTTATTAAGAGCAATAAGCAATGGAAAAGAACTCAATGCGGGGACTCGCACGCACAAAGATCCGCCTCTCGGACAGCGTACGATCCTGAATTCAGTTCTCTTCTGCAGCTTATATGGCCAAATACACAAAATTATATAAAAATGCTGTCTTAAGAAAAACACATTTGTAACCAGTGTTGGGGTTACAAGTAACTTGAGTTACGTAATAAGATTACTTTTTCAAGTAACTAATAAAGTAATGCATTACTTTTCAAATTTACAACAAAAATATCTGAGTTACTTTTTCAAAAAAATAACACAAGTTACTTTTTCACATTTATTTGACTGACAGCTCTCCTGTCCCCATGAAATCCAGAGTAAGTGCAGAGGCGTTGTGTGTGAACATGATAGTTATTGTAGTTCTAGACTAAATTTGAGCATTTATTCATTTCACTTGTATAAAGATTGAGTATTCCTCAAAAATAATAAAATCAATCAAATGCAAAATATCCAAATCTCCAAAAAGTAAATGTTAAATAAAACAAATATTTGTATGCATTTAATCTACCTTTTATTGACCAATTTACTGTTGACCTTTAATTATTCAGTTAAAAGCATGAGCAAAAAATAGTGAGTTTTTTATTTTTATTGGTAAAACTTTTTTTCTCCTGCATCCTATTCTTCCATTAACCAGAATGGCAGCGCAGCACAGCAGAGCATGTGAATTATATTTTTTTTACCTCAGCCTGAGGCTTATTATTTCAATTTTGGTATGAAGAGGTCTTTACATTTGCACAAAAATAGAACCTTTTTGTCATAAAAAAACAAGCCCAGTCCAGGAGAGAAAAAGTAACGCACAAGTAACGTAACGCATTACTTTTCTTAAAAAGTAACTAAGTAACTCAATAAGTTACTTTTTAAGGGAGTAACGCAATATTGTAATGCATTACTTTTCAAAGTAACTTTCCCCAACACTGTTTGTAACAGTAAACTGGATCCGCGTATTCACTCTTAAAGTGACAGGAGACAAATATATCTGCTGCCATCTGTCATTAATGTTAATCAAACAACAAAAGGCTCTCTTGACTGAATGTCTTTAATAGCTTTAATAAGAATCAGTGTATATTTAATTCATACACTGAAGACTAAGCAGTTTTATTTTTACATTTGATTATAAATTTTCTGTTTTATACTTAAAGCATTATCGCATCGCATATCGGATTTTTTACGGGTTATCGCATATTACATTTTTCTTCAATATCATACAGCCCTGATTCAAACCTGTATGATTTTGGGGTCCAAACAACATTTCACTTCTTTGAAATATCAATATTTTAAATACTTATTTTTTGGGTGAACTATTGCTTTAAGCACAGTAAAAGAATCCGTTTGAAGAACTAACCATAATCAGAATCCTTAAAGCATGCGTCCAGGTGGTCCTGGTCATCATCGAACATGTCCGAACTGTCCACGCTGCTGCTCTTTTGCGTCTTTTTGGGCAAGCGTTTGGCTGGTCGCTTGCTGTTTCCTCCTGCTCCGGCCGCGCCGCTCTGCTTCTTGCTGGCTGAGCTGCTATGCGAGTTGTTCTTAGCTTGGCTATTGCTCCAGGATGGTTGCAGACAAGAGTCTGATGACTGCAGGTTAGCCATGGACAACATGCCCTGGATGGCCTCCTGTGTGCTGGGGGATGCAGGTGGCTGACTGTAAGTCCATCAATGAGAAATACACAACACACACGCACATTACTCCAAGTGTCAGTGGGAATGAGAAGCGATTCGAATTTTAGGAAGTGAGTCGGGTGATAGGAAGCAACGAGGATGGAGATGGACACTTAAAGGTGAAGTGTGTAATTTCTACACCACTAGTGGAGCAGAAATATTTCCCAGATGAACAGTCCCAAACAGACACCACTGGTCAGATTAACGATGGTAGATATATGTTAAACTATTTTATTTATGCTAAAATTCTGATTATCATGAATTAAGCAAATTAAGCAGTATTTCTAGGCCTTATTATTATCACATGACTTGAGGCAGTCACATGACTTTTCTTTTATGCACATTTGTCAATTTCCTATTAAAGTACATTTGTTTCCATTGTAGTTAATTCTCATGTCTACTTGCTCAATTTTTAAAAAACATGCAAATATGTACGTTAATCGCATTATAAAAATTTTATTTGCATCTTTCAATTTTTTTTTCCAGTATCCCAAAAAAGTTTTTATTAACTAAAAAAAAAAAATTGTAAATTGAAATAATGATGAAATAAAATAAAATATAAATATTCTATAAATATTATAAAATTAGAAATGTCTTGGCAAGGAACTGAAATAAAATAAGTTGAAGTAGTAAAATGAAAAAAGCTAAATAGAAATAGAAAAAATTATAAAAGCACAAAATTATAAAAGAAAATTAAAATAAAAACTGAAAATATAAAAATAAAACGAATTCAAAATGTTAATAAATACTATAACAGTATAAATTAATACTAAAACAATTAGCGATAACCTAAAATCTGCATAAAATTTAATGTGCCCTTTCAGGTAAATACAAATAGTTTACTTGTAGTCGAAAAATATATACAATATTGAAATATTTTACTTATTACAGTATAATATTTTAATATTGAAAACATTACACACATCACCTTTAAACCACCATAAAAATGGTTGATGACAATCATGGCCAAAGCTTTTCCACTGCAGCTGATGTATGGCATTGTTATGTGGACCCAGGCATATTTAATCGACTGAACAACATGTAAAGCTAATGAGTGTGCCTGGGAAACTAACATGGAAATCCTAGTTACGATTCAATCCAAGGTGTTTTCAAAAGGCCAACCAAAAGTTACCTGCATTATACGTCTCTACTTTCATTCATACTGAACCTCCATTCAACCAAAACTGAAAGCACAAGCCAGAACTTACCTGTTCTGTCTTATAATCATATCTGCTCATTCAATAAACCACCAATCTGCACATCTCCCTCTTGCTTTTCTAACTTACCTGTCACTAAGCATTCATTCCCCATAAAAAGTTAATTCCCTCATCGTATAAATCTCTTTATATAGATCTTTTCAAGTCAGAAGAAGATTCTACCGTGTGAACTAAGACTATTGTGTCCACATCTGCTTTCAAGCTTGAGGTAACTAGCAGAAAAATACAGATTTAGCCCATGCAGATTACCACCTATTAAGTGATTAACAGTGAGGTGGAACAATGAGTCAAGAGCTTGTTTAATGTGGTCGCAACTGACTGGAGGCATTTCCTCCCCACAATCCTGCAGTCATATGTCAGGTTTAAAAGCACAAAAAAATAATTTGAGAAATTAACATATTTTAGCCATGTTTTCCTTCTCATTTTGTGTTTGAGCTGATTTGCAGCTTTCAGCGCAGTGGAAATAGACCATCAAAAATGTGCCCAAAACAGCAAACAGTAAAATGAAGAGGAATGGCCTAAAGCTTTTGCCGTATTTGACAAATTAATAGTGCTGAGGGATTAAACAAATAATGCCAGCACATGTAAACCGCTTATAAAGAACTGTGCAAAATATTACTTTAGCCATTGTTCGACAGATGAAGAAACGCCTGTGCTCGATGTGTTTACAGTTTAAGAACTAACAGTCAAGCTAGAAATATGATGTGTTTTAATTCTTTAAGGGTCAGGAACATGCTTCATCATATAAATTGTATGTTCCCTATGGCCCTCTGCCAAAGACAAAACATATCCATAATACATACTCTGCCACATTAGCGTGTGATGTACAAAACATACCACATGAATCATGAAAATGTATGAACTCGGGATGTGCATGACTGACCAGTCGATGGATTGTCTAAACAACTAGTTGTTTAAGGAAGCTTTGTATAATTACACTAGTTTAGGGTCATGTATGGCAGATACTATTCACGATTTTTCACACAAGACACATTCTTGTGTTCTAAAACCAATGGACGGAGAAAAACAGTATAGAACAGGATGCGAGGTCTCAAGCCATGTATTTTTAAGCTATTTTAACTCGAAGCAAAAACAGCAAGATGCCGCGCAAGGATGTCCATCCATGTATGTACGCATTTAAATGGTTAGTTCACCCAAAAATGAAAATGATGTAATTAATGACTCACCTTCATGTTGTTTCACAGCCGTAAGACCTCTGTTCATCTTCAGGACACAGTTTAAGGTATTTTATATTTAGTCTGAGAGCTTTCTGTCCCTCCATTGAAAATGTATGTATGGTATACTGTCCATATCCAGAAAGGTAATAAAAACATCAGGTAGTTCATGTGAGATCAGGGAGTTAGTTAGAATTTTTGGAAGCATCGAAAATACATTTTGGTCCAAAAATAACAAAAAGTACGCCTTTATTCAGCATTGTCTTCTCTTCCGGGTCTGTTTTCAATCCGCATTCACGACTCCGCAGTGACGCTGCTGATGTGTTATCTGGAGCGCCCGAGCTTCGTTTATAGTCTGAGCGAGACGCACGCTGTAAACAAAATAACCTTCGCAAAAACATGTCAAAAGATTTTGACACAGAGGAAGAATTGCATTTTTTTGCCCAGCCATATTTATTTGAACCCGAATAATCGGGCGCACAAGATACCACATCAGCAGCGTCACTGCGGAGTCGTAAGCACGGATTGACAACAGACCCGGAAGAGAAGACAATGCTGAATAAAGGCGTAGTTTTTGTTATTTTTGGACCAAAATGTATTTCCGATGCTTCCAAAAATTCGAACTAACTCCCTGATCTCACATGAACTACCTGATGATGTTTTTATTACCTTTCTGGATATGGACAGTATACCATACATACATTTTCAATGGATGGACAGAAAGCTCTCAGACTAAATATAAAATACCTTAAACTGTGTTCCGGAGATGAACGGAGGTCTTACGGCTGTGGAACAACATGAGGGTGAGTCATTAATGACAATTTTCATTTTTGGGTGAACTAACCCTTTAAAACATTTAAAAAATATAACGCGGATTGAATCCAAAAATGCTCTTAAACTAACAAATATTCAAATCAACAAAAATATTGAATAAATATCTAAGACTTACCGAAGTCTACACATAAACAAAAGGCTATGGATTATATTATGAAATGTAATATTAAAGGCGATGCCGCTCTATAGGGGATGAATTTCTCAGAAACCGTTTACCATGCTGATAGTCTTAGCATGCTTAAGTATACCATGTTCAAATTTTTTTTAAATACTAAAAGTGAAAACTAAAATAAAAGTAAATCACATATTCATCCTTATTAATTGACTCAGTTAACCCATGCCTTTCAGACACCAGGATATGGACAACAATGTGCATACCTGTTGTTACTGTAGTCAATGCCGCCCACTTGTTTGCTGGCCTGCAGGAGATCCAGAATCCCAGCCGAACTGCCCCCTTTCTTCTTAGAGACCTTGGAGTTACGACCTTTGACCTCTGTCTTGGCCTCCGTGTCTATGTGGAGCGATTCTTCATCTGATGAATCTGGACTCTGAAATAACAATGTGAGAAAACTGACATGAAGTACATCACTTCAATGCATCGAAACATGCACAAGAAGCTGTTCAGCTATTCATTCTATATAATAATACAGGATTTTTCTTAGGTTTGTGAGTTTTTTTTTTATTGGAATAGCCTTTTATAACCCCTCACATAGTTCGCCTGTGGGCCTCTGTCATGATTAACTTTCTCGCTCTCATTTGATTCAGTCCACAGCTATTTCCTTCATCAGTTTTGGGGTGATATTTGGCTCAGTCTTGCAGCTCGCTCTCTTTGATTTGTGCCGTATGTTGGTTTAAGTCGGAACATTATGGGTGAATTATCGCAAGCTGAGAACATCAGCGCTGCGATGTTTTAAATGCATCCAGAAGGAATTAATCAGCTACTTCATGAAATAAAGATTGGAGATTTGAATTTTGTCCTAATTTCTTCCTGTTTACTGTCTATCAGTCTTTTAATGTTATTACCACTGTCTGATTAAAGAGAAATATTATGGATGTTCTGTTAAATAACACTGGACCAGCCCTATAAAAGGAGTCGATGCTTACCTTCATGTCCGACGGTTGTAGCTTTGGCTTTTTCGATGGCTGAATGGGCTCTTTGATGTTTGATAAAACTGTAAATAACATCAGATGTTCAAGATTATTCTCACATAGCATGAAATGCAAGATTTATTGTTAATCAGTTAAAAGACTAGTGTATCTTATATAGGCAGGCCCACATGGAATCAGCATCCACAGATTTCCACACACATATTTCTACATATGCGCCACCCAGGGACCAAAAATAACACCGTCAAATACAAGCACAAACTTTAAATGACATGTATGCTGGCCAAGAACTTTATTAGGAGATGCAACTGCAACTTATCCCAAGAAAATCTGAGGTTTATCTAGGATTTGATGTGGTGACACATATGTGAAATATTCCTTGTGACCTGAGTTGTTTGCTACTAATTCAAGAAAAATAATAATAAAAAAACTAAACAATTCCACTGTTATTAGGACAAAAATATGATTATGAAAATTATGAAAATAAAAATGAAATACGGTTTAATGGTCCCTAAGAAATATCTATGATCAGTACATTTTTACTTAATTCACTCATCATTGGCAGATATTGCAAAATGTTCATTTGGGACCCCACCCAATGTTTGTTTATTAAAGAGTTTGAGAGTTTAATTTTGCTATACATTCAGATACCAATAAATCTGTAGTTTAAAATATTTTTTTGTTGCCCAAAATCAGTGAAATAAATGTAACAGAAGTCAGATTCCATCTGGGCCTGATTATAAAGTCTATAATCATTTTTGCTCTTAAATTATGTTTTATTTAATCAGAAAATCACCCTGGCCCAGATCGCATATCATGAAGCCTTACAGGAAAAGTCTCTCTTGACTGCGTTCTTTTTCCTCCTGATTGGAAATTCGTCGATCTTAAGCTCCCCCTCATCAGAGACGTACTCATACTCGTCTCTCACAGGCTTGGGCTTTTCTTCTTTAATGTTCTGTATTGAGCCAAAAACACTCGAATTGGTCTGGGTCTTGAGCATCTTTGATCTGAGAAAAACAGATGAAAAGAACATTAGTTGGATTGTCAGAGGAGACACTCATCTTGCGCACAAAGAAAGAATTGCTCAAAATTAGGGCTATCGATCAAATTAAATAATTTATTTAAACAGTTATACGTAGTAATTAAAAAAAAAAAAAAATATATATATATATATATATATATATATATATATACACACACATTTATATATATATACACACATTTATAATTTATTTGACAAAATTAACTGTAATTAAAATTGTCATTTTAATACAGCACTTACCCCAGCAACTTCTTATTCGACAATGAAAATGCAAATTTATTGTCTTTATGGCTGAGTAGACTTTTGTCAAATTTGTGCTCTTCTTCCATTTTCAACAACGAATCAGGTTTGCTGTTCTGCAAGATGAAAAGAAACACCATACAATCACTTCATCAGTGCTTTGAAACTCTTCTCAGCCGCTATCTGTCAGCCACGTCCACTGTGATCAGACGTCAAAGACTGAAGCCATTGCGACTGATGACCTTGAAGACTATCTAGAAGAGACTCCTCTCCATCTGCAAATGTTTGGCGAGCAGCAAAGGAGCACTCGGATCAGGAGACTTGGACCAACTACAAACATTCCTGGGTTGTCTGGCATTGAATTGTCCTCCTTGAACGAAAGCCCTGTAATGCCTTCCGTTCACCAGAATTAAGCTTTTCCTACAAAAGCCATCCCCATGTTATCCAACAATAACGACACAACAGGCTCATTTTGATAGGCATATGTAAATACTTAGCTGGCATGTCTGGGATATGACATAGCATTACAGCATTAGGTAAACTCTGAGGCTGGGTAAAGGGCTCTGCTGCTTTGATGAGCCCAGAACAGAGAGCGTGACTGAGCCGCAGAGTTATTTCTGCTGATTGTTTTGATCTAAAACGTGTAAATCACTTCTAGATGATCCCAAAGCCCTGTGTGCTACTTTTCAACCTGTCAGGGTTTGATATCATTTGCATGGATTTTCAAAGCCTCTCTCTAGCACTTATCTGTTGCAATGGAGGAAACATTATGTTACACATTATTCATTACAATTGCTTCCTTACATTGTAAACCTAACAAACGTACCTTATATTTCCATTTGGCCTCCGTCTTGTTCTTATTATGCTCTCGAATCATCTCAAACTTTGCGACGTCATTCGGTTTACTCGTCTCTTTCTCCATTATACTCATCCCAGTCTTTAAAAGCTGTGTAATGTGAGAAACAATACAAATTTTAAAAAGGCCATACTGACAGTTCTAGAGTAGGGTGATATATTCACAACGATTTTCCATGTGCAGTATGATTTTATATTGTTTATGTTCAATTCATTTTAATTATTTCAAAATTCATTCAGAAATATTCCTGGAAGTTTTAATGTGGCATTTTGTATTTATTATCAAATGTTTGAGGTCAGTTAGATTACATTTTTTAAAGAAACGAATACATGAATTCAGCATGGATGCATTAACTTCTGCTCTTTTAAACGTTGTATTCATCAAATTAATCCTGAAAAAAAGATCATGGTTTCTATTAAAATATAAAACAGCACAACTGTTTTCAGCAATGATAATAATAAGAAATGTTTACTGAGCATATTAGAATGATTTCTGAAGGATCATGTGACACTGAAGACTGCAGTAATGATGTGGAAAATACAGCTTTGACATAGGAATAAATTATGTTTTAAAATATATTAAAATAGAAAAGTTATTTTAAAGTATTATGTTTAAAAAAAAATGCAGCCTTGCTTAAGTCTTCTTCAAAATCATAAAAAATCGTACTGATCCCAAACTTTTAAACGGTACTAAAATATTTCTGTTTTTGTGCATATAAATGGAAATGATCAAATTTGCTACTATTTTTTGCCTTGATTTTTCTTTTTTAATATTTTTTTTTTTACTGCATTTTACTTTTTGCTTTAAATATTTTGAACTGAATATTTATAATCAAGATTTTTATAGCATTTTACTTATATGAAAAAATGTGATGGATGTTCTGAGGAAATTATACTCTGATTGCAAAAAATCCACCATTTTTATTCAGTTCATACACATATATATATATGGCTGGAATACAGGAATATATTTCCTGTACAGGAATATATTTCCTGTAGTGTATTTCCTGTAATATAAATATATAATATAAGGCTGAAAAAAAGTTACTTTTTTGGGCTGGTCCATCTTGTTCAGGATGTCCTTTGCATGGGATTCAAGAGCTGCCAGACTGGAGGGCTTTTTCTCAGGTAAAATACCTTCTTTTGCCTTCTTCCCTTTCTTTTTGCCACCCTCTTTTATTTTGGGTTCCTTCGGTGGTTTGGGTGCCTTGGGCATTTTGGGTGGTTTGGGTGGCTTTGTGGCTTTCTTCCTAGCTGGCTTATCTCGTGGGGAGGAGATGTGTGCAGGGGACATGGGCTCTTCTGGTTCTGATGGAGCAGACGGGGGTTCCTCGGCTGGGGGCTTTGAGTTGCTGGGTTCGCTTTTTATGGCTTTTGTTGCATTCTGAGTCAAAGACACAGTGGAGAGATTGTCAACCATTACTGATTCTGACAATGGCTGATTGAACATGTATAACAACATTCTACATATAAAAAAATCGAGATCATATCTGAATAAATGAGAGTAAAGACATCCAATAAAAGTCTCCAACGACTGCGCAGTGTCTCACCTCTGAAATCCGAATCTCTTTGGCAAGGTCTTTAATGAGCTGTGCTGGCTTCATGTTTTCTGGAAGCTCGTCCTCATGTTCTAAAAGAGCCTTTGGAAAAAGACAAAAGAAGAGAGTTGCGGTCAACTTACCTAATTTAACTCAGTGAAACAGAATATTGAAAATGTCAAAGCGAATATTTACCTGTTTTTTAGTCCACGATCTGAATGCTCCATTGACAATTTTGGCACCATGTACCAAGTATGGAGGTGGCTGCTTGTTTGCCTTATGTAAACCTGCAAAATGTTTAGGAAATTTTGCATCAGAGTCCATTATTCCCATCTGGATCCAAACACTCAAATAGTGCCGTATTACATAAGATCCTCTCTAGAAAAGGCTGTTTTCTAAATAGGCAAATTGATGAAAGGTCCAACTTTCCTTAAATCATTAGCAGCAATGCCTAAGAGCGTGGTCACCCTGTCAGAAATGCTCAGAGCATGAAACTTACTGAAAGAAGGGGGGGAAACATTACACCAGAAATAAAAATGGACTATATTTTCAACCTGACCCATTACTGTTCAATAACAAAGGCGATTCATATATCAAACTGATTACTTCAATCCAGAGGGGCCTAAAAACAGTCATGTGCAGTCATGGGTGTTTTTTGGAGCGCCGGCTTCAACATTGATTACATTGGACTGGATACACAGCCACTACAGGAAATATATTCCACACTGCATTTAAATGAATAACATGAACATAAAGTGAAAGCTGAAACAGGGAAACGAGAAGGGAAGCAATTGAGCTGGCGGTGGCCCAGTCGGCCTGCTGGGCCGGGGGCCAAGGTCTTTTTTTCCTCTACCTGAAGTCACACACGAGAGTTGAACTTTTGAAAAGATGACCTTGAAAGCCGATTCCCCCATCTGAACATCAGATAGCTTGGAGACCAACTGCGGTCCTTTTTGCAATGTGCGCGCTACAGCAATCTGGCAAAATTAAGTAACGTGACGGGGGAAAATGGTGGAAATATAAACACGCAGTCCAAGGCCAGATGAGGGGAGTTTAAACACCAGGTTGTAATGGAGCAAGTGATTCTGCCTTTTGAAGCTAATCATCTGTGAACTCCGCGATGCACCGATGTAATGACTGCAATAATACGCCGGGTATCCAGACCCTCCTCATCTGCTCAGCAGGCCCCTTCCAGGATCACGCACAAAGCGAGGGAGAAGGAAGCCATTTGAGTCTACCTTACGACATTAGATCTTTTTATTTCCAGTCGGATCAATCTTGTGGTGTGCGGGATGGAGAAGCGATTTTTGAAAGCAAAACCTTTGAAGCCAAGTCAGGGGAGTCACACAGGGGAATTTCACTGCGAATGATTCAAGTTTGTAATAACGTGAATGGTTGCAGTGAAATCGACACTTTGCTCTTTTTTTGAAACTACAACACCTACAAACAAGCCAAATAAAAACATACTTATTATTTACATTTAATTGCTCACCTTTAAACCGCTCCAGGTAGTATTTCCCCACATACCAACATGCCGTTTCGAAGTTTGAAAAAGGAGTGAGGCTGGCAATTTTCAGTCTTTTTTCCACCTCATATGCTCTGAGTGGAGAAGCAAAGGGAGGATTACTGAAAAGTGTGCCTTGAGAGGAAATCGTGGCCTCACAGATGTGAGAAATGCACTTCAGAAGGCAAAAGCATATGCTCTTGACTTCCCCTCTTTCTTTTCATTGCTACAGAGGCTTGTAAGTGCCAAGAATAGAACAGCGAAGGTTTGACGCTCGAATGCTTCAATTGCATCACCATCCTCCAGTTGTCACTGCAAACTGTATGTAATAACATTTAAAACGGCAACAGCCAGACATCATGCCTTTATAATCCCACATAATAGTCCTACTGTATGCACCACACCCTCTCTACCTATTGTATTTACAATGTATATGTGCATATCTGCTTTTTTTTTAAATAGCATACTTTAATACACTACAGTTCTGTTCCAAAACCATCAAAATACATGGAATACACAAACATTTTAAATTATATGTAACTATATTTTATGGATACATTGGAGAACTGACTGAAATATATTTATAATCAACATTTTGTGCACCATCTTGGATGGGTTTTTATCACTGAGAACATCGCACTGCATTATGGGAACCTATAAAAATTAATATACAAAGAAGCAGATCACTGACCTCATTTGCATCTCTACGCTCAGACTGTGGACAAAATGCCCGGAGAAGGCTAAGCAGTCCACAGGAGTCAGTATTGCATTAATCCATCCTGCCATTAAAAAGAAATGTTAGAGCTTCGTTTTTTTTTTTTTTTAATTACTGGCAGCCTGATGTCTCACCTGATGGAATGAAAAGAGTTTGCCCTTGTTTAAGTGTGCACTTGTAACACTTGTCCACTTGGTCAGCAAAAAACATCTCGCTGTGGTTGGAGGAGGACCTCCAGCGCTCATACAGAGAAAGGTTGGCAGAAGTGGGCTTGATCAGAAAGAAGATTTTCTCTCCCTATACAATACACAGGTCAAATATACACTTCAACATCCACGATACAACAATATATGACCACAGAATGCAGTGACTGGTCAATCGGAATCAACTATTCTAGAGAATCGTATGTGCTGAATATTATGTTCTTAAGTTATGAATTAAATTAACCAGTTCTTTCTTGATTGCTTCTAAAGTAATTTCATTTTTACATCAATAAATAATATATTTAAAAATAATAATGGATAAAAAAGATATGGTAAGCTTTTAGAATAAAAAAATGCTTTCATGAAATTGAAAGCTTTTTTGCCACAGTAATAAGGAGCATTGAGTCACCTTAAGTACGTGATACCACACAGAGGCACCTCCACACTCAATGTGGAAGTCTGTGTAGCTGTCTTTCACACAGATGAGACAGTATTTGGACACTTTAGGCTTCCCCAACAATGCATCGTCAGGCCAGTAGTTGTCCACCCAGGATAATTTGCGAACTATCTGCGGACTCTCAACAATATTGGCCATTCTAGAGAAATAAAGGGAAGAATATTAAATATTTAATGATGCACTAATAAAAAAACAAATACACATGACAAATATTATTATACTGACATGTATGAATTTTATTGGAAAAAAATTAAATAGTGAGTGTTTATGCTTGATTATGCTGTAAAATGCAACAACAAAAAAACATTTTTCATTATAGCAATTTTTATTTGATTGAGAAAAACTTGAAGACTATATGCCATGTTTACATTTAATTTGCTAATATTTATGTTAATAATAAAAAAGGATGTTTTTATTTATTGTGCTTATTTAGTGTTCGGTTTGCACTGGTTTTTGTATAGACTTCTGAAATGTTGCCATTTTCACAACCCTATGTAACTCTGTATAGGACTGCTTACCTTGTGTCTGAAAACTCCAGGTTGATCACATTTAATACTTTCTTTCTGTTTGTGCTGTAATAAAAATCAACAAACTCTTTTAACTTCATCTTGCTGTCTGTTTGTTTGGTCACATCAACGACATCCACAAGAACATCAGGACCTTTGAATGAAAAAGTAGACAACAATTAGAACTACATACATTCCTGAGAAGGAAAGCAAAGCACAATTTACTTCCATTCTTAGTTTTGTTAAACTTCAACTATCAGCAATTGCATTAATATTAATACGATTCTAATCAACAACATATATTTCCTAAATTCACTTACCGACATAGTTTTCCACGTCACTGACGTAGAATGTGGGTGCAGGCATGGCCATCCCCAGCCCATCTTTCTTCTGGATGAGAATTGGCTCGTTGAATCCATTCTCCTCAAGGTAGTCCAATGTCAACTGACTTCCAGACAGCTTGACCACCACATCTTCTGAACTGCGGTGGAAAAGACACAGTAAGCATGTTACCTACAGTCACCTACACAATCTCTCCAAGACATCATACTGGAATCTTTTTCACATGTCTGGTGGAAAAGTTCAGAGTATGAGCAAAGCTGATCATGGAGCGCCATCTTCTGGACACTGAATAAACTGAAAGACTTGGGCATTATCAGGAGCACTGGCCCTTTAAATACTTCACACTGGACTGGGATGATCTTTACAAAGGTGAATAAACACATGTGTACTCTACCTGGGGAATGTCCTGCTGCGCAGCTCTTTTATGAACACCTGACTGCCGTTTTGAACCGGTCTGACGTCTCCGCTTTGCCCCGTGTCATGCTTATTCCAGCTCTTTTTCTTTTTCACTGTGAAAATTATAAACAGATGAACCCAACCAAATCAAATTCAGACGTAGTGACCATAATTCACTTTACTCTCTCGTTGCTACCAGTTGCTTAATACAAAAAAAGTTTTACTAAGTGTGTGTGCAGAAGATTTTAACATCAATATAATGGTTTGGAACCAAAACTGTGTAGTTCTGTGTCGTTTTAAATTATATTATTTTCATGAATATTACATGGTATTTAGCTGGTAATCTTGGTAATGGAACAAGGCTATTATTATTATTAACTTAGTTGTAATAGTAGTATTTATAGTACTAGTAGTAGTATTTTCTTGTAAAACATACTTATAAAAAATAGTTTTATAGTGAATATGATGTACTATATTTTTGATGGTAGTGTCAATGTTTGAGCAAAAATATACTGAAAATTACATTTAATTAAATAAAAAAAGTATTTATTTATTTTTCATATTTAATTATTTAAACACAAAATAATTACAGTAATGAAATACAGTAAAATTCTGAAATATTGTTACCATTTAAAACAGCTGTTTTCTATTTTAATATAATTTAAAATGTAATTTATTTCTGTCATGTATCCTTCAGACATCATTTTAATATGCTGATTTCCTGCTCAAGAAATACAGTTGTGGTGCTAAATAATTTTTGGAAAAATTGAAGAGTAAATATTTGAAAATGCTTTTGTAGCATTATAAATGTCTTTACTGTTATTCGTGATCAGTTTATTTAATCCTTAAAAAAAATTTAATCTGACTTTCAGATTCAGATTAGGGACCCCAACTTTTCAAAGGTAGTTTATATATACAATGCATTATATATGATATACATATAACAAGACATCATTTAGTACAACCCTAATTTGACTTATTCATTCACACTGTGAAGGGAAAATACTCACAGGTGGATTTGCCGTGGGTCTTTTCACAGTTAGGACAATGATAGATGTCAATATCTGGTGCTTCATCTTCATCCACTCCCACACAGCTGTAACAGAAAATCCATTGAAAAATTTAAATGGAACAGCAGCTATCAGCAATGAGTTACAGCAAACGAAACATTGTTAATCACAGTTCTGTAACACAAATTTGCAATACGCAGTGCATTCGCGTACACGAGTATTCAAAGATCTGGTTCTAATAGAATTATTCTCCACTGATGACCATTCAAAACTAGCCATGAATTCTGATGAAACTTTCTGAATTGAAAAGTTAACAGATGGCTTTCTCCAAATATTATAGACTTTCTTGGTGCGGACAGGTCTCTGTCAGCTTTGCACATCTGGACCGCTATTTTCCTGCCCCTTATTGAGGCCCTAGTGGTTAGACTGCTTTGTTTCGCAGTCTAGGCCACACGTCCTGAGGTATTGGTAGCCCCTGGCAGTTCAAGGCCGCAGGGAACCGGCCCGGTCCATAATCCGTTCCTGCGTGGTGGAAATTGTGCATTTTTGATGATGCACAGTGTTCAGCGTAAGCCAAATATGGTGTGTAGACTGATAGCCAACAAGCTCACCCTCCGTCCAGCTGGCTTCAGAGTCTACCACATGCCTTCTGGCAAAACTACAGCCAAGATGTCATGTGACATTTTTAATAGTGGCTTTCTCTTTACCACTGTCCCATTAAGCTGTTGAAGTGTTGTTGTATCACGGTTACTTCAGTTTGTAACTCCTTCAGAGTTGTCAGTGGTCACTTGGTGGCACACAAGTAATCTCCATTCATTTAACTATTTATGTGTCTTCTGAAATTAATTGAGTGCCATAGCGTATCATATTAAATAATATAAAAAATGTTTATAATTAGTTCATATCTGTTTTTACCTTTTTACTGGTCAAAAAACAACAAAAAAACAAGTGAAAAACCTCCAAGAACAAAATACTCTTTATAGGCACTATATGCATTTTTGTCACCCCATCTGCAGTGCAAATGTTCTTCCTATACTAATATAAACCTGATGTATCTGACACATTCCAACCATTAGGAGGAGCTGCTCACGGGTCATGAGGAAATATTGAATTGGGAGTGTCCATTATGGGCTCTCCTCCAGCGTGGTAAAACTACTATATGCAGCCTTATGAATATCACACATGCTGTCCTCTCAGATGGTGGGTGGTGTCAGCACCCTTGAATCATAGCAAAAGTGAAAGGAGCCAAGTCTCACTGAGCCTCAGGACAACAAAGAGCGCATGTGGGTGTGAAGGGTCAAACCGCCCTCTCGTGCATCAGGATTAGCAGCGAAATACACCCTTCCACGTTCTTAGTCTCTCCTCAGATATTCCTTATCATGAGTATCTGCACGCTGCCATAAAGGGGCCAATTTCTTTGTCGAGTTAAAGGATCAGTTTAGATAAAAATGAATATTTAACAGTTATTAATTCATCGTCATGTCATTCCAAACCCATCTGCCATTTTTACATAGAACACAAAAGCAGAATTTTTAAAGCACCAAAAACTCTAGAAAATAGTACATATGTCATATATTATTTAGAAGAGTGTGAAGGTTTTAAAAAAATCTACAGAATTTTTTAAATAAAAAATAAAATAATTTCATGTACATATGTACCATGCTTTTGATGGTATTAGTCTCAATGTTGGTACAAAAATATATTACTGAAAATCATGCAGTTAAATCATTAATTGAATTAAATAAACCGTACCACACAAAGAAATTTAAAAAATCTACAGTAACAGTAATATTGTGAAAAATAACTTCTGAATAATAATGCAACAATAATTCATAGAACACAGAAGTCAACATCCTAAAAACAAACAAATCATACAAATGTCATATATTACTTGGAAGTGTGTGAAACATTCTTTTTTTGTTGTTCCACAGAAGAAGAAAAACAGCGTTTAGGTTTGAACAACATAAAGATGAGTAAACAATGACATTGAACAATGAATTTGCATTTCCATGTGAACTGTTCCTTTAAGACAGAATACACACAGCTTGTCTCTCTGTGAAATTGCATTCAATACAACATGTCTTGCTTTGCTGGAACAAAAGACCCTAAATCGCTAAAACGACCTTCTGCGACGGATCCGCAGCAGAGCGCATGATGATAATGTTTATTTATGGGGCCATTTTGTATGTTAAGTGTTGACAGTCCTAGAAGAAAGTCTTAAAATCACTTTCTGGAAATAGTAATGTCTAAGAAAGCATCTTCTTAAAAGCAACAACAACACCTTAAGTACCTTCAAGCAGCCGTTGTATTCGGTGTCTCAATGACAAGTAACATGACCAAAAGCGTAATGACAACTAGTCTTTAAATACTACTTGACTCATGCAAAGGCAGAAGTGAAGAAAATGTCAAAGAGGAAAAAACATTTAACTGGAAGAACCAGCGACTGGATTTTCGCTCTGAAACAATGTAATTACACTGTCGTGACAGGTTAAATCAATAACTACAACAATAAAGCATGAAAGAATACACATAACATTATGGCAAGTCTAAATGATTCTTCCTGTAAAGTCGACCTCGAGACAGGTGCAATCAGCGTATTATTATAACTTATTTAATAAACTCATGCTCTGTCACAGACTCGCTATTATCGTTAATGGGACAAATCTCATTTAAGATCTGATATGCCACTTGTGGCTGGCATCTTGCCCCGTGAAAGAAGGGAATGATGTCATTGATTACCACCTGAAGAGTCGAGAGCACACGCCCACAACCACAAACAGCGGCATGTGGTCAGGAGGTGTGCTGCAGACGGCAGTGTCAAAAAAAAAGTCTTAATTTCTGTTCGCCAGCCAGTATGCTGCAGAAATCATTCTATCAACATGTTTACCCTTGATGGAAGTGTATGCCGATCATAGAGGCGGATTAAACATTTACAACACATATAAATAGTAGGACTGTTAATGTAGGATGATTAATTCAGGCAACAAAAAGAAGTTATTAATAGTGTAATAGCAGAACTTGTTAATATTTTTAGGTGATGTTGGTGATCTGTTTACAAAAGTCTAAAATTAAAAATAAAAAAAAAGTAGCCATGTAGTTAAAATGTTGGTTTAGATCCTATGGCTGCTAAGGGGTGAAAGTGAGGTAAAAAGTGAGGTTACCGAGTTCACATGCCCTTGCTTGAACAGACAGTGTAACTTAGTGTTCCCACACTTTTTGACCTACAAATTAGTTTCCAGTCATTTGTGATAAAGACCATTATAAAAACTGACTACAAAGAATGATTACTTTATGAATAAGATATCTTCATGGCTTTTGAGCAAGTTTATTCTACATAAGCTCTACCCACATGCAATGAAATATAATGCAGAGCAAACAAAAATGTGTATTCACTATATTCATTCCCATGACTTTTACAGGCCTTGGAAAACACGTTAAATACAGTCAGACGTGTCAAATGGAGCTGTGTGTATTCTTCATGAGAGCATCATCTAACTAACCAAAATATTTAATAAACAAACATGCAAATGGGCGAGGGATGTGCGTAACTGAATGACAGGCATTCCAGTTCCTACGAAAATCTGCTGAGCTTTCTGTGGGCACAGATTTTTGCATGTCTATTAAGTACTGATAAACTGATAAAAATCAATGTGCATTTCATAAGACAAAATTTATCAATGATAAATCTATGAATGCTGCAATTTAATCTTGTCACGGTTAACCGCAGCAGTCGAAAATGTAACAGATTTTTTTTAATTCATTTTTTTTTAATCTTTTTGTTTTCTGTGCTCTATTTATAAGCATGAGTGACCATGGAACGTAAACGTTTTATAAATACCACTATTCCATAGATGCTTTATAATTCCACATTGAGGACCTATTATAAAACGCCTTAAGTTAGCTAAATAAATGCAATAGATAACTATTTGTTTTGAAGTTGTGTGATCAGTGCTTTAGAACTAGCAAGTATAAAAAAGCAGAACTAAGATACTGATAATGTCAGATTAGATATTGTTGTAAAAAAAGCTGTGTATACACATTTTGCATTGGGTGAATGCATGTTTAAAAAGGAAAAAAAGGAACTGTCAGTTAGCAACTTATTAATGACTGCTATAATGTAATGTCACTCAAAGCCTGGAAATAGTTTTTCCTGACAAGTAAATACTATCATAAACAGCTTGATAAAGAATTATCTCGGTTAACATCAGCTTGTACACACTTTAAAACTGGTTTCCAGTATGGGTCGCCCTACTCTCTCGGTATAGAGGTCACAGACATTTAAAATCACTGAGGGCGGTAAAACCTCATTCACTCCAACAGAAACAAACACATTGGTGTCGATTAAAACAATTCCTTATACATTTGAATATGCAGTTAACCGCATATTCAGCCTGAAACCGAGAAAGAAACCCGATTCTATTTACAACGCGTTGTGTGTGTTAAACAGTCACTCTCTTTAGATCGTTAAACGATAACAGTCGTCATGTAGCTAATTATCGTTCTTGACTCCGTGAATTGAACGTTTGAACTGTAACAATCACTGGGATCATTAAAGGGTTAACATTAAACGCGCGTAAATGTATCAGTCAGTGAACTGGAACGCTTGTTCTTTGTTTACATTTACACAATATAATTGTAAACCTTGTCTCGCGCAGGTTTGGCTCACGCTAAGAAAACAAAATGATTAGCGGGGGAAATTTAAGATGACATCGAATTATAACTCCCGTTGTTGTATCGAGTTAAACTCATTTGCTACGACTACATGCTGCTGTCAGTGATGCTTCACAGCACCGATACGGCGAATAAATCTGAACTTACTGGTTTTGATCATGATGAATACAGTCTATGACAATGGCTAGATGTCATGTTAAAATGTGCAGAGCAGCTCTGAATCTGCACTGTCTGGCTCATATGCTGCCTATTATTCTTCCAGCAGACACCAGGAAGGACAAGGGCAGTTTTCACACATTGTAAAGCACTGATATAGGAGCAAATCTGGACGAATACGGCACATAAAGGACAGTAAAAGAAAAGCCATTCGTGTTCGCAGACACCCACGGCTCACTACTACGACAACGTCCAGTCTGAGACGCAACCAAAGCGTGCGATGCACGCAGATCGAACTCACATCGTAGAAAATACATCGAAAAGGCTTTACGATAAAGCAAATCTTTTTGTACCGTTCACAAAAATGTGTCAAGCGAGCCAGCTAAATATAACTCCGCCTTCTTCTTCAAGCGGCCCTCGCTCTTCAGAGCAATACAAAATGTGCGCACGGGAGCAAAACGCTTCCATCCAAATCCACACTTAAATAGTTGAACGAAATATTGCGGTTACCTGCCATGAAACCAGTCTTTGCAGGCGTCGCATTCGATCATAAACTGGGTTACGTCGTAAGGTAATCTGCAGATGCAATACACGGGTACAGTCGCCATGTTAGATCAATTCACAACAACAGCCGGAGAGATGGATGGGGGCAGCAGGAACCTCCCGTAACACAAACTACAGCGATATGAAGAGCCGCGGAGCTGCTCCTACGTCCATTCGAACGTTCCCCGGATCCGACGTTACAATGTTACGATGTTAAAATGTTTCCCGCGCTGCATTGACGTGTGCATGCCCCCTGGTGACTATACGAGCGCGGAGACTTTCATAAAGCCCAAGAAAATGCATCCTTTCATTGTAATATTGTTACGTCAGTCTGCAAGACGGGAAAAATCGCCTCGGTCATGCTGGTCCAGATGAATGGAGCTCATTAAACGCTGCGGCTGCTTCTCAGGGTTTCCCGGGACGATAGAAAGACGAAAATCCACCGCCAGGGATCTCCAGCCAACCGTCGAACCAGCTGCAGCAAAGTCTGTGACACGTTAATAAGGTCTCATGCAGTTTTGGCATAGACTTGAGAGGATTAAAACGACAGACAGAGGGTTAGTTCAAATTTTGACACGGTTCTTATTTTCAACTAGGTTATAGATAGTGCAAACTAAAAGCAAGCGAGTAAAATGACTAGTTAAGTTGTAAAAACTTAATGCATTATTTTTTTTACATTTAAAGAAAACGCTATTCTGTAGGCCTCTATATATATGCGCATGCCAGTTGTTTTTTTTATTTATTATTATTATTAAATATAGCCAAACATTACAAATATATAGCAGATATATATCCTGTTCACTCACTATGAAACTATCATTGTGATAGAAGCAAACCATTTTTAATATCAAAATAATGCTTTATACTGGCACTGTTAAAAGAAAAAGAATTTAAGAACATAAAATTGTCCACAAGGCAGGCCCATATGGCTGACGAAGGCGAAATAGGTATCTAAAAAGATTTGGAATCTCAATGTCATAATCAAATGTCATAAGAATATTTAAACAGTTTGCTGTGGTACACTCAAGAGCATGGTCACAATGACAAGGATGCAAGTGTCATCTAAATACAGCAAGTGTTGATCAAATACATAATAATAATAATAATAAATAAATAAAAATTCTAAATAGGAGACTGGCAATATGACTGCCCATCAAAACTGGCGTCATTCTACTTTGGTCTATTTGGTGTAGATTTCTTTGGTCATGCAGTGAATATTATCGTATAAGCGAAATATTTGTTTCCACTTTGGGGAACATTCATCCAAGATCTGATGAATGGCTCTAAGATGAGTTTGAAAAATAGCAAATAGCAGAAAATGTTGTTGGCTAAAACCAAATGGAATCGGTTGGAACATGAAACGCATGCACACATTTGACCTCTTGGTGGTAGTAGATGGGATTCATTAGCCACCGGTAGTGTTCAGACTTTCCACCAATCAGTCCTCTAAATGTCACATCTTTTTATGGTTCTCGGGCTGCCATAAAGTCAAAGCCACAAAAAGAGGAAGATGAAAATAACACTTAAATAAGTGCTTGGCTCATAGAATGCAAAAAATAGGCCAATAATTATATTGTTATATAAATATTTACATATTCTACAAAAAAAAGTTCTCAATTTATAGAACACTGCTGTTTTCATGGAGCAAAAACTAAAGTCTAAGAACATGACTTGACAATTTATCCTCCAGCAGGGGGCTGAAAACATCCACGTTGCTGCAAAGCTTGACTGTAATAAGACTGTAAAATCATGAAAAATGCAACCTGCAGTAAAAAAGTTAACATCTAAAAACACACACGCACACAAAGAGGATTATTCTAAAAGAATAAAGACTTTTATTAAGCATTGTAAGTTGCATTCAATTTCCTTCAAATACATCACACCACAATCCATCAACAATCACTCAATCCCAACAGTAGTTCATTCTTTAACAACCCGTGAGTTAGGAAGAAACTCCGATCAACTTACATCAAGGTAACCTACTTAGACTTGCGGCAGGGGACTGAGGGGAATACACCATATTTCTGATCACTAATGTGCAATGAAAAGCATCAGGAGGATTAAATGGAGAAGTAATGATTCTCGTACGTTTATAAGTTCTGAAAACACTAAAGTAAACATCAAAATGATTACAAGTGTACTTGCTTAGGCTAAACTCTCAAATGGGAGGGGCGAATGTTTCGCATAACTTGTTCCGAGCTAAGAAAAGGGGGAAGAATTTAAGATTTTTTTCCAAAGATTTTGTTTTTTCAGAGATGGTATGCTAGTATGAATGCGGAAAACAGCAACAGAGAACAATAATGTATACAGTGATGAGTACACCAGGATTAACAATATTTAAAGTGGCTAGATAATGTTGGAGTAAATACAACAGAGGTCAATAAATCACACAAATGATAAACTTAAGGTTAGCGCAAATCAGTTACTGACTAACAGTTAACACCTTTTATAGGACTATTACTGATTATCAGCCTTTTAAAAATTTGCAGATGGGCACGGTATTTGTAATGAAGGAAGAAATAGGACAACATGCATTATAACTACACACCGTTTTTTTTTCTTTTAATCGTGAGCCATGCAGAAAGTTCAGCTGAGACAGTTATGTAGCACTAATGTACTACGTTTGATTCAAGAAACCACACTGATCACTGATGCATGGCATTTTCTGACACGGAAAGAGACGTTGGTGTTTTTTCAAGAGCTCATTTGCAACTCGTGAGATTTTTCTAACCATTTCTTGACATATTACCTATAACCGCTAATGTATGACATATTGAAATCATCAGAACTTAAGATGCAGTAGAAATACTAGTTAGTCAAATGTCAAAACAACCGCACACTGGAAACACGAGTAAACTCACAGTGATGACACGTGAGAAACGCGTTTTTATCTTTTTCAAATCGTGAGTTTTAGGATCTCAAACGATAAAAAAAGCATTTACTGTGACAATACGAACTCAATTACAATGGCAAATATATATATATGGTACTTGAATCTCAACCTACTAAAACTAAAAGACTGGCAAATGAAAATCCGTATTTCGGTTTCTGCATTTCATCGAGAAAGTAAAATCATTTCATGTAACCAGTTTTAAAACATGTAATATCACTGACGAGGGAGAACACGTCTTTCATCATGAAACTGGTAAGATTCTCTATTTGTTGACTTGTATATCTGTGTTTTACTGAGAGGTATCCTCATCATTACTTGTGGCTTTAACTCGCTGACATCGAAGAGGGATTTCAAAATTTCGTAAGTCCTCATTTATCGCTTTCGGAGAGGAAAAAATGTACACAAACTGTAGGCCTTCCATCCTTCCAGATATTCCTTAACACTTAACCATCCATCATCCTTCACCCTCTCTATAAAAATAGGTTTACTCTTCTGCTTGTAAGACAGCGGCTCCCAGAGCTTCATCTCTGTGGCCCTCGACGTCTTCATTTAGTGCATTTAAATGAGGATTAGTATTGCACATTTTAGATTCGTTGCTAAAGGCACTTTCAGGTTGGTTTGGAGCAATGCTTTCCCCTTCGTTTCCATTGAGCTGGTCTGCCTCTTTATCCTCCACCAAGCCGTTCTCTGCTGCCTCTTCTGAGGGCAGATGTGGTGTTTTGGTCGCCAACTTGGGTTTCTTTCTGTCTTTTATCTCTTCATTGGTTGAGGCAGCATATGCAGGCTTGCTCTGTTAAAATTAATTGTGCACCATATTTTAACGTCAATGTCCATAACAGATGTTTGAATAGTAACCACACAATGCATTTAAATAATTTACTAATATGTCCCATGACATGTGACCCCTGGAATTGATGAACTACCATTCAGAATTTTGATGGTGATTAATACGATTTTTTTAATGTTTTTGAAAGAATCCTCTTGTGTACCCCAAGGCTGAATTCATTTGATCAAGAATAAAGTAATATTGTGAAATATTACCATTTAATATAAATCTATTTTAATTTATTCCTTTAATGGCAAAGCTGAATTTTCAGCATCATTACGCCAGTCTTCGGTGTCACATGACCCTTCAGAATTCATTCTAGTATGCTGATTTTCTGCTAAAGAAACATTTTTTTTTGTGTGTGTGTGTGTATGAAACTGATGCATTTCTTAGGTTTATTTGATGATTAGAAAGCTCAAAAGAACAGCATTTATTTGAAATAGAAATCCTTTGTAACATTACAAATGTCTGTCACTTTTGATCAATTTATTTAGCACTTTATTTTACAGTCCTGTTATGCATGTACATACTATATACGTATTGTAGTAAGTACAATAACTGGGTAATAACTAGGTACTAGTCCTGCAACTACCCCTAGATCTAATCTTAACCCATGTAGTTACCTTATATATTACCCAGTACATTCTTAGTAAGTACATTGAAAGTGCATGCATGTGCAACCAAAATTCCTATAAAAATCTTACTGATCCTACACTTTTGAACAGCAGTGTATAAAATCTGGAAATAGTATGAATATAACATTCACCTGGAATGATCCCTGACTCTTGAATCCTCTACTGTAGTATTTGGTTCCTCGACCAAAGGTCCTTATAACAGGAGTAGAAATCACACCTCTCGGACGACTGTTTAAAGAAAGGTAATACATACAAGTCAATTTAAAATAAACATTACTGCCAAGAACGTCCCAAAATGTACTAACAGTAAATATAAATGTATTTTTGGAATTTATGATATAAGAGGAGAGAAATACAAACATTACAATGGGAGAATTTATTTATAAACAAGCAGTATTAAAGAAATATGACTGGATATTTCATGCTTACCCTCTGGTTGGCCCACCAACTGACACCACCTGTATGGGAAACGAGGCTCTTCCTCTTCCACGTCGACTACCGGCCCACTGACCCACCACTGTGCCTGCAATCTCAAGCTTACCACCCTGTGAGGGGATGGCTTGAAGGCCTACTTCAGAGGAATAAAATGAACAACGTAACTTTAATAACTCTGAAGAAACTGCATCCTTAAATGTTTAAATCAAGCCGACTTTTTCAGCTAATAGTGTTTATGACAGCGATGTATTTGGAGTCAGATTTTTGCAAAGAATCGGTTGACCAAGTTCGCAAAACCACTTAGGCTTTTCCCACTCGAAATATTCAACCGTGACTCATTCTAAACCCTCGGGGAACAGAATCCTGGGTTATATTGTTTCACAAATCACACTTCTCATACTTAACACGGGTCAACAATTAATCCTGAGTATTCATAGACCAATGTTTCACACTGTATTTTCCTAAACCCTGGGCTAACGTTCTTATTTGCATTTTGCAATGTTAGTGTCATTGATTGGACGACTGCATCTCTATCTAGAGTCCACCTGCGTTCGACACATGCCCAGTTTTGAGCAATCTCTCACCACGAGTTACAACCCATGTAAATACTGGCAGAAAAATTAAACGTGCATGTGTGACCTGAGTGTACAAAGAAGGGATTTATAACCCCGGGTAACAAGCAATGCTAACCCTGCTTCTAAATTACAAGTGTGAAATGTGTAATGCCAGACCCAGAGGTTTAAAGCCGGGTTTAAAACAACGATTACCCAGGGTTAAGCACATTGTGAAAAGCCTTTCAGTAATTCATTCCCTTCTTACTATCTAGTAATAAACATGGCTTACATGGTACAAGTATGTTACTTCTAAAAGAACATTGAGTTCAAACATTTCACATCTAAGCCACTAAAACAATTACTATTGAAAAGGTGAATGTGTACCAACCAGTCTAGCAATTATTCTTACCAGGCATGCCCCTGCCTCTACCCTGCAGTGGGGGCAGAGGAGGTGGAGGGTAGAAGGTGCTGTTGTGGGGGTAGAAAGGCATTGCGTGTGGAGGTGGAGGGGGGAATGCGAGGGGCTGGTGTGGCCGAGAAAAGTTCAGACCCTCCAGAATACTCTGACGCATTTTCTCCACCTTGGCAACTAGCTCTGTCTAGAGACAACAAGAGGACACATGTACGTTTTAGATAGGTTATAACTCTGGATTGCAATTCTAGACTTACAATTGCGTCCTTACACATTAGGAAAAAAACTAAATGTGAAATTAGCTTTCACATTAAAAGATTACTTGAACTGTACAGCAGATTACACCTCCAATTCTGTGGATCAACGATTAACAATTGAGTAAATATTACAATATATATCATGCAGATCAATACATTTCAGTGAGCTACAGAACCATAATTTAAAGTGCACTACAGACTGCAAGCTCAAAAACATAGTATTTCAGCTCCAAAAACATCTTTGTTAAACATTTAAAAGTAGAGAAAGGTATATTTGCTACTTGTAATATATATGTATTTATATATGAATTATTATAGATATGGTTTAGGTTCAGTGTTTGCAAATATAGAATGTGTGAGAGCCTCTGGCTGATATCTTAATATATAACATGTTTAATATAATTTTAATTCATTTTATTAATACACTACCATTCAAAAAGTACGATTTTTTTAAATGTTTTTGAAAGAAATGCTCTCAATGGCTGCTAGTGTATGTGTGTGAGTGCAAAAAACCTTTACACATAATTGAGCTCTTTTGCAAATAAATAAATAAATCCATACATATTCTACCAAGTCAAATTTTATATAGAAATAGAATTTTGAATGCACCCCCTTAAAGGTGCACTGTGTAATATTTATGAGGATCTATTGACAGAAATGCAATATAATATACATTATACACTACTGAAAACATAGTATAAAAGACCTTACATGATGAACCGTTATATTTTTATTAGCTTAGAATTAGCCATTTCTATCTACATACACCGCGGGTTCCCTAACAGTGAAGTAACCATTTTGTGCTGCCATGTTTCTACAGTAGCCCTAAATGGACAAACTGTTCTACAGAGCGCTTCCTACTCTCTGCTGTCTCAGGCGACGACATCTTTGTCCTGTATTGGCCACCGTAGCTTCTCTATGTGCTTCGAAAGGGAGGGGTGAGCAGGGGGCGGTTGCAATTCACAACCTCGCCACTAGATGCTGCTAAAATGTACACAGTTCACCTTTAAACTAAATATGTGAACTACAAAACCCTCAGGTATCAATTTAGTATCAATAATGAAGTACCAGAGGCTGATTGTGTATCAAAGCCAAAATTTGTTCCGATCCATCCCTAGCACACAGTTCTATCATCAATCGTTTCTGCTGTAATGTGTCCGTTTAAGTTCAGGTGTTAGGTCATTCTGTCTGTAAATCATGTGGCTTTTGAAACTTTTCTGCATGTTAAAAAAAACACTGTTGCCATGCCGATTTTACCTGACCGTCGCAGAGGTCAATGAGTGGGGCCTTGTCTCTGTTGGCCCGAATGAGTTTACTCTGGAGCAGCTTGCCGTCAAAGTACATCCACGGACAGCAGTGTTCCCAGGGAATGGGCTGCCCGCACACGTCATTGGCAAACAGCGCCATATCCACTCCACTCATAAAAAGAGCAGCAACCTGAATGCTGCGTGGATCCAGGTTATCAATCTGGAGGCGACAGATGCAGTGACAGTCAAACAAAGCTCTTAAGGTTAAATAAGCAGCTACATGCTAAACCACCCAGCAGAATACAACCCCTCTCCCCTCAGCCAAAGCTCAAAGCAAGCACAAACAAATCGTAGTCTAGTCTATCCATACATGTAGCCTAATGCACAAACCACACCAGCCAATTCACAAACAGCCAGCGAGAGCAACCAGCAAAGGCAGCAGCGAAGCAAAAAGCGCATATATATCGACAGAACCGACAGACATGGACGGACACGACACGGCACAGCACAGCAAGTGTGGATGGTTCACGTGTTTTCATGAGCTCACAGCAACTGACTGAAATGAGCAGGAAAAGTAAACCATCTACACAAAAAGACCACATTCCTAGCACTCAAGTTGCTCAAATGCCACGTCTTTTCCCGCAAAACCGACTATCAGATGAAAACATGCTTTTACAAAGCATTAAGGCCAATCAGCTTGGCAAGCATTCTAACAAAATAAGAAGTGTCCAGAAAAATACTTAAAACCTCACTTTTTGAAACGCAAGTGCTTATTGCTTTAAAGACATTTACATGTAAACATATCAGATTATTAAATAAACTGGAAAAACCAGAGCCGGTTCAAACCAAATCTAAATGTGAAACACATACACAAGCTTTAAAACAAGTGTTTTTCAAAAGGCTAAAAACATTTGGTTTGGATGCAAAAAATTAGTGTAGGTATCCGAGCTTAAAAAAAATCATAAGTGGTCATCATAATGAAAAATTTAATTTTTGGATGCCAAACAATTAATTTAAGTATACATTTTTTAGGAAATACAAATGCTTTATACTCTGCACAAATAGCTTTGCAAACAAAGGATATCTGCATATATTTTAACTTTAGTTCCTCATATTTGTATTACAAAATTAATCCCAATTTTTTTTTTTAGAGATAACAAATTAGGCTCTGTGTACAACATTTTTGGTTCTTTCATGTCGTGTAGTTGCATATGCCTTGATGAGAGCAGGCCTTTAATGTGGTTTTGTGGGTATTCTCTGGACGCTCCTCGTGCAACATTCCCCACATAAATCACCTTCAGGTCCTGCAGCTGGTCAGGCTCATAAAGTTTAGGAGAAAGTGCTTGAGCTAGGAAAGCGTCAAGTTCGTTACGACGCAAAATTCTTACTCCTGGCCATTGTAACATAAACCTGAATTAAAAACACAAAGGAGTGAAATATTACAAATGAACAAGAGCTGATACTGAAGGCCCTTACTGCATTGGTTTAAGCCATTTGTTATCTGTGGGAAAGCATTTAACACGGTATCCTATCAGGGTTATTTTTTTTGTTTAATGTCTTTCCAAGACTTTAGAAATAGAAACTGTGTTTAGATTCTTACCGTAGTACACAACAGAGCACCATGAGAGGTGTGGGGACATTGGCAGGGTTCAGCATAGCTGGAGTGTCCGACCTCATGCAGGCCAGGAAAGCCCTCATCCTCCGGTTCTTGTCCTCCACTGCCTTGCCCAGCCAGAGTTTCTTCAGGTTTGGGCAGGTCCACTCCCGGAAGGGAAGCGCTTCCACTAGTTCAGGGGTGTGTGGAGATTTGCCTTTGTAAGCAGCCCATTCTTTTATCATCACTGTTGGATCTACAATGTCACAAGACAAAAAAAACACTGTTTAGTCTGCAGACGTGACTAAACATCAAGCTGGACAAGATGTTAAACAACATATATAGCATGTAAACAAATATAAAAAAATTGATATTTTATATATATTATATATTAAATAAATAAATAAATAATATATATATATATATGAGCTCTGGGATTAACAATAAATGCTTCCATAGAATTCACAGTGGAAAAAACTGCATTACTCATGGTCCACTAATAAGAGGATATATGGATATTTTCCAATAAATATATATATATATATATTTTCCACACAGTTTTTTTCCACTGTGAATTCTATGGAAGCATTTATTGTTAATCCCAGAGCTCATAATAGCTCTGCCTTGACAGTAATTTCTCTAATTGAATAAATAAATGGACTGTTTACTTCTGAATAATGGAGTTTTCCTTTTCTATTTTCATATCTTGTATACTAATTTCCACTGAGGGAAAAAGATGTCAGCATTAACAGAGCTAATATTAGTTCTTGAATGATGCTAATTATTGAAATGAAACTGCCTAGATATGACCTAAAATAACAAGCTAATGTCAACACTCAAGTGCACTACTCTGAGAGTAATTAAATCAGCCATAAACAGGCCCCTGGAGAGAATTTAAGCAATAAGAGCAGGGTTGGGAACTGAGAACCAATCATTTCAAGTACGTCTGAATACTGGAATGCTGGATCAAACCATCTGATCAAATTCCCTAATTTCCAATACACATTTTTCAGTTTTCAATTAACAATTGAGGAACATACAAGATTCGGACAGTAGCAGAATTATAAACTGATTTAGGGGAAAACTTTGAAATTTATAAGTGTAAATTATGAAATTAAATTAATGCAAAATCATCCCAAGTGTAAATATTTATTGCAGGTGAGATGACAATTTAATAATTTTTTAACTTCAACATTCCAATAACTATTGAAAACATTTTGTTTTACCTTTTTATAAACATCTATTCATGAAATTTAGGAATAATACCGTTAGGGAAGATGTCATCGATTTTTGATTTCCTTCAATTATTTCCAAAATGTTGGGTTTTTGGTCAAATTGGTAAAGGTCTGGCTCATGAATATTAATTACATAAATACTGATTGTTCCAAAAAGGTTAGGTAATAATATTAGCAAAACAATATTAATATTCTTGAAAAATATGCCAATAGCTTATCAAATTTCGATGTTACTTCAAAAACATATAACACTGGTGTTGTTACATAGATTTATATGTAAAAATACTCTGAAACCACAGGCAATTTTTTTCAGTTTTCCTTATTAGTGATACTTCTTACGGATACAATTTAGATGTTTAGTTCTGTTACTCACAATCTGGGAGGCGATTTCTTCTCATGGCGAGTCTCTCTGCCTTCTTTTTGGCCTCGGCCAGGCTGAAGAGCACCCCGTAAACATACTGACGGATTGGCCGGTACAGTTGCACAGCAGAGGGCAGGTCTTTGTTAGCTTCATCCTCAATGGTGACGGATAACTTTATCTCACCCTGCAAAAAGAAATCATCAAACACTGTCAACCATAACAGTTTAACAAGGAATAGTTACAGCTGAGATGCTAGTAACTAAAAGCTGACCTTGGTAAGAACATGGTAGATGTACGGGTACATGAGGCCCGTTTTGTGTCTGTGCTCAGCGACTCGTAGCACCTCCGGTGCCACCATTGGTAAAGGGGGAGTGGTAATATCCATGTGATTTCTTGTTGGCATCGAAAGGAGGGATGGAATCTGGGCATTGACCCCTACGTGACCTCTGCCCACAAGGCCTTGGTTTACAGGGGGATCAGACTTAAAAGAGAAAACAAAGAATTTACTAAATGGTTATAAAATTATTCTATCAAGATTACCTAGTATCTTTTAAAAAGGTTATAATCTTTTGACACAAAGCTAAAAAGTATATCTACTTTATTTTGGTCCCCATGGTCTCCTTCTGGGATGTTGTCCATCTGGTTTCTCTGTTTGTCCCATCCCTTATGGTCACTTATATGGCTGCATATAAGAATGAAAGGATGCGCAGATATGAACATTTTGTTGTTTAAAATTGTTAAACTACTACAAGTGAATTTAGGCATCATGACATTATGCATGATACAAAAAGAAAATTGACATTAATTTTTTCATTTACTATTTTAACATTTAACTTTTATTATATTAGTGTTATTAAAAGTCTTAAATTTAAGTGAAAATTAAAAATTTGGGGAAATTACCATACACTTTCTTCCTTTTACTTATACAGTCCCTGACAACAGTCGTGTCGCTTATCTATTTTGTAGAAACACCTGCTATTAACCTGACTTTTAATTCATCAATTGGTGAATAGAAATAGCTCATATGAAAAGCTAAAACCCTCCCAAATGACGTTTAATGCACTGAAATAAATTATTTCACTGAAAAAAGATTTATCATTTTAATCAAGACAGAAAGGTCAAATTTTGGCAAGACAAAAGTTGTCGTCTATACAGAAATTAAACAAATTTACAGGTCCTTCTCAAAAAATTAGCATATTGTGATAAAAGTTCATTATTTTCCATAATGTAATGATAAAATTAAAATTTCATATATTTTAGATTCATTGCACACCAACTGAAATATTTCAGGTCTTTTATTGTTTTAATACTGATGATTTTGGCATACAGCTCATGAAAACCCAACATTCCTATCTCAAAAAATGAGCATATAATGAAAATGTTCTCTAAACGAGCTATTAACCTAATCATCTGAATCAACTAATTAACACTAAACACCTGCAAAAGATTCCTGAGGCTTATAAAAACTCCCAGCCTGGTTCATTACTCAAAACCGCAATCATGGGTAAGACTGCCGACCTGACTGCTGTCCAGAAGGCCATCATTGACACCCTCAAGCGAGAGGGTAAGACACAGAAAGACATTTCTGAACGAATAGGCTGTTCCCAGAGTGCTGTATCAAGGCACCTCAGTGGGAAGTCTGTGGGAAGGAAAAAGTGTGGCAAAAAACGCTGCACAACGAGAAGAGGTGACCGGACCCTGAGGAAGTTTGTGGAGAGGGACCGATTCCAGACCTTGGGGGACCTGCGGAAGCAGTGGACTGAGTCTGGAGTAGAAACATTCCGAGCCACCGTGCACAGGCGTGTGCAGGAAATGGGCTACAGGTGCCGCATTCCCCAGGTCAAACCACTTTTGAACCAGAAACAGCGGCAGAAGCGCCTGACCTGGGCTACAGAGAAGCAGCACTGGACTGTCGCTCAAATTTTGCATGTCATTCGGAAATTAAGGTGTCAGAGTCTGGAGGAAGACTGGGGAGAAGGAAATGCCAAAATGCCTGAAGTCTAGTGTCAAGTACCCACAGTCAGTGATGGTCTGGGGTGCCATGTCAGCTGCTGGTGTTGGTCCACTGTGTTTTATCAAGGGCAGGGTCAATGCAGCTAGCTATCAGGAGATTTTGGAGCACTTCATGCTTCCATCTGCTGAAAAGCTTTATGGAGATGAAGATTTCGTTTTTCAGCACGACCTGGCACATGCTCACAGTGCCAAAACCACTGGTAAATGGTTTACTGACCATGGTATTACTGTGCTCAATTGGCCTGCCAACTCTCCTGACCTGAACCCCATAGAGAATCTGTGGGATATTGTGAAGAGAAAGTTGAGAGACTCAAGACCCAACACTCTGGATGAGCTTAAGGGCGCTATCGAAGCATCCTGGGCCTCCATAACACCTCAGCAGTGCCACAGGCTGATTGCCTCCATGCCACGCCACACTGAAGCAGTCATTTCTGCAAAAGGATTCCCGACCAAGTATTGAGTGCATAACTGAACATAATTATTTGAAGGTTGACTTTTTTGTATCAAAACACTTTTCTTTTTTGGTCGGATGAAATATGCTAATTTTTGAGATCGAATTTGGGGTTTTCATGAGCTGTATGCCAAAATCATCAGTATTAAAACAATAAAAGACCTGAAATATTTCAGTTGGTGTGCAATGAATCTAAAATATATAAAAGTTTAATTTTAATTTTTATATATATATATATATATATATATATATATATATATATATTAGTGTTGTCAAAAATATCGATATTTCGATATGTATCGATACTGAAATATCTGAAACGATACGATACTCAGTTTCTACAGTATCGATACCAGCTGCGCTCTCCTCTCCTCTCTGACCAACAGCGAGTTGACACACACCCGCATCCTCTCATTCAGCCCGGTTAACCCTCTGAACACGGTGAACGTGTGTTCTGCTGGATTTTTCCTCATGACAGAGAGTTAGTGTTAGTGTGTGATCGGTCTGAATTTCGAGCGGGATTGCACATCATTCTTCTAATCCTCGCAGAGTTCGCTTTCACAGCTCACATTTGCTTCTTTTTCCAGCTTATTATAGGTCAAATACACTCAAAAAATGTCTCAGTCTTGAAGAGTATTAAAGTTAACACAGTCGTAAACAGTTCAGGAAGAATGAGTAACAGGAACAGTGTTTAGGATCCATGCGTGCGTTAGGTCTTAAAGGGACATCAGTTATTTGTTATTAAAACTACAAAAAGACAAACAATCACTTACTGTTCTAGACTTATCAACTTGTGTAACTTTAATGATTTAATCTATAGACTATTTATAAAGCGCAGCGCAGGATGCGCTCGCGCTGTCGGACTTTGACCTGAAGCTCACGCACAGCACACACCTTTCACTGAGACGGCATGCGATTGAATGGTCAAATAAATGCATGACATGTCTTTACGGATGAAAGTATACAGAGTTGAGTTGGAAATCAGAGGTGTTCCAATTAATTTGGTCCATTTTTTATTATTTTTATTTAATTTCTATCTTGAATGCTACTGTTAAATAGACTGTAGCTGAAAAATAAAGCACTGTTTGTCATATTTTTTGTAATTTGCATTTTTGCTTTTTTTTTAAAAACAAAGATAAAATTAAAAATTAAATATCTATATTGTAATTATAAAATTACATTAAAAAAATATGAAATTGCTTATATTATGAAATAAGATTTTGGTCATCCCAACCTGTTGAGAATAGTGAAAGGTTAGTGAATGTCAACATGACTGATAATGTGATTTTTGAAAACATTTCTGTAAGGATGTTCACACTGGCATGTAATTATTATTGCAATAAGACGAGGGAATGCTTTTTTACATATATATAAAACAATGAATTGTAAGTTCTGGCATATTATTCAATTACTTTTACTGCTTTTTTTTTTTTTTTTTGCCGTGGTCTCGATTCAGTATCGGTATCGAGTTATTTTAGTCTGGTATCGTATCGAAGTCATAATTTTGGTATCGTGACAACACTAAAATATATATATATAAACCATAAAAATAATGGTAGTAAGCATCAAAACTTGACACACAAAAAAACCTGTCTGTACCCTTCAAAACCTGGGTCGCCATTTTCAACATTTTACAATCCCTTGTTCTCGGTTACTCACTTGGCAGTGGAGCCCGCGTTTTCCTCGTTCTCTGAGGACGAGGATGTGGACGACGTGGTGAAGAAGGCTGGGTCTGTGTGGTTGGAGTTGCCGCCGTGAGCCGGGTTGATGGGAGACAACCTCTCGTAGAGCGGCGTGTGCTCCTTCCCATCACTAGGAATGTTGCTGTAGCTGTTCTGTTCTATGAGCCCTTTACCCGACTGGTCCGCCTCATGGACAGGCTCAGCCAACGGAGAGCCGGAATAGCCATGCTGGACCTAGAAGAATGAACAAAAACATGTATTGGTCAGTCTGATGAGTGAGCATGATCCCATAATGGTGAAATGGTACTCACCCCAGGTTTGCCTGGAATGTTAAGCATCTGCGGTGCTGCTGGCACTCCCATCTGATTTGGTCTGACTGTGGGCATACAAATGTAAAAAGTCTGGTTCAATCTCAGGAGCATACCTTGGAAAGAAAAACAGCCATACTGAGAAAAGACCAAAAAACCCTAACTGCGATTCTTGTTATACCGCACATCCACCCACCCTAGAAAACTGACCTTGATGCATTCAAAATGTGTGTAGGCACAGAGATGTATTGAGGTTTATGAAATGCAGCTCTTGCGGTCGTACCCATTCCATTCTATGCAAGCTTGTATCCATCACAGAACAAAAAAGTAATTTTAACATTAAAAAAAAAAAAAAATCACAATTCTGATATTTTTGTCAAGCTATAAACTCATAATTGCATCTCATGGTTTACATCTCGCAAATTGTTTATGACTTGCAATTCATACTTTTTTCCCTCAGAATTCTGAATTTATAATCTTACAACAAGGGATGCACCTAGCGATTATTTATTCAATCAATCAGATAAAATACTGATAAAACACACGATTCCACAACCTTCAAACAAACATGTCAGCTGCGTGCTATGAAAACATACACATTGAATAATATGTATATACCTTAATATACTTTAACGGATAAAACAAAGAATATATAATAATAAATAAATACATTGGTTAATTTGTGGTTACCGTGGAATAACTACATAGTTTTGCTTCAATCCATAATTATATGGTATTTGTGTGGTTATAAAAATGGTAATCAATACACCAAAAAAACATTATTTTACCATCTAATAGAACCATGGTTAATTTTTGTAAAGGTATATCTGTGCTATATATAAAAAAAAAGTTAATACGCAAAAAGAGTTTAAATCCCTACATTAAAATTACATGTTGACTTTTAAACCTAAATTTAGTGTCCAACAGAAGATATTTCAGCTAAATTAATGTTTTTGTCTCCCTATCGACTGCGTTCAGTGAAGTTTGAAGCGGTCAGGACACGTTTCATGCAAAATGGAAATACTTGCGTGAATTAGCAGCATTTACAGATAAGGATATAACCACTGTTCTCTATATAGATCATATAACCTGTAAAATAAAATGAAAGTTTTGCGCCGAGGACGCAGATGCGCTCGCATCTGTCAAAGCGCATGACGGTATGTTAAACGCTAACGCATTAGCTTGAAGCTTAAAATAAAAAATTATGTTTTTGGGCAGCTTGGATCATGTGGCTTTCCTGCAGCAGCTCACTGTTTCCACTCCACTATTTCTAGATGGATTTTGTCCGTAGAAATGCGTTATTGAGTACTGTAATTTGGCGTGACTGGAGGTCTGGCTGTCACCAGACCAAGCTCAATCTTTTAAGATTGAACATTGGTCTGGGGAGTCTGCTCTATATTTTCTACTGAACAAAAGGCGTGATCAATGGGCATAGTGCAAATGACGCAATTGGATAATCCTTCAACCAATCAGACGAATGATCCATGGCTTAGTGCAACCCACCAATAGCGCGCCAGGTGGATAAGCCGGTTTGTGATTGGTCCCCGCAAATTTGTAACAAGCAGGATAGAAATATGTACAGGTTTCCAGTCTGAGCTGCAGGGCGAAATCAAATCGCTGGCAGATCGGGGTGGGTTTACCCAGTCTAGGAAGTTGGAAGCAGACCGAATAATCGATAATGAGAATCGTTGTTGATGATTTTCATTATTGATTATTATCAATTTTATCAACTAGTTGTTGCAGCCCTAGATACACCGATAAGAAAATTTTGGCAAATACCAATAATTATATTTGAAAGCCTATCACTGATATATTGGCCGATAAATCTAAACCTACATTTTTATATAATTTTTGAGAGTCTGATTAAAAAAAGTGTTTCACCATTAAAAGCCATGTCCCAAACACTTCAACATAAATCAAACATATACAGTAAAGTAGCCTAGTTTGAACCAGTAAGTTTTTTAATTAATTTTACACTACCATGGCCAACTTTCCTTATCAAAATAAAAAAATCTATTGCCTTAAAAATAAAAAAGCAATGCCGGACTTTTTCCCTTACAAATCTGTTAACACCTTGCAAACATTTTTTCTTTTTATATCTCTCAAGTCTAAAGTATTTCTCAAGTCTGAGAATTCCAAGAAACAAAGTCTGAACAATGATATAAAAGTCAGAATTGTGAGGGGGAAAAGTCAGAAATGTGAGACAAATACTACAATTACCTTTTTATTTTTTCATTCTGTGGCAGAAATAAGCTTCCGTAACATGCTGACAACATCAGAACATTTAATATCATGCAAAAAGTCAACCTGTCTGAATTTGGAAAATTATAATTCTACAAGACAACCCCTCTAATTTGTCAAACATGCTCTAACTAATTGGAAGATGTCGAATCGAATTCTTCTCTCGCCTCATAACTATCCAATTGACACCATTTCAATGGACCTGTTGAAAGTTTTCAGGCGAGTGGACAGTGGAGGAGAGTTTTTTCCAGAATAGCAGCTCTCTGTGCGAGAGTCCTTTCTAAAGAAGCCTATTTGTATGCACAGGGCACCGCGACCATTCCAAGTGCACACAAGGTCCGAGGCAAGTGGGAAAATTTCTCACATTACCGTGAGGGCTGAGACCGAGAGAGATGGTTAAGAAAGAGACAGAGCGTGCCTCTAAAACCTGGCCTCAAACACAGACAGGAAAACATAACATCAGGCGAGCATTAGTAGACATTTCCTGCTCCAAGAATTTAACATGCACGAACCAACATGCACGAAGGCTGCCGTTCCGTGAGAGATGGAAAAATAAAAAATATTGACAATCTTACCTAAATAGGGGGGGAAGTAAGGGGGCTTGCTGGCTGTGGCGTAATACTCCACTGCTTTTTTGAATCTGACAACTTTGTCATCGGTTCTGGACTAGAATGCAAAACCACAGAATTAGCACACACAGGTCCATAATTCTTTGTGCTTAAAGGCATAGTTCACCCAAAACTTTACATTTTCATCTTTTACCTTCCCCCATGTTGTTCTAAACATGGTCAACTTTATTCAAAAGATTTTTTTTTTTAATATACAAAGGTCAATGGGTTCCAAATTGTTGTTTTTTTATTGCATGGACAAAAATAGTACTGCTGCATGATTTTGAGGAAAATCTAATTGCATATTTTCTGATAAAAAGTGTGATTAAAGCTCCAGTTTTGCTGTGCTTGTTTGTAGAGCTGCATAATTTTAATTAAAGGAACACTCCACCGTTTTTAAAAATAGGGCTTACTATTATATGTAGGCAAATGCATTTTTGTCTCAGTTTGGCAGGGTCGCCGCTAGCATAGCTTAGCATAATGAATGGAATCCTATGTTGCCAGCTAGCATGTCCCAAATAAAGTGATCAAAAAACCCCACCTTTTTACTTCTTGTGGCCTGCGTATTCACAACGAATACAAATAGCGATGCAGATTAACACTAGGCAATTTCCTAGGCATATACTGACTAGATATCACTCGGGACATGCTACCTGGGAACAAAGGATTCCATTCATTATGCTAAGCTAGTGGCGACCATGCCAAACAAAAACAATGCATGCACTGAGACAAAAATGCATTTTCCCACATATCTAAATGTAGGAAAGATGTTGAATAAGCCCTATTTCTAAAAACGGTGGAATGTTCCTTTAATATATCAATATGACTACAAAATAGTAATAATAATATAACAAAAAATTTATTACAACTGTAAAATTACAACAATATTTTTTGTAATATTTAATATTTCCACCACAAAATAAAAAAATAAGAGTTAATTGAGAGTTATTTCATAATTATGACTTTAATTCTCAGAATTGTGATATAAACTCGTGATTGCAAATTATAAAGTCAGAATTGCGAGTTATAAAGTCCAATTCTGAGGGAAAAAAATATTTTTCCTCAGAATTGTGAGTTTATATCTCACAATTCTGACTTTATATCTCACAACTCAGAGAAAAAAAGTCTGAATGGCTAGATGAAAACTTGCAACTGAGAGGGAAAAAAACTCAGAATTGTGAAATAAAGAGTTGCAATTACCTTTACTATTTTTTATTCTGATGCGGAAACAAGCTTCCATACTCTTCTCTTTAGTTGACAACATTTTCGTTTATAAGTGCTTCTCATTACAAGTTTGGTAAGAGGTTTGGTGCATGTTGTCCCTACAAATCCACAGCATTTCTGATATGATAATCACACTCTGTGCAGCAATACATCATTTTCATTTTTTAGTGAACTATCCCTTTAAAAGGTGCTGCAATGCTGCGATAGTTTACCTGAGAGTGCTTAAATATGTCTTTAGTGATTGCGTCCAGATCATGGACATCTTGTAGGTTGCGGACATAGTCTGCCACGGCTCTTATGACGACATCACATGGAGGAAGAACGAGTTGGTGCGCGCGGACCTGGGTAAGAGAAAACAACCCATCACACCCCCAGCAAAAGCTCCTTCTGCTTCAAATGTGATGGGTGTCATAGGAATACATATCTGACTGGGTACAATCCAGTATGTGTACAAACACACAGATATTAGGTTAATCAAGCTTAAGTGACAATGGGAATCATAAACTGCTAAAAAAAAGATCCTATTTTTGAATAACCAATTAATTACTAAATATAGATAGACCCAAACAGACATACGTGATACATGAGTCGAGAATGATAGCGACGAAAAGTGACTAAGCAGCATGCATGGATCTCCAAGTCAGGTGTTAAAATGGAGTAAAGCCCACTCAATTCTAGCTCATGGTGAATCAATAAAGCCATCTGTCAAGCAACAGCAACACTGAGAGAAGATAACAGAAGGTTACGCATAAAGCCATTCCTCAGCTTAACCCTTTCCTTTATAGTCGCAGTAGTTGATTTGCTTGGGCGAGATTCAAATCCTGAGTATTTAAACTAAAAGGGTACACGTTGAGGACAATTCTGAAGAGATTTTGCATGGTCCTGATCAGTTACTTTCCAGACCACATTTCAATCTGGTTGTCAAGGAAACTGGTCACAGTGGCTTTTAACTGAGGAAACCTAACGAGAACCGAAGTCTTTATTTTTACAACCTTTAAACATTTACTAGTCAATATAGAAAACCTAAAATATTTGGAGCCAGACTGAATGCACGTTTGCTAAAAATGTTCTTAAATAGCCATTTGGGAATAACGTGCTACGTATCAATGAACATAATTGCACAGCGGAAAAAAAATATATGCAGAAAATGTAATAAGTGGCTTTACCTTCAAGGATGCTAAAGGGTGTTCAGGACCAAGTAAACTCCAGTGAAAGGCAGCCAAGTCTTCATCAGGCAGTATGTGATTACCTTTAAAAACAGAACTTAGTTTTATATGATCATGTATTGCAGAAGTACAAACTTTTTACACTTTTTATTGCAGCTGTAAAACCTTGAAAGAATGACGTGACAATATTGATAACATTTGAGCAATTATCTCTACATGTTTTTTCCCCTAAAGAATAGAATGCAAAAAAAAACAGCATTTATTTGTAGTAATCTTTTGTAACATTAAAAATCTAAAAACTTTTTTTTAAGTGCCCCTATTAAGCCATACATTCGCTCATACATTGCACAGTACCTAATATCTCAGAGTCTGAAAAAGGTTCGTTCAAAGATTCAGTCTCTCTAAACTCCTCCTTTCTGCACGCCTACTCTGCCCTGATTGGTCAGATGGCCCAATAATCGACAACGAATCTGATTATCTATTAGCCGCGTCAGTGCGCTGTGCTCAGAAACCAGCCAGTCGTGGCATAACCCATTTCTATGGAAAAACACGTATGGAAAATAGCGGAAGACACAGAGTGCGCTGCTCCGGGAAAAACACATTATCCAAGTTGTCCGAAACATAAGAATGCTTTAGATTTATAAGCTCTTCAAACTAAAGCATAAGCGTTACGCGTTTGCCCTGTCATGCTTTGACAGATGCGTGTGCTGTTTATTGCCTCTGACACGTGTTTTTACATTTTATGGTTACCTAAATCATGTCAGAAAGGAGCATTTCCATTGTGCGTATTTTGACATCAAGCGAGTCATGTTAAACTTCACTGACTTGATGAATGAGCACCGCTGGGCACATGCGGATTAAATTGAACCTTTTTTGCTTATGTACAGCATAGCCTACATAGATACATTCACTATATTTGTTTTCATTGGCTTTATATTACGCATTGTTTGGAGGACAGCATTGGGCAGGATGTGGAATAACATTGTTTAAAATAATGGATGACAAATAATTTAATGAATCTGATTAATCGGAAAATTAATCGACAGATTAATCGCTCATTTAAATAATCGATAGTTGCAGCCGTAGATTGTGCTACCGCTTACAGCATGTATAGGAAACAAAACACCTATTACCATATCTTAATTTCAGCTTTTTACACAGTGATACGAACAGTTACAATGGCATTGGTTTGTATATGGCATATTTGGCATCAATTCGAGCGCAAGTCTTGCGTGAGGTGCATACAAAGTGGATTCGCAGTGCTGAAAACGGCATCTTCTCGACATGTCGACAACACAAACCAAACTCTTATAAGCCTCAGCTGCAACTACAGTGTTTGAGGTCGGGTCAAAGTAAACTTTGTTCGTGGAAAGCCAATGAAAGCCATAGGCTGGCATTATGCAAACGTGTTACATTGTGTGAGACTGGAATTGCTAGCGACTTGTGTCGTTAGTTCAGAATTTATTATTTTATTTAGGAGACAATAAGTTTGTTGTGCAACTTGATCTTTAAAACTTTGCAGACCTTTTACCTCCACAAACAACTACTATACACACTGCATGAAAAAGCATAATAGGGGAACTACTGCCCCAAACTTTGTACAAAAGGTAATGCAGGACTTCATTTGATTCATGGGAAATGATTAGATGGAATAAATATTATAAAGTAAAATCATTTTGCCTTTAGAAAAACATTCACAATAATACTAAGAACATGTATTCGGGTGAATGTAGGTGTCATGTTGACTCAAAAACCTACCTAAAAGTGAAGCAAAAATGACAAAACGATTTGGATTGAGATTAAGTTGCTTGGCAACTTCGTGCATCAGGTATTGGCTGGTGGTGAGGCTTTTGCCGTTGCGGCTGAGTTTGAGAGCATGGGCACTGAAGTAGTATGGGATGTTACACAGGGCGTAATCAGAATCATAGGCAACCAGGCCATGGAACCCATTTTCTCTAAATAAGGCAATCACTTCCTGGTGATGATCCTCGATGGTCTGGACAACCTGAGTGAGGAAGCAAATTACAGGAAGGCTCATTAGAAGAACGAAAACAAATTTACATTGATGAGATTGACTATACTGCATGGTTTCACGGATTTCCACGAAAGGATGTGTGGCACGTTTAGTCTAGGAAATGTTATTTCTAATTGCGTCACATAATGGCTTCTCTGTCAAACACTTTAATCGATTAGCACTATTTGAAAGAATCAATGAGATGATTCTGGGCTGTGATGTGAATTTTAAAACTATACATTGAGCAACAGGATGTTTGATGCCTTTTAACTGATAGGAAAACAAGGCTTGACTTGTGAGCAAATACATTTTTGAATCCATCTTTTTGCACACATTCTGGCCCACATTTCAGTTTCTGAATTGATCCTTTGTTTATGAGTACGGTAGATAAGCAGATCAAAATCCCAGTAGTATAATTTTCCATGCCTGCATAAATAACAATAATCCATACACATACACAAACACTTTTGCTGAGAGAAGGGCAAGAATCTCATAAGTCATGTCTCTCTTCTCAGAAGAGGGCCCATAAACTTAGTCTCTGCCTGTACGGCTGCTAAATCTCAGCAGAAGTGACGCAGGAGAGCTTGCAGCCTATCACAGAGCAGTGCTTACTATTTCTGTGTCACAAGAGTGTGACACAACAGCCAATCACAGGAAAGAAGAGGTGGCGCTTCCTTTTGCCAGCACAACCTACTACTACATGGCTTCATTTCTGCATTCATACATAAATTAATGTTTTTCTTCTATCCTGAGAGGTTTGTCTTTTGTTATTCATGTATATTACTATTAATGTAGATCTATAGATTATTTATCTGTAAAAAATATTGAATAAATATATAAGATTTTAATTTTGCTATTATTTATACCATATTTACGTTTTAATATGTCATTAATTCTATCATTTATGCTTCATTTTCATTCAGTGAATTGTCAATGTACTGCCAACCTGTACAGCTGGCATCTCTGTGTTCACCAAATGCCTGTGGAAATGAGATCTGATCATCCCACCAGCATGTCCTACAGATTTGTGTCCAAAACCCTGCAAACCCAACCCATGTATTTGTTCCAAAAAGTTGGATCCCTGCTAAAAATAAAAAAAGCTGATTAGCTGGCTTGTAGTGTGGTTTTAGAGAGGTTGTGGGCAATCTGGGGGGAATCTTAAACTAGCTGCCAATCTTGGTTCTGACATGTTTGTGTATGTGAAAATCAATACAACATGTAAACCAGGCCAAGGCTTGATTTATATCTGAATAATACTGTTTCACTGACAGTTTAGTTTGATTACCTTCCCTTGGTCTACTGACAGGTTTCAGATGGATTTTGTAAACTTTTCAGCTTAGCCAGACTGTGAGACCAGCTTAAATCAGCTAAGACCAGCAAACACTCTTAGGCTGTTTTTGAAGAGAAACCAGTCTAGGCCACCTGCTAGCTGCCAACCCACTGTCTTGTAAGACGAGCACTTACTTGATCACTTGATCTGGGTCTGGTTCTGCTAAGCTAATGGCTGCATATGTCAAAAACACAGCTACTCACCCCGATGTGGAACCTGAGGAGCGCCAGGCGAATGCAGTGGGCCATGCACACCGGGGGCAGGAACCAGACCTTGGGCGGTGGGGTTCCCTTGTTCTGGATGTGGCTGACGATCTGCTGTGCGGTCTGCCTCTCGTTCACCTGTCGCTTGACCCATTCGTGGAGACGGCCTTTCTCCAGGGCGCCATTGAAGCACACTAGCAGCTCGATGTTGCCGTTGAAACAGGCTTTGGCGAGGGCTGCGAGGTACCCAAGCATGTGGTTCCACTGGCCTCCGCTCACCCAGTCGGTGTAGAAGCCGCCGTAGAGCCGGTGCAGGCAGTTCTCGGCGTCAACCAGCAGCCGGAGCGGAGTTTGAGGGGGTCTCTGCCGGCCACCGCCGACCAAACTACCCCGGGCGAGCTTTTGAAGCTCCACCGGCACCACGGCATTGGGGCAATGCTTCTCAATGTATTCCTGGAAACCCTGCACACCCATGACTGTTTTACAATATGATATCTACTGTTGAGTAAGAACGTAAAATTGTCAGGAGTAAATGGAGAGAGAGAGTTGCAAGCAAGCAGCCTCTCCCGAATGCTGAAAACCGGACTGAAGAATATTGCGGCGGATGTGATAGTTGATCAGTCGAAAATCAATCAAATCGGAGATGCATCTGTAGTTTTTGGTGAGTTGTTTTTTGGTTCATGGCTGCTAGCCGCCATGTGCACCCTTATGGAGCCATGTCTGCGGTCTGGATGTATCTGGTGTGTAGGGGAAAGAGAGGAGAGGAGCGACGCAGGGCACGTACAGTCACACCGGAGGAGGAGTCTGGAGTTCAGTGGGCGCGGTTCTCTAGGAGAACTGTTGCATGTTATGATACTCCTGCTATTATAAAACGTAGCCGAGTACAAATATATTTCTCAAAACCTTTTTAAAGTTGAACATTTTAGCCAATAAGTAAATACTAAATAATGTGGAGTAGTATTAACCAATGTTATTTGCTATTGAATTATGGCTCTGTGGTTTATGGACACAATTTCAGTTGTGACGACTACTTATTATAGATTACTAACGATTCATTAGCTCTAGAATCTAATGTTACTAGTAAAACATTTAAATACTGGACATTGTAATCGTGCAACTGACATATTATTAACTAATTTCTAATTTGTAAATAATAATCTGTTATGAATAATATACTATATTAATAACTGCTACTGTTCCTAGCTTTTTTTAATACTGGGGTCCATCTGTTGGTTGGTTGAGGGGTCACAGGAAAATTAAACGTTTTTCAAGGTTCAATCGACAGAGGGCGCCAACGCGTTGTTTATATTTGTACATTAGAAGCCAGACGTTTGCCATTAGAAGCATATTTGATCGAATTCCATTTATCTAAGTCATTTGAATTATTTTTATTTAAAACAGCTAGATAACCTTAAATGTCCCTTAAAAAAATTAAAATGCTGTCAATATTTCCTTTCCCATACGTCATTACAAATCTGTACGTTCTTCTGTAAAAGAAGATATTTTCAGAAATGTCTCAGTAGCCTACACATACAGTCAGAAAATGTTGGTAAGTATAATTTTATTTGTGAAGAAATCGTTTCAGAGACATAACTGAAGAAACAGAGAATTCTACATTCTTACTGTGTGAATATTGAAAACTAGAAAAATTGAACAATTATACAAAAACTGTAACATCAATTGTATTGAGGAAATATTTACATTTTGCTCAAACACTGCATTTTCAAATATTGTACAAAAAAGTGGCACATAGTATAGTCATCTACATACATTTTTGTCTACTTATGACCAAAAATCTGAATACAGTGTGGCTTTATAAAAGTGCAATTTAAAGTCTGAGGTTTGGCTGAGTGAGTATAAAGAATGCGACAAATAGATGCACGGGTCATGTTTAAGACAGTTACTGTATTACTGTCTTCAAAAAAGATAGTTCACCTGAAAAATAAACCTTCTGTCATTTAAAAAAAAAAAAAAAAAAAGCTTTTTAGAGACACTTAATTTGTTTCAAGCTCCAAAATGGCCACCGCACCATAAAATCAGTCCATATTACTCTAGCTATGTGTAAGAAATAGATCAAAAGCCATTCATTCATAAGTCACAAGATTCATTCATTTATTCATTCATTATTATGTTGTTTTAGTAGGCTACTTTTGGAGCTTGACAGACATTATTGCTACTGTTGTTGTACTAAAAAAAAAAAGTGTCATTGTTTTATTTGTCCTGTGTTTCACAGAAAAACAGGTTTGGAACAACATGAGGCTGACTAAATAATGATAGAATTTTTATTTTTGGGTGAACTATCATTTTAACATCTACACAGCAACTATCATGCTTTCTGCTTTGTCTTTAGTATGTTTACATGCACAATCATACAATAATATTTCCACCTTAAATAATGTTCTTTTTTCAGGTAAAAAAGCAAACCCTGATTGCAACTCTCAAATTTTAAATGTCTATATGTAAACACCTTTACTGATATTTGTACAAAGGCTTTTATTCTAGCATCAGCATATGTTGTGCATGTAAACATACTCAATATCATTAACTGAGGTTATTTTAAGTGGTCCTTTGGTTACCTTTAACACTGCCTCCTCATCCAGACTGACATGTTAAATACAAAAATTGTAGGGTTCGGTTAAAGAGTGGTTTAGACTTGCATAAAAGTTCACAGAAATTGAGATATTCCACAAATACCATGTTATCTTCACCAGCCCACCTCTACATGATAAACTGGGCAGAACTGCTGCTCAGGCGTCCAGTGACATTCTGAAGTGTTGCACCCTTTGAGCCAACTCTTTGGCAGTGTCCTCTGCCTCCTGGACAGCTAGTTTGTCAGGGAAGTTCACAGCTGCCTTCTTGGTCACCATGGCCAGTTGCTTAAGATGGGCACACAGCTGATTGCTCATAGGCAACATTTCCCGGCTGGCCTCTCGACTTTTCGCCTCACTACACAGAGTGTTCACGAGTCTTTGACCCACCATAATTACCAGCTTGCTGTGGGAGATGAATTTTTCAGGCGGCTGGCCATCATTCAGACTACTTCTAAACACACTAATGGCCTTCTGAATGGCTCCAAAATATAACCGGCAGTGGTCAGAGATGGAAGGCTTCCTGGAGGTTTGGAGTGGACTGCAGGGGGTACCGGATTGTGATTTGGAAACCTTGTAAAGACAATAAATAATGAAACGTTTTAGAAAGTCAAAATCAATATACGCAATACTGGAAGTTGTACTGGGAGGGTCACAAGTTTTTACCTGCTTTTTTAAGTTATCACCATTTTTCTTTGTTTTAAACGTGCCCTTTGCCGGTTTTGGTTGTTGGTCCAACTCTGCCTTTGTCTGTTAAAAGGCAAAAACATTAGTTAAAAATATTTAGGTAAACAATATTATTTCTCATGCCTTATATATAATTTACTCAACATTACACTACTATTCAAAAGTTTCAGGTCTTTTAAAAGTGGAAGACTTTTAAAATTGTACAAAATATTTCTATTTCAAATTAAAATAATGTTGATCACCAAATTAGCATATTAACAGAATTTCTGAATGATCATGTGACACTGACGACTGGAGTAATGATGCTGAAAATTCAGCTTTGCCATCAAAGGAATAAATTGCATTTTAAAATGTATTAAACAGAACACAGTTATTTTAAATTATAATAATATTTCACAATATTACTGGTTTTACTGTATTTTTGATCAAATAAATGCAGCCTTGGTGAGCATAAGATACTTCTTTCAAAAACATTAAAAAAAACTTCAAATTTTTGAATGATATTGATAAATGGCAAAATGAACATTATTGTTATTAGTTGTAGGGATGCAATATATATAATAATTTATCATGCATGTTAATTTCTTTTATTTTTACATTTATATTACCATTGCTGTCATAAATGCAAGTCAAATGAATAATTTAATAACACTATTAAATGCTATCTTTAGCAAATCTCACAATTAATATTAATTTTCATACAGTTCACTTGGTTTTTAGCATTTTATTTCTAATTTATTACATTCATTTATATTTAATATTTAATTTATTTTATAGTATAACTTTTTAATATTGGCAATATATTGGTTATAGGCCATAACATGAAAATAATTATAGGCTTATAAGTATCAGTGCATCCCAAATTTATAGTAATAGCATTTGTACTATTAATGTTAATAGGAGCAGCCTGTAGTGTGATATGCCTACCTGAAGTTGCACATAATCACTCTCATCTATTCCTGAGTCTACCATTGGTTCACGTTTGCTGTGACTTTTACATTCAGGTGAGCCTACATCCTCCACCATGTCTGATTCCTTAGTCTGCATTTTGAAAAGAAGCTTTCCATTTGCATTCAGGATGGATACCAGTCTCTTCACATCCTCTGGTACGGTCCGAGCCACCATAACAAACCGCTCCAGGTGGTCAGGCGTCTGTGACTGGCCGGCATCCTGAACTAGCTTATCCAGCAGCCATCCCAGATCTTGCAGAGCGCTTGCAGCCTGCTGAAGGATCAAGCCCGAGTCTTCAACGATGGAGAGCTGCTTCAGGAGCCTGGTCTGCAGGTTAGAGTCCGTCAGCCGCTGCGCGTTACCTCTGACATCCAAGGCAAAGTTCAAGAAGCAGGTGACGGAGTCAGTCACGTCTTCGGCTGCCGTGCGGATCTTATGGAGGTGCTGTTCCAGGTGGTCTTTGCTCCTCCATTGGCTGCTGACGAACAGCATGAGCTTGGGCACGGACTGGCACACCACTTCCTGCAGCTCAAGCAACCTGTTGGCGGCTTCCTCCTGTGAAAGAGTGACCTCGCGTAAGGGCTCGGGCTCCGGAGAACTCAGCATGAAAGAGTCACAGGAGCTCCTGGAAGAACTGGAAGCTGTGGAAGAAGTGGACACCGTCGAGCTCCTCTGGTGGTCTTTGTTATTTTCATTGTCCATTCTAATCATCCCTTCCACAGGCTGCCTGGACATTGTCCGGATCTTTGAGTGCCAATGTTGAAGTTGGTCGTACATTGCTCCAGGTTTACCCCTGTAGTCAAGGGGTTCGTGTTTCTTTAGAAAGTCCATTTCAGGAAGGCTTTGCTGTTTGGGTAACACTGCAGGGGTCTCTATTTGTTTAATGCAAGGTGGAACATCATAGATGCATGAATTTGTTTCTTTCCCAGTTTCTGTACAAGATTGCACTGCTGCATTGCTCGGTTTGGGGATGTCATAGAGGGGCTGGACAACACAGTGCTTGCTTTCAGGCCAAATGTGTGTTGGCAAAGTGTCATAAAGAGAATTGTTTGAATTCATAGTTTTGGGTGGCATGGTTCCGAAGTAGCCAGGTTCACATCCTTGTTTTTGTGGGAAGACAGGCACATCATAAATCCATTCAGACTTACAGGGTTTCGGCATGGTACTATAATTACATGGAGGCTTTGGAATATCCTCACTAATGGAGGGAACTGGGATGTCATAATTGGGGTCTTGGGAAGCTAATGGGTGTATAGTAGCGACCTAAAAAAGAAGTAAAAGACATTTTCATTTATAACTAGTTCAGCAATTTCACAAATTGATTTGGTTCAGCTTTTGTACTGAATCAGTGTTATATCAGTGGAAACTTCTTGAATGTTTTGATGTGTTTTTATGCGTTTCTATACAGGTGTCACCATACCTTTTTCTTGGTCGCAGTTGTGCATTTTGCATTTTGTAGCATTTCATATCTTGACATCAGTGATGTTTTCCTTTCCAAAGGCTGCCGTATAGATGGCTTCAAAAGAAAGTTACACCATTTATGATTACAATATTATTTTGCAGAGTATTTCTTAAATTGATCATCACTCTCTGATCTTTGGTTGTATAACCAAAAATGACTAGTGTGAGGGTTTTCAAACTTTTCAATTCCAAGGACCCACAAATAAAAGCATGTTTTAAAAGCATGTATAAGGACCGAAAGAAAAAGTGTAGAAGAAGAAAAAACACATTGTTTCCAAAATCAAATAACTGGTATATTATTACTATACTAATGTAAAAAACAAAACAAATAATTAATAAAAAATACAGTGCATAAAAAATACAATACATATTTTGTTTTCTACCCGCTATTAATATTAGATGTATAAACCTGAGGAAAAACCTTTTCAATGACACTTACATGTATTTGTGAGCAATTTGAACAATTATTGTTCTATGTATTATGTATTCTATGTGAACAGATTAGAAAAAACCTAAAGAGGACTTACTGCAAACAAGGAGGGTTTTCTCACAGGGCTTGGGACATCATATATTTCTGTACCAGTTCTGGGATGAGCAGTTAGAGCCTAAAAAGAGCAAAAATGTATGTCTAGTCACAAATCCGACTAAACAAACAATTCAACACTCTGGAGGTGGCAACATGTGGCCCGCTTCATGCTGCGAGACAGGATCCTTTAAAGTGCTGTGCACTTTACTGTATTTGTGCCCAGTTGACCCAGTTTTCTAATTGAGGCCATGCTATAAGCTGCTATAGTAAACTTCTCTCCCTGAAGCAGGAGGGGAAGTGGGCAACATGTGCACCCAGTTGCCTCATCTATTACACAGTAACTTGCAGACACTTCTCTCTCTTCCCTCTCTCTCTTTTTCTCAGTCTGGGATCCTCAGCCCTAGATCTTCTGGTTGCAGTTAGTGGTGTCTGAATTCAGTCTTTGCTGTTCTTTTATGAGCTCATAAAGCCCCTGTGCTACATACCTGTCCCCGCAGAGAGAGGCCCCTGGTCCCCATCTGTAAACTTTTTGCCGGCAGGGGTTTCCGAGACCTTGCTTGCTTAGACTCAGTTCAATGTATACTAAATCATCTACATAATCAGATCTGTCTTTTATGATTGCAAGGGTAATACTGTTTTTCTACAACAAGGACTTAATATTCACATCTTTTTGAAAATGTTCAGTGTCTTTTGCCAAAAATAGTTTCAAGCAAAGTCTCAACCGTTGCACGTCTCCGAGACACTCTTCAACTAAATGAATCAGTGTTTTAGAAGGAAAACGTTTGAATAAATTATTTATATGTTCTGGTCTTGGATTAATCATTGCTTTTGAATGAATCGGTTGAGTGAATAAATCACTGACTCACTCATAAAGATCCAAAATAGCATACTGTATGAGTGAGTATGTCCCTTTTTTGCGACTGTTGAAAAATGTGTTCATATATAATATGAATATGTGTAGTAAAAATGTAATCTGGGTCTCTTGTAGACCTTATGTGGCCCCGCCCCTTTTCAGCGCTGCGAAACACACAGGGCTACTGCAAAAACGGAAGTTCACAGACAAAATACTAAATACATGCTTGTTTCTCTGGTGCATAAGGTCTATACATTTGTCATGTTGTCATTGTCATGTGACCAACAGCATCATTTGTGTTACTTCACCGACATTCACAAATCCTCTCCAGTGGCCTGATGGCCTCAATACTATGAATTTAGACATAATACCAATTTCACATAATGGTTTTCCCCTACTATATAGGGAAGTATGCATAATCGGATGCAGCCAGAGGCAGACCATCATTTGTTTCAGTCTTGAATGAATCCGTGTTTTGAATGAGTCAGTTGGATGAATGATTCAATGAATCAGTGTTTGAACATATTGGTCGGTTGGTTGGATGAATGAATCAATCAATTTAAAGACTCCCTCATTAAAGACAAGTAACTTATCATCATCTACTGGCGTAACCTGAGGAAATAGTCACTGAATAATCCTCACCACTAATGCTCAAATAGACAGTCTGAAAAACTGGTTGGACCAATCAAATTCAACCACAGAGGAACATAAAACATAAACATGACCTCCGGTAATATAAAAGGTGCTGTTGTTTTAATGAGAGACTTACTTCATGTGGAGATCTGGTTTCTTCTAGATCCTCTTGTGCCATATGCTTATCTGGTGAAGGGTTGGCTTGAAGGGGCACTTTATATATTGTATTCATTTCTTCATAAATCGGATTCCCTGGTGGCTTGGTAGCTTTTGGAGTTTGATAGATGTTATGGTTGATCAAGCAGTCCCGCTGTGCACTTAACTTCGGACAAACTTTCTCAGCCTCTGCTGGGGAAAGAGGAGCCAGGCGGTTCGCTGGTGCCAGGCCCTGACGTCCATGAAGAGAACACTTCCACCAACCAATGCTCTCCGCCACATTTTTCTCTACCACCGTGATGATGTCACCCTTGCGAAAAGCCAGCTCATCTTCAGTTTCGGCCGTGTTGTCATAGAGAGCTTTGGCTAAAAGGGTCTGAAGGAAACAGAAGACAGAAGATATGAGAGAGTGGTCCCTTAAGACAAGTTCTGGTCAGAAGAAGACACGTGATGACAATGACACACAATGAAGGAGCACCACAGATGGCAGTGCTGTCTTGGAATTGGCTTTAAATAAACAATGGCCTTGTGTGAGAAGGATAATGGGCCATTGGGTAACTAGGCACGACTTTGTAGCCCTGCTGAAAGAATTCCTGACCTTATTCCCTAGTTATTCTCAGAGACTTTGTTTAGATAGGCAGCAAAATCCAACACAAATATACTTCGTTTTTGTAGTCTGAACAGACTTTTTTCTTTGTCTTACTGCAATATTATGCAACCAGAATCGTGATATAATCTTGATGTCTGTAAACAAAACTTTAGGGTCAGTAAGAGATTAATGCTTTTATTCTGCAAGGACACAATACAATGGATTAAAAAAGACAGAAAAGACATTTATTCCCATTTCAAATGAATGCTAAACTTTTAAATTAATCAAATAACTCTAAAATTGTGTCACAGTTACCACAAAAAATTTAGTCAACATTGATAATAATAAGAAATGTTTCTTATGCACCAAATCGGCATATTAGATAGATTTCTGAAGGATCATGTGACACTGAAGGCCGAAGTAAACATTCAGCTTTGCCATCACAGGAATACGTAAATTACATTTAAAAATATATTACAATAGCCTGACAAGCCAGAATTTAGACTGCCTCTGGCTGCATCCGATTATGCCTATAGTATGAGAAACCCATTATGTGAAATTAGAATTATAATGTCTAAATTCATAATTGAGTTCCAAGCGAACTGGGAACTCACCATTGACAGGGCTCAATCCGAGGGGCGGGATAAATGGTTGTCTTTCAACTTCCCTCTGCATGCAATTGGATAGCGCTACAACCCACCAGAGCAACGTGAAGTGGAGCTAGTTGATAGATTAAACTTTTGCCGTATCAATTCATCAAAACTCAGAATACATCTTCCCTTCTTAAGAATGACTTCAGTGGTGTTCTTTGTTCTTTTCTCAAAGAAAAGCTTAACAACAAGTCTTCCAGAGTTGCAGACAAAGCCGATTCAAAGACCGTCGTTCGCTCTTTGTTTACAAGTAACACGCGGAACCTCCATAACTCTGCCGTCGTTATGTTAAGCCCGCCCACCAACTCTATACACGCTGTGATTGGCCTGACTAGAGTTTGGTTTTTCCAGCTCGCAGGTCTACCGAGAGTTGCTAGACTATACTCGTGGCAAATTAGATTTGCTGCCGCTAGGATGCGTCTAGATTTCTAGGCTAATATTACAATTGAAAATGTGTTATTTTAAATTGTAATTATATTTCACAATATTACTATTTTTACTGTATTTTTGATAATGATGAGCATAAAAGATGAGCATAAAAGACTTTGTGAATGTGTGTAAACAAAAATGTAATGACCAAGAAAAAGTGTGGAACTTCGTTTGAATGCATTCTCACATATGTTTTTCCTAATACTGAGTACAATTGAGAATGTGGATGTCCAAAGACTATACTTTTCTATACTTGGTTTTCACTTTCCACAACAATTTTCTTTAGAAAAAAGGAAACTTCCATACACTTCCCTATATGTCTACATGTCTACATTTCCCAAAACTACAACATTTGGGTTTCAGGTCTAGACTGTTTATCAGTGGGAAACGGGGTGAACAATGAAATTTTTTTTAGCAGAAATATCAAAAGCACTCTGACTGTCCGTGAATGCTTTTCCAGTCATGTACTTCAGATGTCTGCACAGTTATTTATAAATAGGCCCTCAGACACAAACACCTGCACCTGCAAATCATACAAACAAGAAATTTGATGTGGGTGACATCTGGAGAGCCACTCACTCAACACACATCACCACACACACATGCACACACGCTTCTAGTATGTGCACACGTCTCTTTGAACCCCGTCCCATGTGCTCACAAATTCCTCAGCAGCAACAGTGCACATGCTTGAAATGAAACATCACATCCTACAGCATTGGAGCACATAAATATATATTTTTTACTGCACGCTTATGATCTTACACTTTCCGAATGATGATTTTTGTGTCCTGAACAATGTGTTTAAACAAATTTCGGTGTTTAAAATAATTTTTTGACTTTTTTTTATGTCAGGCAGTACAACCAAATAGTTTGTATAGGCTACTGTAGTTGTACCACCTGACATGGAAAGTGTACCAACCTACTTGAAATTAGCAGCATTTGAGAGAGATCAACAAACCTTTTTACTCTGCCACAATGATTAGTTGAGGTCCTCTGGATGATGCATTATCACGTTTGCTGTTATTACCTTGTCAATTCATAATAAAAGAGCCATGTTTTCAGTTGTGCCACCCTGACATTTGGGAATATACAAATTGCTGCATGGTCAAAAGTTTTTCGATGATCTCAACAGCTTCAAAACTAGTGCTGTTAATTGGAAAGATTTCAAACCTAAAATGATGCCATAGTATTTAGCATTTTAAATAGTTTTCTTAGTCTGTTTATTTGTCCGGACAGTTGCACCACCTGACATTTTGGGGGTTCAAGATAACACAACATAAAAAAATATGTATTATTTAAAATGAGTTCAAACTAGGGTTGATATATGTGATATAAGTGATATATGTCATGAATTTATCAAATTTTTAAAAAAGGAAATAATGCACTTGGACACTAAATTATGTACGTCATGTCATTGATATGTATACATTTAATTATATGTATACATTTTAATTTAATTATTTATTTTAAGTGTTTTAATTGAATGCATATATTTTAATGTATGTATAATTTAATGTCATACATTATATTAATTATGTACAATATAATATTTTATATTTCACACACATACATAATATAATTTTATAATATATATTTTATTTTATAAATAATTTTAATTACATTATATAACCATATAGGAAAAAAATATTGTAATCTATACATATAATTTTAATTATATTTTTATTATTACATTTAATCTGATCCAATGAATTAACAATTTTTTAAACAAGGAACAAGAGAAGATTATTTGCAGGCACTGTAAACAGATCTTTAACAGAATATTCCTTTAAAATTTTTTGACTGACTCACCACCACCCTTACACTAATAACACTTCAAAATATAACCGCTGAAATGAATAACAGTCTGCAGAAATAGGTGACCACCTCCTCTTCATTGCAATGTACATGCATTTGTATGCATTTGTGTTCAGTAACTGATGTTCAGCTCCCCCCACCCCATATCCTCTACCCACCACACACGGCAGCCTTCCTTCCTCAAACCTTCCCTCCCTGCTGATAAGAAGCAGACGCAAGCGCTGCCTTAAATGGCTCATGGATGGTCCCCCAGTGACAAAGCCTCTATTCAGCCCACATGGCTGACATACTAAGCACCTGTTCCGCTCGCAAGCCCTGCAGTCGATTGCACCGTAGGCTTTGGTTAATGCACGCTGACCACAACAAACCGCAGGCCCTCCTACTCCGATCCCCACAGACCAAAGCACAATAGGCTAGTGACAACATGCTTTGTGTGTGCATGGGAACTTAGCTGCAAACGAGAGCACAAAACCCAAAGTTGCACCTAACTTTACTTTAAAGTAGGCATAGCGTGATGTGGTTCTGCCAATAATAGGAAGATGCATATTTCCTGTTATTATTTGTAATATCTATATATCTTCATGAGCACATTGATACTGATATTAAACTGAAAGAGAATGTTCATTTTCAGTTCAGCTGGCTGTTTTCTACAGGTCCTTCTCAAAAAATTAGCATATTGTGATAAATGTTTATTATTTTACATAATGTAATGATACAAATTAAACTTTCATATATTTTAGATTCATTGCACACCAACTGAAATATTTCAGGTCTTTTATTGTTTTAATACTGATGATTTTGGCATACAGCTCATGAAAACCCAAATTCTCAAAAAATTTGCATATTTCATCCGACCAATAAAAGAAAAGTGTTTTTAAAACAAAAAAAGTCAACCTTCAAATAATTATGTTCAGTTATGCACTCAATACTTGGTCGTGAATCCTTTTGCAGAAATGACTGCTTCAGTGCGGCGTGGCAGGAAAGAAATCAGCCTGTGGCACTGCTGAGGTGTTATGGAGGCCCAGGATGCTTCGATAGCGGCCCTAAGCTCATCCAGAGTGTTGGGTCTTGCGTCTCTCAACTTTCTCTTCACAATATCCCACAGATTCTCTATGGGGTTCAGGTCAGGAGAGTTGGCAGGCCAATTGAGCACAGTAATACCATGGTCAGTAAACCATTTACCAGTGGTTTTGGCACTGTGAGCAGGTGCCAGGTCGTGCTGAAAAACGAAATTTTCATCTCCATAAAGCTCTTCAGCAGATGGAAGCATGAAGTGCTCCAAAATCTCCTGATAGCTAGCTGCATTGACCCTGCCCTTGATAAAACACAGTGGACCAACACCAGCAGCTGACATGGCACCCCAGACCATCACTGACTGTGGGTACTTGACACTGGACTTCAGGCATTTTGGCATTTCCTTCTCCCCAGTCTTCCTCCAGACTCTGTCGCCTTGATTTCCTAATTACATACAAAATTTGAGCGACAGTCCAGTGCTGCGTCTCTGTAGCCCAGGTCAGGCGCTTCTGCCGCTGTTTCTGGTTCAAAAGTGGCTTGACCTGGGGAATGCGGCACCTGTAGCCCATTTCCTGCACACGCCTGTGGTGGCTCTGGATGTTTCTACTCCATCCAGGTGGCTCTGGATGTTTCTACTCCAGACTCAGTCCACTGCTTCCGCAGGTCCCCCAAGGTCTGGAATCGGTCCTTCTCCACAATCTTCCTCAGGGTCCGGGTCACCTCTTCTCGTTGTGCAGCATTTTTTGCCACACTTTTTCCTTCCCACAGACTTCCCACTGAGGTGCCTTGATACAGCACTCTGGGAACAGCCTATTCGTTCAGAAATTTCTTTCTGTGTCTTACCCTCTCGCTTGAGGGTGTCAATGATGGCCTTCTGGACAGCAGTCAGGTCGGCAGTCTTACCCATGATTGCGGTTTTGAGTAATGAACCAGGCTGGGAGTTTTTAAAAGCCTCAGGAATCTTTTGCAGGTGTTTAGAGTTAATTAGTTGATTCAGATGATTAGGTTAATAGCTCGTTTAGAGAACCTTTTCATGATATGCTAATTTTTTTAAGATAGGAATTTTGGGTTTTCATGAGCTGTATGCCAAAATCATCAGTATTAAAACAATAAAAGACCTGAAATATTTCAGTTGGTGTGCAATGAATCTAAAATATATGAAAGTTTAATTTTTATCATTACATTATGGAAAATAATGAACTTTTATAACAATATGCTAATTTTTTGAGAAGGACCTGTATATTGACCTGTATAACATTGCCCAGCCTCTGTTTGTAAAACCACAGAGATTTAAATTCCTGAAGAAATTATAATCTTTCGGTGTGTGTTTCTATATATATTAACCAAAGTCCCTTTAAGACAAGTCGTTTCACTCGGCGGCTATCTCTGAAACACCTCTCGGGCATGCAAGTGCAGCTCCTATCTCTTTGAATGGGGATACATCAAATTCTTCAAAACTCTTTCCAGTTTTACGATTACATTTCATATTTGAAATCACCAAGGAAATCTGACAACAACTGTCTCATCATTTCTTTCTAAACACTCAAATCATGAAAAAAAAAAGCAGCCGGAGCTTCTAAGGGCAATTGCAGTTACACGATGACTTTGCTAATCAACAATTGGTTCTTTCATTTAGAAGGCGGGGCTTATTCGCCATATTTGGCATTGCTCTTTCTCCCATTCATAAGTAATCAGATTGCACTGTCTTCCTATATATAAAATCTTTGGTATTAAATACGTTAACTATTTCATGCCATGCTAGCTAATGCCTTCGTCTTGCATTGTGTCAATTTAGCAAAATCCTAAGTCTATTGTAGATATAGATATTTATACATGCGTATAACTATGGTCGCAGACACACAGTCAAATTGTTGTCTCACAGTGAGAATTCACAGACCGGCTTTGACCGTTGGCAGGCGACTTACTTAGTGACCGAAACAGCAGCTAATGAGGCATCTATGTATATATGTCTGTGGTTAAAACACCGCTCTGTTTGAGCATCTTAACCTGCCTGACATAGCAACACTGGCTCAACCAATGGTGTGAGTGTGGGGCGGGGCTATCTGTTTACCCCAGCCAAAGGATGACTGGGAGGTTGTTCAAGAAAAGCATTGTTTTGCCATTATGTTTTGTGATGCTATAGCACCGAAATTCAAGCTAGGGTTATTTATTCACACTTTTTTAAAAACATAATTCTGATAAAAAATTGCTAAGAAAAAAAAGGTTTCCTACAGCTAAGTAGTCTAACCAGCAGATGTTTGTGGCTGTTTATTAAATGTGCCCCTGGTGTGTATGACTGACAGTACACATGTCTTAAAAGGGAAGATTGCTGAGTGTGTACATTTCTAAGTTTGTGTTTGGAGTATGCGCGTGTGTACAGTGAGAAAGGAGGTCAAATTCAGCTGGGATTCCTGCACACGCCTGCTTGTGCGGATCAGACTCGGACAGCTGGCCTCAGCTCTCAAAAAAGCAGCTGTCTCTCTCCTTCATGTCTCACACCCTCTCTCTCTAAACATCTCCTATGAGATGAAAACTCTGCTGTGCCATGCTCTGCTTTAACATATTAATACTAATAATATGTAACTATATTAATATGTAAATAAAAAGCCCCAATAAATGTTACAAAAGATATCTATTTGAAATAATAACTGTTCAAAAAATGTATCATGGTTTCTACAAAAATATTAAGCAGCACAACTGTTGTCAACATTGATGATGATAAGGCATTTTACTTGAGTACCAAACCATCATATTAGAATGATTTCTGAAGGATCATGTGACGCTGAAGACTGGAGTAATGATGCTGCTTGGTATAGAGATCATATTCAGCTAGATGGACATCGTCACATAAACCACTTTGAATGGGAATCCTGATCACCCTGTTGAGTTTATTTAGCAGTAAAGACTTACTGGCTTTACATTATCTTACATTAGGCTCCTCCCACAATGACCAAAATTCTGAATGAAATTGCAGCATTACTTAAGAGAACTACATGCATTCCTTTGAATAAGATGCTTCTGCAATTTAGTACTTCTTAGTGTAAGCTTTTACAGTAAGAATGTGTTAGCATTTCTGCAAAATGGGATGTACTGTAGCGTGTGAAAACTGTTTGCCATGCACTTTAACTTCTTAACCCATGGGTGCAAGTGGAAAACCCCGGTGTCAGACCAGCACTTCACAGCAAATGATTCTAGGTACAACAAGACAAGAATGCTTGCGGAGCATGGAATGACGCATCCGCATGCAGACGTAAGATCTTCTCATCTTAACCACTTTCTCTACCACAAACTCATTAACTGCGAAACACACAAGATGATATTTTGAAGAATGGTTTAAACAAACAGCATTAGACCCCACTGACTTCAATTACATGGACAAAACCACACTGTTTCACAGAAAAAAGAAACCAAACTATCTCTTTAACTGCACACATATTTGAGACTGCTGTTGATTAGACACATTTCAGAAGCATATTTTCTCTCGGATTGACAGGATTGCTTTGCCATAAATATTTGCAGTGCACACACAGGGTCTGGGACAGGCAATGAGAATCTGCCTCTTCACAGGGACAGGAAGCTGCCTTGTTAAGATGATATATTAGACTTTCCCACACTGAGTGAGTGCAGGAGTATGCAGTAGGGCGTCTGAGACGTGCTTCATGCAAATTGTCTACTCAAGAAAAATTCCCAAGCTCAGAATCATCTCATTCGTTGGAGAATCCTTGAGAACTAGAATCAGCGACACTAACTTAAAGTCACCATGAAATAAAAATGGACACATTTTTTTATTTTTATGGAATGGTGCAGTATTTATTGTAAAAGATTTATTCGTTCACAACATAATTTTTCTTTAATTAATGTGCCCTTGTAATCTTTAATCAAAATAACTCCCCCTCAATCTTAAAGTGACATCTCGTCTCTTCTCAGATGGCGTGTTTACTGGCGTCCGGACGGGACATCCTGTCACTCACATATCGTCACAGCAATAGCAAACCACAACCACAAAATCAAGTCCCACTCTACATTGGCTGGATCACAAATGTCACCCTAAACCCTCACGGTCTTCCTCTAAATCCGCACTTTCGTGACTTGCGGGCTCAGCTGAAGTGCGCATCGAGGGCGCATAACGGCCGCAAAGCTCGCGAGCGCCCTTCTGAAACCTAAAATGATGAATGGGACACCCTATGGTCTCGTGGACTTAACGGAGACAAGACCGAAAGTGCATAGAAGTGTGCACTTTGGGATTCAGCCATTGTTTCTTGTTTGAGAAGTCGTTTTAATCAGACATGTCACAACAGGGAAGAAAAGACTATCGCAACTTCAGTTTCATGCCGACTTTAACTGCATTTTTTGGGCAGTGGCTATTTGCACTAAGTGACCATATATTTTCTTAGCAATATATTCTGTTAAGTGACAACAGCAGCATTTTCTTGGCAAGATGCTATTTAAACTAAGTAAAAATAGCGATACATTCTATTTACACTATATAAAAGTGCAAAGTTATTAGATGCTATCTATACTTATAGTGGCAGATACTTGCATCTCAGGATTGTTGTACATTAACAGGATGCAATAATAGAGTGTGAATGATTACATTTACAAAAATTATTAAATAGATGACGCCTTATTGGGAAAATATGCCCTCCCGAGTCCCTACACCTATCCAATAAATTCTTTATTATTAAACACTCATTAGGCACTTTATTTCCACTTTTCAAATATTTTCTTATTTTTTATTGAAAATAAATGCCTTTTTGATTTGATATGTGATGGGGAAAAAAGAGAAGAGTGGGTTTGGTAAAAGGCGGATTTGAACCCCGGTCGATCGCGTGTGGCCCAACCAGACATTGGTGGGCGGAGTTGGTGTAAATAGCCTTTGACAACAAGACAGGCTATTTACACAGTGTTTTTTTTTTTGTCAAGTTGTCGTCCCTGTAAAAAGGTGTGTATAGCAGTGTAGAGGGACAAAGTGCATCACAGAACCTAGATTCACTGAGCCTGACAATTGACTATGGGAATGAAGTCTGCTCCACTTTGCAGCTTATTCAATTCAAGAACTCACAGAAAGTTCTGACCAATATGCAAACCATATGTTTCTTTATGTGATGTTTTAGCAGGATAATTGTTAAATTGATGATACCACAATAATGTAAATTACTTTATGGTCAGACCGACTGATTATTTCACAGGCATTACTCTTAATTATTTTTACTAGCAACTAAGTGCCTTAAAAAAAACAGTGAGGCTGCGTCCAAAATCACATTATCTCTGGAGTAGGTACTTATTCTGGATAAGTTATTACTTTACAACAGCTAAAAAAAGGTACATTCTATGAATGTGTGTAGTATGAATGTAATCTGGACATTCGCCATGTTCCCTTTATGACTGCCATTCAGAAATCCTCTACTGTCCCATGAGGCCACTGGAAAGTGTCCATCATATGCACATTTCAGAATCTCACAGGAAGGAAGAGGTCATCCGGGTACTTTTGTCTACTCTTTTAAGAGCACTTTGAATTCAAACATACTCCTTTTATCACATATACTATTTTTCGCCTATTATAAAGTAGGGAAGGATGCAATTACGTTCCAGAATGAATGTCTCTTAATGTCATGAAAGGGAAATTCATAGATATATTTTATAAATGCACGTTATTCATACATGCATATGCTTAATTACATAATTTAATGCTGGACTTTTACAATAATTTAGTCCTCTAAAACTCCGCCCCTTTTTACAGTTGACAGCCTCCATCCAATCAACAACCAATGGATTGAACCAAGTCCCCATTAATAAATGTCAATTTTTACAACTTAAATTAAAAAAAGTTACCTTAAATGAGAATGCTAGACACCATTTTTCAAGTTCAAGTCCACCGACGTTAATCTACTTACTCTCCTGACTGCTTTGTCGGACAAAATGGCGGATGGCATAATGGCAAATTTGATCTCTGGATAGTTCAGCATTGAACGCAGATGTTGTTGTAGGTCATGCTAAGGCCTTTGTAAGAAGTAGGTCATTTAACATGAACCCTCACTTATTGTATAAACTGTCTGACTTAAACTCCCTAGCTATTTCCTGTCTCACAACAATGATGATATCATATACAAACCTCTCGTTTCTCAGAGACGACTTCCTGGGACCCATCGATTCACATGACTCTTGTTTATTTATCTCTTTTTTCCAGGGAGGATATAGGAGCTAATAATGATTGACTGATGTTTAGATATGCTATACGAGTGTGTGAAATAAATCAATCACTAGCGACAAGTTCCCCTTTTGGAAATTTGAGTGTTTTGAAATTGATGCATCATAGGAAATGTCATGCATCCACGCAATGCGACAATCAGACGATTCATCAAAGATAATCAGCAGATTAAGCCAGTCATGATTATGATATACTGCAAATAGAGTTGGAGTTGAAGAGCCCCGATGAGTGGACTATTTTGCAGAGCTTATGTTTTTCTCTTTTCCTGGCTTAATTTAGAAGCCAATTTCCGGACCCTTCATGTCTTCTGCTTTTTATGCATACATGTTGTCACCACATTTTGACGTCCTCCTATAACTGAGGCAATGTCAAGACCAAGTCACCAAACGTCTGAAGATCCATTTCCCCAAATTCAAAGTTTTAGTTGTTAAGCTAACACTATTTCTGTTCTTGTGTTAAATGTAAGTAACCTAATAATATGTTGAATATACTATACTTGAAGATGAAGAGTCTCAAACAGTCCTTGTTTAATTAAATGCTCATTTTCAGTTACTTTGGTACCAGTTTTGGTTGAATGAAATCAAGTTTCCTAAAAGAATTTAAGGTCATAACTATTTGTAAGAAAAAGCCTAGAATGCGTAAAGGGTGCGTTCGTTTTTGAATCTCTTGTTGGTGAGAGGAATCGGACCGGTCTGTGGGTGTGATTTTGAAACACATGTGTGTCACACCACATTGCAGAAGATTAAAATACACAATATAAGGAAGAGCACAGAAATGGCCAAAAGGTCAAACAAGGGATAAACTTGGAAGTAACAACCATTGAGTACCAAGTAATCTTGGTAAGATGTTGTTTCTTGAAAGAAATTACTTTTATCCAGCAAAGATGCATTCAATTGCTCAAAAGTGAGAGTGAAGACATTACAAAATATTTATTTTTCAAATAAATGCTGTTTTTTAAGCATTATGAAAAAACGAAATCATGGTTTCCACAAAATTATTAAGCAGCGCAACTGTTCAACATTGATAACAATAAGAAATGTTTCTTCAAGTATCAAATTAGCATTTTAGAATGATCTCAGAAGGATCATGTGCCTCAGGAATAAACTACATTTTAAAAATATATTTTCAAATTGAAAAGTTATTTTTAAACTTAAAATATTTCATGATTTTACTCTTTTTACTGTATTTTTGATCAAATAAATGCATCCTTGATGAGCATAAGACTTCTTTCAAAAACATAAAAAAATTAAAATCTAACAAAACATATTAGACACAAACTAGCAGCATTCGCCTTAGAAACACGTGGTACTCTTAACGTGTCACACTGCGCAAATATACAAATATTTAGCCACCTGTAGTGCCTTTCTAATATTGATCTGATTGGCTTTGCAATTATGAGCAAAGACACATGCGAAGGCGCAAACCGCAGCTGCGGCTGGAAGTAGCAAATAAAAATCATAAAAAAACAGCACAGGAAATATGCTCTTATAGAGTAGGGACTTTCTTCACTAAGAATAGTAAAATTGCTAATATCCATCTATAACTGTTTCATCCCCCGTCAAACCTGTAACCTCCCCCAACTTAACTCATACCTAGTTTCAAAAGAAGAGAACATGTTAACGACAGCCATAAAGTGCCATTCTCTTCCTTTCACTCTCAGGGCAAACGGCATCACATTACACAGCACCCTCTGCAAATTTAGGGGGTCTATATGAGGCTCAGGGTGGTGAGGGCAAAGGTTACGGGGTGACACCACATCTGAACAGTGAAATCCCGGCAGTTGGTCGTCGGCGAGCAGAAAGAAAAAGTGTATTGAACAGAAAACCGGCTCCTTGAGACACTGACAGCATGCTGGTAGGCTCCCCAGAGCAGTGGCTTTCATATTACTAGTTCTGAAACCTCAATGAGGATGGAAATGATCTAAAGATGTACCCAAAGAAGTGATAGCTTGCTTCAGAAGAAGTTAAGATGACCTAGAAGTAGACAGTACTGACCTCCATTTTTCTGAGATATGAGTCCTGTGATCAAGCAATGAATTAATCCCATTCAAAAGTCCACGTAGAATTGACAGACACAGCAAAGCTTGTCCAACAGCATCTGTGAATCTGTCTAAATCTGTCTGTATTTCTGCTTTGAAGGTCTGTTTGCTCTATTTCTATGTTCTGCAGTCTTCTTGCTGCTCTCACACACATACACATTGCCCAAATAAACCAGGAGTCCAGACACTTCACAATAAGGGGCGGGGAGTGAAGCACTCAACTCATGACATGTGTCTTGCTCTCATACGCGTCAGCCAATCCGAATGCCCCTCAACAACTGCTACCGCACCTCCTCCAACTTCTTCGAAATTGTGAGAGAATATTTGTATGCCTGATTTAGGAGCGTCACTAGGTGCATGCAATGCAGAAGTTGGTCAGAGAAAATGTAGGTTCTTTTCCAAATGAAAGACAAAGACTATTAGTATTACAACTACTCTACTTCCACTATTTGTTCCACAAATTTATTTTCACTTTTGTCTATGCACAAGCTGATTTATTGTTTTAATGGGACGGATTCTCCAGCGGACAGACTTTGTTGTCAAGACAACAGATCGGCCGGGTGGGGGTGGGACACCAATGACACACAGCAGCGGTTCTCTACTGGTGGGTCGTGACAGCTTACAAAGCAAACAAACAATGTTAGATGCAAATAATAAAATATAACTAATATTCTAATTGCGTAAAGTTACGCTTCCTTCTTTTGTTGCTGACATCAAAGCACTGGCAAGAATTCAATCACACTCCACACTATTGTAATTCACTAAACTATACAATTAAATTCACCTGACATTCAAACACCATGAACAAAACTACAATACAGCCCACACTACATTAAATATGGATTTACTTGCAGTTAATTATTGGCTGCAAAATTAACTGAATTATTGAGAATAATACCACTGAGACATCTAGTACATTTAAATATAGTTGGGCCTATGCAGTTTATTGTAATATTGGAAAATGTCCATGTTTAAGGAAAATTAATATGAAAATCAATATCGGTTGCGACTTCTTGTCCTAAGTAAACTATGGCTCCCAAAGCACAACTTAAAACAATGATATAGAAGGTGTGTATGTGTGTGTGTATACACACACACACATGAATTTATATAAACAAATTATAAATTACATATTTACATATAATTTACACATACACATGTGTACATTTGTGTATATAAATTTGTGTGTGTGTTTGTATGTATGTATAATTATATATATACAGGTCCTTCTCAAAAAATTAGCATATTGTGATAGAGGTTCATTATTTTCCATAATGTAATGATACAAATTAAACTTTCATATATTTTAGATTCATTGCACACCAACTGAAATATTTCAGGTCTTTTATTGTTTTAATACTGATGATTTTGGCATACAGCTCATGAAAACCCAAAATTTCTCAAAAAATTTGCATATTTCATCCGACATATAAAAGAAAAAAGTGTTTTTATTACAAAAAAAGTCAACCTTCAAATAATTATGTTCAGTTATGAACTCAATACTTGGTCGGGAATCCTTTTGCAGAAATGACTGCTTCAGTGCGGCGTGGCATGAAGGCAATCAGCCTGTGGCACTGCTGAGGTGTTATGGAGGCCCAGGATGCTTCGATAGCGGCCTTAAGCTCATCCAGAGTGTTGGGTCTTGCGTCTCTCAACTTTCTCTTCACAATATCCCACAGATTCTCTAGGGGGTTCAGGTCAGGAGAGTTGGCAGGCCAATTGAGCACAGTAATACCATGGTCAGTAAACCAAGCATGAAATGCTCCAAAATCTCCTGATAGCTAGCTGCATTGACCCTGCCCTTGATAAAACACAGTGGACCAACACTAGCAGCTGACATGGCACCCCAGACCATCACTGACTGTGGGTACTTGACACTGGACTTCAGGCATTTTGCCATTTCCTTCTCCCCAGTCTTCCTCCAGACTCTGTTGCCTTGATTTCCGAATGACATGCAAAATTTGAGCGACAGTCCAGTGCTGCTTCTCTGTAGCCCAGGTCAGGCGCTTCTGCCGCTGTTTCTGGTTCAAAAGTGGCTTGACCTGGGGAATGCGGCACCTGTAGCCCATTTCCTGCACACGCCTGTGCACGGTGGCTCTGGATGTTTCTACTCCAGACTCAGTCCACTGCTTCTGCAGGTCCCCCAAGGTCTGGAATCGGTCCTTCTCCACAATCTTCCTCAGGGTCCGGTCACCTCTTCCCGTTGTGCAGCATTTTTGCCACACTTTTTCCTTCCCACAGACTTCCCACTGAGGTGCCTTGATACAGCACTCTGGGAACAGCCTATTCGTTCAGAAATGTCTTTATGTGTCTTACCCTCTCGCTTGAGGGTGTCAATGATGGCCTTCTGGACAGCAGTCAGGTCGGCAGTCTTACCCATGATTGCGGTTTTGAGTAATAAACCAGGCTGGGAGTTTTTAAAAGCCTCAGGAATCTTTTGCAGGTGTTTAGAGTTAATTAGTTGATTCAGATGATTAGGTTAATAGCTCGTTTAGAGAACATTTTCATGATATGCTAATTTTTTGAGGGTTTTCATGAGCTGTATGCCAAAATCATCAGTATTAAAACAATAAAAGACCTGACATTTTTCATTTGTTGTGCAATGAATCTATAATATATGAAAGTAAAATTTTTATCATTACATTATGGAAAATAATGAACTTTTATCACAATATGCAATTTTTTTAGAAGGACCTGTGTATATGTATGTATGTATGTATGTATGTATATATATATATATATATATATATATATATATATATATATATACATACATACACACACACACACACACACAATTTATATACACAAATTATAATTTACATATTTAAAGATGAAATGTATCTAATATTTATGTATGTGTATATGTAGGCATATATGTGTACATGTTATTTATATTTCAACTTTAACATCAAACATTTTTGCATTCAAATATTTTATGGCTATATAGCGTATATGTAAAACAAATATTTTTGTATATAATAAAGTATACTTTGTAAAGTCACACAATATGTTATTATTCTATACATTATTTCCAGTATTGGTCCAATAGAAGCTGTGAACAGATACTCTATATATGTACACAACTCTTTAGTTGAATTGTTACACCTCTTAAGTGTGCAAACATTTCTTCTGTGATGCCATTGAGCTCATTTGACCTTCCCTAAAACCAAACGAATAAATACGGATCTGTCACACAATAAACCGGCTGAGTTACTCACTGAGAACGTGGCTTTGTACTAGTGTTATTGAGAGCCTGGCCAGTGCAAAAGGAGGATCTTGAAACGGTTTGAGGAATTACCCTTCTGTGTCAAATATTTAGATATACTTAAAAAAATGTCATGAAAAAGGGACATCTATTTTTAGAGGTTACAAACTCATTACCTTACCATTTGACATTGTTGAAGAATTTCCAAAAAATATCAGCAAAGCTAAGTTCCACAGAACTGCGAGTCTATGACGCTTATGTTGCTCAGGATTCATCTGATTCTATTACATTTGATAGAGTTTTAGGAATTGCAGACCAGCTTTTAAGCAACTGTCCACCACACACATGAACAGACAACTATATTAACATATGAGGATGTTGCTGGGTCACATGTTTAAATTCTCCAGGCTTTTCTAGAGAACGGCTCTGCAAACAGTGGTTGCAACTTCTGTAAATGACTAATGTGCCATTTCGTCTGTAAGTGGCGGTGGTCGTGGGCATTCTTTTATTTTTTCTCTGCAAGCGCTCTGCAGCCACAAATAAGATAAACATAGATTAAACAGACCCCCAGCACAGTTTCGAATAAACAGTTGCTGGAAACCATCCAAGATGCAAGCCGAACTGATCAAACCAAACGAAGGACTGCAAATAGACGTTTGACAAAGATTTGAGGAAGGAAAGACTTAAATTATGCTGATGATTTTGATCCACATCACGCCACCATGATGCTCTTTCTCAAGTCTCTATTGTATTTCTATGCCCTAAATAGGATTTGGTAAAAGGTAAAGGTTTTTAATGTTGTTATATGACTATGTTGTGTTTTTAATACACTTTGAGAAAAACCATGTGCAAATTCATAAGTCAACACCATTGCTGAGTATTTTCAAAAAAAGACATGGTTTGTTCTCTATATCACAAACTACCTTGCAACCAATCACATCAACGCGCGGGCGGGCTTTAGCATATCTAACTATTCTCTGAAGCACGGGAGTCTCAAGAGAAGCCATGTTATCCTGCTATATTTTTCAGTTGATATGAGAAATTGGGTTCATTTAGCAATATAGCGGGTAAATTATGTATATGTATGTTTGATAACGTAGTCAAGCAAAAGGTTAATCATATTTAAAGGTGCAGTGTGTGAATTTTAGCAGCATCTAGGGGTAAGGTTGTGAATTGCAATGACCCACCGCTCAACCTCCCTTTGAAGCACAGAGAAGCTACGGTGGTCAGGTATTGTGAGCTGGTATGAGTGAGTGGAGGCGGGGCAGGGAGTGGGATTCATGGATCTGCATATACTAAGGCCCCATTAACACTGCATGGTTCAAGTGACCCAATTGAGATTTCTCCCTCTCATGTGGCAGAGATCGGATATGACATGTGAACGTGTAAGCAAAAAACCCCCCCAAAAAAACGCATGAATTCCGATATCTTCAGATCGGATTCAGGCCTCACTCATATGTGGTAATAAATATGATATGATTCGGATACGGCATTTGCTTCTGCCATGTTTATGAGAGCAATGTTTTGCTGACCTTTAAAGGTGCACTATGTAGGATTTTTGCAGTAAAATATCCAAAAACCACCAGGCCAGTGTTATATATTTTGTTCAGTTGAGAACATACAATACCCCAAATGTTTCCAACTATTTGTAAATCGTGATAAAATTTCTATTTTAACAAAGGAACCGGGACTTGTGAGGGAGTCGCCTGTCAATTGCATCATATCTGCGTTACCCTCGGTTTCCGGTTTTATTTTGCAGAAAAGCTTTACTCTTACTGGAGTGTGAACAGGTGTCACAGCAGCCGCCGAGCGAACGCACAGAGTTACATTATAATTCTCAACACACTCAAATGTATCTAATATGATAAACAGAGCTGCGTTACCTCATACTCATAACCAGAAAAGCGGATATGGCGCCGGCAACGGTGTCTCAAGCTCATAATAAAAGTCCCGCTGCTCGCGAGCCGTGTGTTTCGTAACAATCGCTCCAGTGGCCTTGCTCAGCTCGGCCCTGCTCAGTGACGTTAATCCTTGAACATGATTTCTGCCTGAGTCCTATCCCGATTCTTTTCCACCGGCTGTGAGGTGAAGACCACATGTCAATGATCAAACTTGGCGTCATCAAACTACACCTTTGTTTTGAACAGGCGACCTCTAGCGGACGGAAAAGTTGCATAGTGCACCTTTAAAGAGGCTGTTTCGCCAGTGTATAGTGTAAATGCAAATATCGGATACGAGTCGGTTTTAAAAGATTATGTAAGCGGGTTGACAAAAATTTTAATTGGATATAGTCACCAAATCGGTGCATCAACACCTGCAGTGTAAATGCGGCCTAGATGAAGCAAGGGTTCAGAGTTACATTCAATCTGTTTTAAGGCATGAAGATGTTTTTTTTCCCCCACTGGAAAAAAAACTTTAAATATGTCATTTTGGTGATCAAAGATAAGTTGTAAGGGATAAAATTATTGACTACAGGCCAGTGGGACTTTAATTGTAATAATATTTCACCATATTAGTGTTTTTACTGTATTTTTGATCAAACTAATGCAGCCTCGCTAGCATCAGAGACTTTTTTCTTCTAAATCTTACCAACCCCAAACTTTTGAATGGTAGTGTTAAGTCTTTTTTCACTCTAAATTTTTTCATGGTTTAGAAACGAGTTAAACAGCAGTCGAATGTGAAGGGTTAGGAGTTTGTTCAAATCCTTAAAGTTTGAGCAATAGCAAAGTTCATAATGATTCAGTGCTATTCACAAACGCTTCAAATCTGTGACTGTTAAAAATTAGTACAAGAAACACTTCTCGCGAAGTCTTTTAATATAAAACAAAGAGAACAGTACACAAATCAAAACTGAAAAGACGACATCCTAGGCACTTACCATTAGAATAATACTCATCTACTTGTTGTCAGATACACAAATATTTTTTATTTTTGTCTGTAGCTGTGAGTGCAATATTAATGCACAAGTTTACAGCTGAATGTTTTGATGTTACTAAATTATCTTGAATCCAAGAAGTAAAGTTCTAAAAACCTGAAAACAATGCATCTCAGATGATGGTTTGTAAAACAGCACCACCACCCGACAGGAATACAAAGGTACCGCAGTCATAAGAGGTTCTCTGATGCTTTAAAAAACGATTTTCTGTGTTAACTTAAATGATTCGCAGGCTTGGCAAAGGAGCCTGTGAAGTCATACACAGTGTGGACATTTCTGTGATTGGGACCTTCTGAATAAAAAAAAAAACTCAGACCCTTTTGGTCTCAAAGCACACAAATGTCTCTTAGTCAGTGGTGGTGCGACGATACCAGAATCTGGCTCTGAAGTCATCGCTGCAGGTCATGAAGCCGGGGTTGGTGGGTGAGTGTACGATACAGCGCACGATGTTATTGTGGCCCAAGGAGAGAAGGTTTTTCCTCTCAGCTGTGCGTGAATCCCAGCAGCACAAGCTGATGGTTCGCTCGTCCGGCAGCAGCACATAGTCCTCCGTGTGGTTGAAAACACCCTGAGTACGGTGCGTTTGTCGCCCGCTGAGACCCGCACCTGCATGACAGGAAACACAATGAGGCCACAGATACATATGTCAACCCCAAATGGGCCAAATGGAAGTTCCAAGAAAAATAAATGAAGAGAAATATGAAATACTACTTTTTTCAATAGGGTTCTAGCCTGGCTAAAATAAAGATTTCCTGATTCAATTTGATTCCGATTCTCAAGCTCCAGATTAGGTTCAATTCTGATTTATAAGAGTGTATTTCAGTAATGTATTTTCTGCTCACAAACAAAAGAAATTATTATTTCAGTTAATGCTGTAAATCATACAAAACAATGTTTCAGACTAACTCAAGCCGGTAAACTTTACTTTGTGTCTTAAACCAGTTTAAAAAAAAAAAGACTCATAAGAGTCATGTGTTTCTGGAATCAAGCTTGTTTTATATAAAAAAATTGGTTAATGAGATTCGTTTGTCATGGAATCTGACTACATTGGTCTTGCTGTATGTTTCTGAGCAATATAGAGAACTGACTCAGTGATTTTCTTGTGAATCAAGCTACACTGTTTGTATCGAGTCTTTTGTTTTGCATGCAACAACATCTAGAACTCAACAGAACAATGTTTTTAGCTATTATGTCACAGTACTGTCTTTATTGCATAAAAAAAAATTCACATCTGAGGAAAATAGGATTTATTTCACATTGGCACTGATAATTGTTTTGGGTCCATTGCTGCTGTAAATAGACCGGGATTACTCAAAACAGAAAAATGACTCCCAATTGCTTGGGTGGAACTTAATCCATAAAAATCTAACCCTACGCATAAATCTCCATCTCACCTGTGTACTTCACCAAAGTCCGGCCTGTGGAAATTTCCCAGAGTTTGGCAACAGAATCCTTTCCGCTGGACAGAACATACTTGGAGTTTTTGGAGAAGACGGCTGAGCAGACCTCAGCGCCGTCGTGGGCTTTGTCAAAGGTGGTCACGCACCGGTTAGACACTCCGTCCCACAGTTTGATGCTGCCATCTTTGCTACAGGTGACGTAGCTGTTGGCGCTGGGATTGTAACAGACTCCGCTGATGGTGTCCGTGTGCTGATCCAGAGGGTTGCAGGACACGAAACACTGGAAAGTGTTGACGTCATAAAGCCGCAGAGTTGGGTGCTGCGTGCCCACCAGCAAGAAATCCCCAGATGGGTGGAAAGAGATTGAGCGCAACATTTCAGCTTCCTGTTGAAAATGAAAAGGAGAACCATTCCAAAAAAATCCACGCAAATGACTCAAATAAAAAAAGAAAGGCCACAAGAAAAAAGGACATTTTTGAAGTCACATTACCCTGAAGGTTACTTTTAAAAGCAATATTGCATTACAGGTACTTCCTAAAAGAGTAACTAATAATGTTACTTTTTTATGGAAAGTAATGTTATGTTACTCTTACAGTATTTTTTTCCTCACCATGCTATGCCTTGCTCTCTTCCAGGACTTGCAGGTGTTTTTTTGCATACATTTCTACTAAATTTTTTATATTTTTTCTGCTGGCCTGGGAATACAGAGTTACAGATCCGTGTAAACGGGGATCATTTTGACAACGCTGTCGTCTGTATGCAAAAAACGCTTTTAGTCGTGTTAACGTACCCTCAGAGCATAAGTGTTCCACCCTCATCCCAGGGGCCCACTAACCCTGCAAAGAAGTTTATATCCAGCCTGCTTCAGCTCGTGATTCATGCAATCCTGAAGAGCTTGATAAGCTGCTTCAGGTGTGTTTGAATAGGGATGGAGCTAAACTCTGCAGGACGGTGGGCCTCCAGGAGCAGGGCTGGAGACCTCTGATTTAGTTTGTCTGTATACCTGTATGTGCTTGAAGGCTCTTTTTGCAGACGGCTTTGAATAATCGAAGAGTTTGAGGGTGTAATCCCGAGAGCCGGAGGCCAGGATCTGTTCGGTTGGGTGAAAAGCCAGGCATGTGACCTCATCCACATGATCGTACAAGGTTCTGATCACAGGGTGGTTCTCCATGTTCTGCTGGGCCGTTTCATTCATCATCACCTGTAACAAACAGAATTGCATGTTCAGACTAACCATCTGGAATACACTACATATTAATATTATAAGTCAAGAATCACGATGAAATGAAAGTAGAGGCAGAGCTCTTCTTCCGAATTGCGACGTACATCCCCAGGATTAATGAAAAAGAATACAGTTGATTGAATTAAAAAATGAAGGCAGATGAACATGGGTTCACAGTTTAAGAGGACTAAATGATTGGAGAAATCTCACCAGACAGAAGTCTGCTTTTACCAGAAGATATGAAGTTATGATATTTTGATAAAATATTACACTTAAAAAAAGGCACATATTGTACAGATGAATTGTTAACAATAAGATCTATAACATGTATTTAGAAAATGGATTAATGAATTTCCATTTCATGCTGACAACCCACTGACTTCAGGCAAAGGTGGCACTCACCTCCAGAGGCATGGCACTTTTGGCCAGCATGCGCTCAGTATCCAGGATCTTAATGGAGGCGTCTGCGGAGCCCGTTGCAATGAGCTGCCCATCGCGGCTATAGGTGGCCACACGGCACGGACCCTTGTGGGACGTCACATAGCAGGTCTCGTACTCTGATGCTTCTGGGGACATGGTCTGCACGTCTGCATCAAACTCCAGGTCAATGCCCACACCGGGTGCCACGGTGTCGGAGCGGCCAATGGCGTACTGCACCGCACTGTCATCGTTCTCCATTCCTAGGAAAATTAGATGAAAGTACATTTTTGCCTTCAACAAGAAATACTTTTAAAATGATTCATAATCGTTACCCTACTTAACTATAAACAGTATTTCACTTAATTTCTACTTTTGTCATCACTTTGAATAAACAATTACTCATTCTGGAATATTGTTTATACATTTGTATGTATAATTATTAAAACCTCTTCGAATATTCTGTTTATTATTTGTTGAGAGAGAGAGAGAGAGAGAGAGAGAGAGAGAGAGAGAGAGAGAGAGAGAGAGAGAGAGAGAGAGAGAGAGAGATTATTATGTACAGGTTCAGTTTATTGTCATTTAGCAATTATCCATGAGAGGTAAAATGATATACACTATAAGTGTCAGAAACGGAGGGGTTTTTACAGTCATACCTGTCTTGGCCAGCTGCATGAGCTGTTCTGATGGAGACACCACACTCTGGGGCTTCACCTCAGTGATCAGGCTGTTAGCGATGGCGGTGTAGCCGTCATACAGCAGCTGGCTGATGATCAGCCTGTACAGGTGATGTCTGTCCTTCAATGTGGGCTTTGGCCGAAACATCTTTGCTGCTTGCTGCATGCAAGTGAATGAAGGAAGACAGAAACGTTCAATGCACGTAGTTTTGTGTTTCTAAACCACATGAGCTACCTACTACTACTTAGGCGCGATCTACGAAACTCAAATGTTGCCTGGGTAAGCGACTCAGTTGGATTCAAAACACAATCGTTTTTGTTTATTCTGGTGTATTGTTGCAGCAAATCAGTACGTGATATAGGCAGCGGCGTATTATTTTGAAGGTGGTTTGAGTCTGTTTCTGAAATAAGGCTCAAAGTAAGCAAATGTTACAATATAAACGGTGTTTCATTCAATTGAAGTTGCAGGAAATACGACTTACCAATTTACGACTTCAGGAGGGGCGCGCACACGCTGTACGTCTGACGTCACGACGTACGCACATGCAGTGGGGTTGTGGGAATAAACCCGATAAATTAAAAGTCTCTGGCTGATTTAAAATAAAAGTCGCCGACTGATTGTTTTCGCTAAATTTTCAATTCACGAAGATATTATTTATAATATTAGGGAAAAAATGCACTAATAAATATTGGTCACACTATATAATTAATGAAATTTAAACTTGATTTTAACAGATATTCTTATATGTAATACTTAAAAGTTAAGAAATCAAAATATATTGTATATTTAATATAGTGCAAATAAAATATCCCAAAACTTTGATAAATATACATTTAAATGCCCCTGACCATTTGACCTGTTTATTAATGACTTATTAAAGTTATTATACTTTGTATTCAAGGACACACAATGAGAAATAGCATTTAAAATCATAGAGCGAGAGAGAGCGAGAAGGGAATAAATACATGCAATTTCTGCAGCCTTAAACACAGTTCAAGCTCTAACTCATGTGAAAATCAAATGGCAGTAATAAATACATATATTTATTAATTACACTTAAGTTATTAAATGTTTGCCCAAATATTTAATAATTAAATAAAAACATGCAAAAAGGGGCAACATAAACCTTGTCTTTTCTCAATTCAATTATATTTTCCTTTCTTCTAATTTTTTTATTTTATTCTGTGTCCTTAAAAACAGAAAATCATCTGTTCAAGATGGCCATCCACATGTCAGAATGCAGACTATTGTGTTGGCAAAATCCTGTAAATGCCTGCAAAAATAAACAGCACACAATCACGTCATTTTTAAATCTCTTTTTTTCTCTTTAATGTATTTACAAGCTTTACATTTCCTCTGTAGTTCTTCATTACAAGAACACTGAGCAATCCTGGCTTGCATTAGTGTTTTTCACCTTCAATGCATACAGGTATTTGACGTTGATGTCTGAATTATTTTCATTCTGTTCAGGATGCATATTCATTTTTATTGTGTTTGTCATGTTATTTGCAGAGTTCGCAAAAGCCGAAGCAGAAGAACCAGTGATGGGAGTTTCTCCAAACAGCCTGTAACATCAGCAGCATTAGCCGATCCCGGACTTTGAGCCAAAAAAAACGTATGCGTTTAATTCTTTCGCTGGAAATACTTACCCTGTTTTGAGGAGAATCACATGAATCCAGGGAGGCTGCTGAAACACTTAAACAAAATTAATATTATTGTTATGATACATGTTTATTCTGTTATTTCTATCAATGTTCTTTTTGCCTGCAAATGTTAAATAGAACTTCATATTTGCAGTATCTTAAAAAAATAATAAATTAAAGAGTTCAGAACCTATTTTAAGTCTCTTCTTTTAAAAGTAACAAAAGAAAAAAAAAGTCAAAATTTAAAACAAAAATATTTTCTATATATATGATACAAGTATTTAGTGTTCCCTCCAAGTTGTAGAGAGTTCCAGCTCAAGTTGGCCAGCGTTTCAAAGTCAAAGTTCCTGTGTCTGCAGGAGTAGGTGTGTCTATGGCTAGACTTTTATAGTCTGTATGCATTTTTTTTGTTTGCGTCGGTAGGGGGCCTCTGGGCGTCGGCCACCGTTTTATGTCAATTATCCTCGGACTCCTCCTCCGCCTCGCGTAACCAGGTGAAGAAAGCAGTGACCGACTTCAACGCTACGCCTTTTCCCTGCTGCTCCGCTGGGTCTTTACTCGTTTCCCATTGATAGAAAGCGTCCTCCGAAATAACGTCCTCGTCGTAAAGACAATCGAAAAACATTCGGAGTAGATCTGTGAATAGAAATAGATCCAAATTACAATCTTAGAAATTTTTGGCTCAGCTTCAGCTTCTTTTCTTTCACGTGATACATACTGGGTGGTTGATCCAGGGTGACAATCAAAGACTGAAGAGCATAAAGTGCTTGCAGCTGCCGCTCTGTGTCTGAGTTAAGGTACTTATGTAATATAGGCAGGCGTCTCTGGATGATAGCAGTGTCCACTCTACAGGATGTGCTTTCATCTGGAGAAGAAAGAAACAAAAGCAATTGGCAAAAGGACGATAGATATGAAGCTGTTTAACAAAAGGCCCAAGAACAAGTCGTTTGCTCACCTTTCACTGCTGCTTTACACACAGATGTCATTAAAGCTCTCAAGAATGGAGAGGAACTAATCTGAGATTCATCCAAATTAGCCTGAAAAGAAAAGTCAACATTTCCTGAAAATGTGTCATATACTCACTTTCTCGGGTTGAATTTTATATATAATACATTTGTAGTCTTTTAAAAAGGCATGTGAAATAATACATTTAAGTGCAATGTAGTGTTGTCAGAAATATAGATTTTTTCAATACATATCAATACTGAAATATCTGAAACGCTTTCAATAATCATTTACCGCAGAGTAGCTGCAGTTTTTTCTCGCTCTCTTATCTCTCCGACAGCGAGTGGACACACAAACCCGCCTTCCCTCACTCACTTGTTTAATTTGCACCAGATGAATATTGATGGTGTTGTAGGGCCTGAATTCCGGCATGGGATTGCACGTATTGCGCATAATATTTACTCATTCCTGTAGATTTTGTACTCACATCTAGCTCGTAATCATAAGCTTCCTCTTAGTACTAAATTGAGTTCTTTTTTCACTGCTTATTGCGCTTAAGCAGTGAGATACAAACAAAATAACCTCAAAATTACGGTCTTGGGAGTATTCACAACAGTTGAGAAAGAAAACGCATGTGTAACAGTATAATGGATCTGTGTGTCAGCCTAATATGACGTAACCTGCTGTCAAATTATGAGATAGTATCAAAGATATCTATATGACTATATGTTTTTCCCCATGGTATTGATGTCAAAATTTTGGTCAGTGAAAATTCCACAAAAAAACACAGTGGCTGGTGAGCAAAAAAGTTAATGTCAAGCCCTGCATATACTTGAAATGTTCTATGTTTATGAGAGGTCTGTGAATGTGGGATCGGTCTCACCTCGATCCAGTCGAAGATCTGTTCATCACTGGCCATGTCTTCTAGCAGTAGCTGCTCCATTTGATTGAAGAGCTCCTCAGAACTGAGGCTGGGTTTAGCTGTGTCCGGAGAGACAGGGGAGACGTCTGACACGGTGAACTCTAACTTCTGGAAAAACAGGAAAAAGAAGATTTTGCGTCTTCTAGCTTCAAGCTACTCATAATTTGGTTATTACAATCGTTACAATACAAGCTGCTAATAAAAAGTGAACTACATTAAAGCTATTTAGCTTTTTTTATAAATACATATTTGTATTTCTTATGATGGCAAAGCTGAATTTTCAGTCTTCAGTGTCACATGATCCGTCAGAAATCATTTTAATCTGCTGATTTGATAGTTAAGAAACATTATTATCATCAGTGTTGAAAACAGTTGTGTTGCTAAATATTTCATGCTAAACTGATCATTTTTTTCAGGATTCTTTATTAATAGAAAGTTTAAAAGAACAGCTTTTATTTAAAATATAACTCTTTTGCAACATTATAAATGTCTTTACTGACACTTGTGATCCATTTACTGTGCCCCTGCTGTATAAAATAATTAATATATGAAATATGTGTTATATGAAATGTTCATATTCGGAATCAGAATTCTAGCACAAAACAATGAGGATACCACCACAATTTATGTAACTCAATTTATGCCCTGAGCAGCAGTATTTGACTTATTTATTATGTTGTATACTATGATGTTATATATCTAAAATGCAGCACAGGGCTCAAATGCATTGCTAATTTGAATGAATGAATCAGACTTCCTATTAAAGAAAACGAGCCAACATTTTTTAAGCAAGCGTTCTTGATTATTACCTCAGTTTGTGGTAATAATTGTTCTTAAATTGTGTTAAAAAAAAAAGGTTTGTTACTGGACAAGCTACACTATTTTGAAAACAGCAGAACTACTTTCACTGAAAATGTAGTTTGTTTATTTATGAGTATTTGAATATGGGAAGGTGTTCAGGCTGTATTTGCACCTGTTGTGAGATGAAGGCAGGAAGTAGTTCTCCCTCAGGCAAGAAGTCGGCCCAGTTCTGCCCAGACTCTCTCCACAAGTCTCCAACTTTTCTATGGCTCTTTAGCACAAGTAGGCAGATGTAAATACACAAACACTCAAAAGGAGCCGAAACAACACACAAAGCTACTTTACTGCAAATTATTATTTGTGTATGAAAGATGATCATTTTGGCAGCATCATGCAGAGGCCCCTAAACCACAGATGGATCAACTAGATAAAGATGAACTCACTGCTCATTGTCAACAAAAGTTGAGCTTACCATTTGTTTGCATAGTAGGTGCAGTATTTCAGAAAATAAGATGGCAGCTCTTCCCACAGGGAGTAGCGGTTTACTTAACTCACTGTAGAAACAAAACAAATCTCCATTAGATGCTAAACTGAATCCTTCTGACAGCTGTAGCCCGTGTGGACCTGGAATGACTGCAACTACTGTGCACCGCCACACTGTTAAAGCCCCAGATGTCATAACACCCAATACAAATGATGATCTGAGATATTTAACTATTTATATTTAGTATTGAATTCTGTATTTCAACTTATTGGGAATACCAGTCTCAAATCACAAACCAACAAAAATGAAAAAGGCCATGTTGACTTAGTTAATAATAAAACAAAAAAATGGATAGTTTAAAAGCCAACTTTTACATAAATTATTCAAAAATATGGTAAAATGTTCCTGTAGTGTAATAGTGACAGGGATGGTAAGGATGCATGCTGTTTTTTTATATTAAATGTTAAATAAATATTATTTTAATAAAACATCATCTACATTTACCCCCAGGTAAATTATTCGGTTACATTTTATATTATGGTGACTAGGGCTGTGACGGTGGCAGTTTTTTCCCACCGCGGTGGTCTAGGTCTGTGCCGGTGAACGTGACATCCGTGCCACAGCGGTGGCTGAGTAGCACCGGCGGTCGTCTGCCAAACTATTTTTTTTTTGTATGTGAATGCTGTTTTACGTGATTATGACAGGAGTGAAGCACAATGCTTTATTTACAAAATAAATAATAGGTTATTTGTTAAATTAAATGTAACCTCACAGCTATGGAAACAACATTACGTGTGTACCCGCCCCTACCAACCACGCGCCACCGCTGGAAGTTGGTCCATTACAACCGCGGTGGTAAAAAAAATTCCACCGTCACAGCCCTAATGGTGATTTAATTCCATAATCACACAGATATGTACTGAGTAATATTAAATAACTACATTTACTTACTATAGATTTAGGGTTTAGGGTTATTATGCATAATTTGCTGTTATCACTATAGTGAGTATATATATATATATATATATATATATATATAGAGTATAACAAAAGTATAGTAACGTTTAACTACATCACCTTAAATGAAAGTGTTACCAAATTATTATATTCTCACTTATTGTTAATTTATTTATTTATTGATTGTAATCAATATTAAAATTCTCTCTTGTGTTAGTTGACTTTGAAAAGCATTTTACCACTATTCTGAAGCTCAATTTCAAGTTTTAGATGTAGCCTTTATAAATACAATACAATACAATACAATATAATATAGTATAATATAAAATAATATAATATAATATAATATAATATAATATAATATAATATAATATAATATAATGCCAGAGAAATGCTAGAATAGGCTCAAGCTCCTAGTATGGTAGATGTTAAATTTAGGTATTAGGTAGGATTATGGATATAGAATATGGTCATGCAGAATTAGGCATTAATATGTGCTTTATAAGTACTAATAAACAGCCAATATCCTAGTAATATGCATGCTCATAAGCAACTAATTAATAATAAGAATTGGACCATAAACTTATTACGCAGTACTTAAATATATAATTACCCTGTAACAATGACACCTTAAAATAAAGTGTCACACTAAAGTATTACCTAATGTAATATCTTGACTTTGTACTGGAGCTTTAACAGTGCATGCATTTGTTAAATTGTCATTTGAAAGGAGATTCCACCTCAAAAGAACAACATGTACAACAATGACAACATGTAATTGGGTTTTAGGTGTGGAATGCCCTTTTAAATCACAAATTACACAAAAGCACCAAACAGAACTCATAAGACCCTTCTCATTCAGTGTTTGATGTGACCAGTGGGGTCCTGACCTGAACAGCTCTCTCATGCTGATTCCTCCCTCTCTCAACAGAGGACAGAGCAGCTCAGCCAGGTAAAGCCAAATGAAGGGAATGTCTATCGCCATATCATCAGCCTGCTCCAACATCTCTGAAAACCTGTAGAGCCAAGAGATATAGCGCCTTGATACCATAGTATGAAAGTGCATACATAGCATGCGAAATACAGTACATTTGATTTTAGGGTGTTCACACTTGTAGTTCAAAGAAGATACATTTAGTCCTGGTTCACAGTGTCATTTTTGAGACTGAACCTAAAAAAACCCCCAACAACATCCAAACCAATGCTGTGTGCTGGGCTAAATGCGCTCATTGTATGTGTGAACAGATGATGGTATGTTTACCAGCTGAGAACTCACAAACAGCAAAAATGTGCGTCAAAACAGCGCCAGGAATTCCTCCGATGCCCACAAACGAAGATCTACTGCAAGGAAACGGCGGTTCTGATGGCTGTGCCGAACTATAATGGGCAACGTAGATCTTGTGACGAGAAAAACCAAGTATGATTGAGCATTCTGTCCTTTTTAGGGTCGCATTTTGTAACATCACATCCTGTTTTTGGTTTGCTTAGATGTCTTTGGTCCGTGTTGTGTTCAATATTTTAGCTAATTCCAGAGTTTGTTTGTAAGAGGACCAAGACCCCCTGAAAACTGTTTGGTGCACAACAGGTTTCAGATGGCAGCTCTCACACTTCAACCGAGCGATTGCACCACAGCTTGTTTAAATTGACCCAAAACTGTCAAGTGTGAACACGTCCTTAATGAAATGTATGTTCTCACCCTTTGTAGAGTTGAGAATGGGGTAAAATGCCCTTCTGAACAAGCTGATAGTAGAGCAGTCCCATGTGCTCTCTGGCTTTCTGACTGCGCTCCAGTGTGCACTCCAGACCCATGCGCACAAACACATATAACAGAGAGGGCTGCTCCATCTCCACTACACACTGCACTGCCTCCTGCACACAGACACAAACACATTACAACTGTTTACAGTATTTACAATCAATCACATAGCAGATATTGAAGTTACTTTACACACAATAAATCAAACACGATAATGAAAAGCTGTATGATGGCAGGCACAAACATAGACAGACACTATAACAATGAAATATAGACTTTCTAAATGCATCATGGTAGAAAAAGGGGCACATAATGAAGACTTCCAACCATTACATATCCAGAATTCAAATTTGCCCAATAATAGACTGGGCAAAATATATTAAATACTAACAATATTAAAAGATCATGCCAAAGATGATATCTTTTCATTTGATTTAATAAAGCTATGTTAATCCTATGAATCCTGTTTATACTAAATATTAATACTTATAAATACAGTACTGTACAAAACTTAAAAAATATTTTTTAAGTCTCTTATGCACACCAAGGCTGCATTTATTTGATAAAAAATTCAGTAAAAATGAAAATTTTGAAATATTACAACAATTTTAAATAATATTAAATTTGAATATAGTCCACTTGCTAATTGAATATCTTTTCAAATGTAATTTATTCCTGTGATGGCAAAGCTAAATTTTACGAATCATTACTCCAGTCTTCAGTGTCACAAGATCCTTCAAAAATGATTCTAATATGGTGCTCAAGAAACATTTGTCTTTATTATCAATGTTGAAAACAGCTGTGCTGCTTAATATTTTTGTGGAAACCATGCTACATTCGTTCAGGATTCTTTAGGATTCTAACAGCATTTATTTAAAACAGAATGTTACTTTTGATCAATTTAATGCATTCCAGATAAATAAAAGTATTAATTTCTCAGAAAGAAATTGGTTACAAGAGGTTCAGTTGTACCTTGTAATCATTAATGTGCAGAAACTCATCGATGATGGATTTGGACTTTCGCTCAGCCTCCTCTTCGGACAGGACAGGCTTCTCTGAAACACCAGCGACCTGCAGCATCTCTGATTTCACTGCAATGAAGCAGAAGCTCATTATTTTAAATATAAATTCCATACATGGGATATGCATTCATTAGTATGAGAATGTGTCCTTCCTCACCGGTCTCTGTGGCTCTGTTGTTCTCTATTTCACATTTCTCCTCCGAGATGCTGGCTTTGCGAGGAGTGTGGAGTGAGTCGGGCCCTTCTCTCCGTGTCTCCTCAGGGACCATGTTGTCCGTTAGCTCCTTGGCACTGCTACCTCTGCTGAAAGGCCCCGGTCGCGACGGCCCCAAACTAATCGGCTTTTCACTGCGCTCACGACCGGTGCTGCTTCGACTGACAGAAACATACAGAATGAAAAGTTAAAAACTTTGTAACTTTTAAAAAATTGTATTTGCAGCTCATTTGTTTTCAGATGTTGTTTACCTTCCCAGCGAGCGTCTGGAATCGGATTCTGAGGTTTGGGCTGAAGGTGGGCTGGGCTGAGCCGTGGATGACTGCAGCGCTGAATAACGGTTCAGGGTGCTACTGGCAGAGCGTGTCAACTCTGGAAATATGGGCATACATACATGTATACATACACATAATATATATATCAGATTTCTAAACTTTACTGAATGGGCAGCCAATTCAAGACACATGAATGTTGGTAGGTTTAACAAACATTACTTCATACAAGTCTTGAACTTTACTTCATACTGTGTGTCATGTGGATGTTTCCTCACCAGAGTCACTGGCTTTTGCTCCGCCACTGCTGCCCTTTATCCAGTTGATCTGAGCCCGCGGACCAAGCTGAATCTTTTCATCGATTTGAGGCTGTGATGGGGGAGTTGGGGTTCAGGGATCATGGAGGGTATGAAAGAGAACATTTACTTCCTCACAAATACTAAAATGCCTTATTATTGATTGTTAAAGTACACATGGACCTAATGTCAAATCTATTCAGTGCTGAACTTAACAACTAAAATTATAATCAGCAGGTGGCAGTGTTACCCCAATCAATTTTGTGCTGACATATCAGATTGTATGCTCTGATTCACATCAAAAAATGTAATGTGTGAAACATGAAATGTTTCTGTCCCATCTCTTCACCTTAGAGATCTTGGGAATCTTTGTGGGGTCGATGGTCCTGCTGTTCTTAGTAGTGGGCACGGTGTTCCATGTCTCCTCCCTCTGTGACCGCTGTTCTCTCTGTTCTCTCTGATCTATAACCACAGCCACAGAACAGCGTGTTACACAAGTGACTTCACAACAGATTATCACTAGCCAATATTAGCAATTGAATCAGAAATGCCATTAGTTTAAAGCAGTGATTGGGGTCAAATATCGTCTTGGAATATCGGGGGCCTTGGAGTCGAAAGGATTGAGCATCACTGGTTTAAAGGAAAACTCCACTAATTTTAGAAATAGGGCTTATTCATCATCTTTCCTACATTTAGTCTCAGTGCATGCATTGTTTTAGTTTGGCAGGCTAGCTTAGTTTAGCTTAGCTAGCTTAGCATAATGAATGGAATTCTATGTTGCCAGCTAGCATGTCAGGGGTAAAAGTGAAAAAAACTTGTGGCCTGCGTATTCACAACGAGTACAAATAGCGATGCAGATTAAGATTAGGCGATTTCCTAGGCAGATATTGACTTGGAACTATATTAGGGTGAAGCACAGGCGAAGCACTGCTACTTGGGCGCAGAAATATCACGCAACACATGAAATCCAACAACTTCCGTCAACATACATCATGTGTTGCGTGATATTTGTACTCGCTGTGAATACGCAGGCCACAATAAGTAATTAGGTGGGGTTTTTTCACTTTTACTTGGGACATGCTAGCTGGCAACATAGAATTCCATTCATTATGCTAAGCTAAGCTAGTAGCTTAGCATAACTGCCAAACTAAAGCAATGCATGCACTGAGACAAAAATGCATTTGCCCACATATCTAAATGTAGGAAAGATGTTGAATAAGCCCTATTTCTAAAAACAGTGGAGTGTTCCTTTAAAGGAATAGTTCATCCAACAATTTTAATTCTGTCATTATTTACTTAATCACAAGCTGTTATACTCATTACTTTTTTTGGGGGGATGATCCATTTCTTTAACGTGCCCCTATTTTGTTTTTTTGGGGTATTACCTTTCATTACCAAAGAGTCGTCAGTAATTCCATTCTTACTTCCTGCACAAACCTGTGTAGGTTTGTAACAATTTTGCATAATGCCTTTATTGACTGCCCATGACCATTGTTTTGTCAACATGTTGAGAAGATGTTGTTTTTAAAGCAAATCCACTTTGTATGCACTTCCAAAGGACACTTTGGAATCCGACGCCATTGTTACTGTTCATATCACTGTGTAGAAAAGTGCTGTGGAAGACCAATCACAACAGACTGGGCCGTTTGACCAACCAGAGCAGAGTAGGCTCTGAGAAAGGGGGGTTTAGAGAGAACGAATCCTTGATCTAACCGTTTCAGACACTGTGAGAAAAGAGGTGATGGTGCAATGTATATTACGAGAACATTAAGTGTTTATTGGCCTTGGATGCATGTAAACCTACTGTAGGAGACCTCCAAAGCAACATTAGGAACCATTAAAATAGCATAAAAATGACCAGTCATGTTGCTGTTGCATGAACAAATTCAACAGTGCAATCAAACCTGGTTAACCATTAATGTGTTCTCCTCTACAAACAAGCTGTCTGGAAAACCTGCTGTCCAAACAACATGTTCCCATTAATGTTTTGATCTTCTTACCTTATCTCTGAGTATACATGGAAATGTAGGTTTTGTTCTCTGGGTGGCACTGTAGTTGGCCTAGTATGGCTGGAGATACAGTATAAAGCTGTTAGTTAGTGATGTGGTTCTAACCTGGCCTCCTCTTGATGTCCTTAGACAGAAGCTGCTGATGAACCTTCCTCTGTTCTTCCTGTTCCTCCAGCTTGGCCTCTTTATGGATCTGCTCTATGGTTTTTGGGCCCTGGTCTGCTCTCCGAGAAACCCAGTTATGCTGGACAATATAAATAAACAAGGAGATCATGATCATGTCTATGATTAATTGATATTTTTGGAAAATGCTTACATTCAACTTATATAATACAACAAACCATTCAGATTTTGGGTACCATTGGCAAGTTGGGAACAATAAAGGCTTCAAAATTTTGAAAGAAGGATTTGCTCCTCTTTTTGTCTCTTCTCTCTCACATATTTTTATCACTCTAAAGTGAAAATTTAATCTGAGGAATGTGAACAATGTCATATGGCCAAAAGTTATGACCTTAAATTGACCCAAGACCATAAATTCAAGTCTTTTGTGAATAGGCATCATAAAGCACTATAGATTTCAAAGTGTTTAATGAAATAAAAAAATGACAAGAGCAAAGATATGTTCTTGCTTCTTTTTGTTACTTGTATCAAAACCAGGCCTTTTTAAAACATCTGGCAATGGCTATCAGTAAACTCTCCCAACACACACAAACAAACGCAAATCACAATCCCCCCTGGCACTCACCAGTCTCAGATCTATCACATCCTGTACCATGAACCGTATCCGTGACGATGTCTTTCGCTCTTTGACAATTTTCTCCATCTGGTTGAAGTACTGATCCATCCGGGGCTATTCAAGGACACAGAGAAGAGGGTGATGGAGAGCACATCATTATCAAAGACTGAGTTCATGTGTCCATGGTCCCTTAGTTGTCCATCACAGCTTGCTTCTCTGAAAAATGATTATTAAATACAGATCTTTTTTTATTGTGGCAGTGATGTGTGATCATAGAGCACAGATGTTCTTGTCTGTACCCATCCATTATTTAGGACATATAGGGAGTCATCTTAAATCTAAAAATAATGTTTTGAGGCAAAGAACTGCACTAAATCAACAAGGTCAATAAACGCAGAACCTATCTCCCAACCTGACTCCAAGCTAGTAGAGTCAGCGACTACTCTACTGCAAGGTCAGCGAGAAAGGAAGGATGGATACAGAAAACATTTTCATTTACCCTCTTGCCTAACACTTAGCTCCAGGGTTTATGATCGTCTGCTGGGCACAGCTGGAACACATTTAGACTGCATGTGTGTACAAACGTTCAGAATATATTCACTCCCATGCTTGATTATTCCTCAATCTTTTGCTTTGCACTGCAGCATTTTTAAATTACTTTTTTTCCAGCTTAGTCCTTTTGTAGAGCTACAATGACATTTTAATTAAGTACTTCAAATGACAAGTATTTCAACATCTTCACAATCAGATTAAAGATAAAACAATCTCAAAATTACACAATCATGCCATGATCATAAGGAGCTGTGCTAAGGGAACTTGGTAATATTTTTTTCCAGGCAAAGCTTTGGACCGTCCTCTGAACACTGCTTAGTCCACTATAAAACGCTGGGCAGACATAGACCTGTTCATCTTAATAAATAAGCAAGTAGTCTAAGGCTATGTTTGGAACACTACATGTACTTGTACCACTACTGTATGTTGTTCACAGTATGCACATTTTCTCTATTCATAAAATACCAAGATAAGATCCAACATTTGCCAAAATGTACAGTAAGCAACAGAGCACACTGGGAGGAATTATATTTTCCCACAATGCAATGTGCTCAGCTTGATCTTCCATATAAAAAATGTTTCACTTAAGCTAACGGTCAAAAGTTCGGGTCATATAAGGTAAGAAGAAACGATTCTTTAAATTGATCAAAAGCGACAGTAAAGACTGTCTATTTCAAATAAATGCTGTTTTTTTCAACTTTATATTCAATCAAAGAACCCTGACATCGACCATGTTTTTCCAGAAAAATGTTAAGCGCATAACTGTTTTCAACTTTAATAAGAAGAAATGTTACTTGAACACCAAATCAGCATACAAGACTGATTTCTGAAGGATCATGTGATACTGAAGACTGCAGAACTGGCTGCTGAAAATTCAGGTTTGCCATCAAATAAATAAATAATTAAAAAATATATTAAAATAGAAGTTATTTGAAATAGTAATAATATTCCAATAATATCAATATTACTGTTTTACTGTATTTTCAAATAAATGCAGCCTTGGTAAGCATAAGGGGCTTCTTTCAAAAACTTTAAAAAACTCAACAATTGCATATATTCCCAAACTAGTTCTTACAAGGAGAATCCCCCTGAAGCAATTTAGAGCTAGCTCAAGAGAAAATTGGTGACAATCCATGCATAGTTCATGCTCCAAGGCTCGAACCAGCACTCGTTTGGTTGCTAATCCTTTAGCCACTATGCCACACCACTGACATCCTACGAATCTGAGCTACTGGACAAGAATACCAGCTGTCAGAGAAGCCACTAAGATGCCAGTCACAATACCGACAGAGCTGCAGAGATCTCTTCAGGCTACGTCTCGACTTGAGCTATTTTCCTACAACACATGCACAAAAAAAAATGCATCTGTCCCTCCTCTGAGTATCACAGTTAACACCTTACAGCTTGGGCTCTAGTGGCCTGCTGAGTGCTGCCTTTCCAGGGTACTGGACTGATTTATTAGTAGCCTATTTTAACAAACAAACTAACAGCTGAGGCATGCTGAAGAAATGCCAAGTGAACAACAGTGATTATGTGGTTAGTTAAGAATTCATCCAAAAATTCAGCTTTTGAGTGTCCTCTCGTGCTAAATAAAGCTCCAATCGTTATACACTGTAGCCTCAGACAGCACGCCCACAGGCAGCTCACAAAACATCTGATGTGTACTGGACACAAAAATGTCAAAAGCTTTCTGAAAATGGCAAGCCACAGTATGATTGGCTGGATTTATGCAATGTTTAATGGAATTTTTTCCAGGAAACAAAATTGTTTACATGTTCCTAGCTCTGCACTGTGAAGGTGAAACCAATTACAGGATTTGCCAATATTTGGAGGAAATTCAAGAATTTTCTTTGAGGAACTTTGAAGCACATCTGCACATGATTTGAGATTTAGCTGCCCCTAAACATCTCAAAATTTTGGTCCTTTTACATGTCTATAAGGTTTGAAATTAACCTTTTGCAAATATTTACTAGCTATATTGTGAATATTTTGTTCTTGACATTATTTAGATGGTTCTTGGGGCACCTTGTGAGTCAATATAAATCTTGCAATAAAAACTGTGAAGACAGTGAATTTGTTAGTTGTAGTAATATGTAGGTAGTTTAATGAGTAGTATTTCATATAGACTATCGTTACTTACTATCGTAAGTAAAGAAATTAATACTTCATTCAGCATGAATGCATTTAATTGATCAAAAAAAGACTTTTAAATTGTTACAAATATTAGAGATGTACCAGTTGATATGTTGGAACTGGACATTTTTTTGCTCCAAATACAAGATCAGTAATCAGACATTTTTTTGTTTTATTTTGGACGACCTCAGACCAAAATGTCATATTACAAAGTCTGTAAACAGGATGTTAACACAGGCCATAGACGGTCGTCCCAATTCACTGAATTCAGACGCAAAGAGAAGAGGAGAGCAAAGAAAATACTGTAAGAAACAAAAATGAAACAAATAAACAAGAATCCAGCTTGATGTTATGTCTTTAGGTTCAGAGGTAGAAAATGGATAAACGGCTTAAACATGCGATTTCGACATGTGGGTGGGCATGAAACACCCATTTACGCTGATTGGTCAACCAAACTTCAACCCATGTCACTTTCAGTTCTTCCACGGTTCCGTGCAACAGAATAATAGTCGTCTGCTGCTATTATATGGACGGATTCTTAAAGCATTTATTACACATAATCTCTCTCTCTCATCAAACAACCAGACAAAGGAATGCTTTGACACAAACCGCACTGGGCAGGGCATAGAAAGGGCTTTCTTCTCTCTATATGCATGGGATCAACAACCTATGTGGCAGAGAAATATAAGCTGATTATTTTAAAAATATGAATGCACCTCACATCTGCACCCATTACCCATCAGGCTACTTCTTTGGCACACCACAGGTTTTATTTAGCAAAATCTGCCTGGCAAAGCTGTGTGACCCACTGCCACTGGACAGCATGGAGCGGATGCTTTTATGTTGTAACAAAGCGTAGACCAGTATTGATTTAAGTGTAAATACGCATTAGTCATAACATTTATTTTAGACAATACGCTGAGTTTTGAACAAGGGATGAAGCTGAAATCAAATTAATTAAGGCTATTGCAAAATAAAGCCACAGAACCATGTTTGTTTGACCGGTCAGCAGAAAGGGGCATTTCATGCCCGCCCATATGCGTACATCAAATATTCAAGCTGTTTATTCATTTTCTACCCCTGAACCTAAAAACATAAAATCAGGCAGAATTCTCATTTAAAAATAAAAAAATTTTTTCAAATGAACGTACCGTGAGCTCATTGTTTCCTCCTACTTCTGTATAATGCCAATTAAAATAGTGTTAATAAGCGCAGTGCTGCTTTGTCTACAGCGGTAACCAAGGAAACGCTATATCACTGCTGTTCCATAAGCGCCACCTACTGTCAGAGAGGGGATTTGCATTTTCATTCAGTCCGTCTGCTATTTTTGTTTTATGTAGCAAAATGTCACAAAGTCAGAACATGAAAATTATATGATCTAAAAAAACAACTGCTAATGCTACATGTGTGTAGCATCTTTGGATTGTGATTAAAATGAAGTGGTTGTATATCATATCCAATGGCTACAGTTTGTCTGTAATAGAGCTAATAAACAAAAACAATAGCTTAAAAAAACGGCAATCAGTATCGGAATCGGCCCATTTGCTTATAACATAAATTGGTAATCATAATCGGCAATGAAAAACCATGATCAGTGCATCCCTAACAAATATATTCTACTGTATTTTTGATCATAGTAATGCTGTCTTGGTAGGCATAAGACTCGAACTTTTGAACAATAGTGTATGTGTTTGCCACATGAAGGTCTGAACAAACTAGAGAATCCTAGATAAACTGCTAAAGGTACAAGTCGTGACAGATGTTTTTTTAGTGGATGGTTTGCATGTCTTTGATTTGAATTACTTGAGTCACTTACTAGCAAGGGTCAGACTGTCACTCTTACAATCCAACTTTAACTATGCATTATGTTGCAATTCCATATAAATCAACCACAGGTCACATCAAAGACAATTTTACTCGTATTCGGTGCTTGACAATGACATTCATTTTCGACCCTACTTCCTAATTTTTTGTGTAAGAAGGCAGTTCTTGACCAGTTTGAAAGGTGAGAAGATGTTTTGCAGTGGTTCCAGTCTCCATTATAAACATATTCAACCTTGGATGCACCTAGAGCCTTTCCGATTTCCCTTTCGTTGGGATTTTCATAATCGATCTTGCGAAATTCTAATCAATGCGGCTCCAGAATGTATAATAACAAACAGTTGGGCGAGTTACCTTGGCTTTCTCGAAGTCAAGGTCTTTGCCAATGGTGGTGAGGAGTCTGCAGAGGCACTCCAAGCTTTCGTCATCATGGTTTTTTAGTAGCTTTACCACACAGTCATGCATGATGGGCTCTGTCAGCATCTTGAGCTTGAACAGCTCACCGATAAATTTGATATTTCCTGTGGAGCGACGCCGGGCCTTGTCCTTCGCCTCCTCGAGCTCCTCTTGCATTCTTTCCCTTTCTGAGGGCTATGAGAGAAAGAGAGTTTCATGTAAATCCCATAATGCTTTTAACAATGTTTTTGAAAGAATAGTGTTCCCAAAAATGAATTATGCCATTATTTACTCCCCCTCATGTTTTTCCAAACCTGTATGAGTTTCTTTCTTCAGTGAAACCCGAGAGAAGAAATGTTGAAGAATGTACTAGCAGCATTGTTATTGTTAACTAAAATAGCTGAAATAAAGCTGCAATAATATAAAATAAAATATAAATATTAGATGAAAAACTTAAACCCCCTCAACTAACTGACATAAATAAGTTAAAGTACTAAAATTACTAAAACTGAAATAAAATAAAGCTATACAGAAAGATAAAAAAACAAAAACAAATAATAAATTACAAAAGCATTAAAATGTAAACAAAAATGAAAAGAAAACTGAAAAAAAAGCCAATTCAAAATATTAATAGTATATACATGATATAATTATTACCCAATAAAATATGTATTAGCCACTCCGTACCGTAAAATCATTTGGGGTGACATGAGGGTGGGTAAATAACAGATTTGTAACTTTTGGGTGAACTTCCTATCAAATTATTCCTGTTAAATATATTTGGCCATTAGACTTTTTGTCTGTAATGCCTAAGACAAGCAAGTCTAAATTAAGTCTTGCTAATAATTACTGAATAAATTACAGATGTGGCAGAGTCCAGCTCCTTTTGTTTTTTCTCAAGTACGACGTCGTCCACTTTGTCCCTCTCAAATTCCTTCTGACAGCGATTCAATAGCAGCTTCCGGAAGTTTACCGTTGTATTAGGTTTGTCTGCTGTGGGCACTTTTAGCTACAATTGGATCGGAAGAGGAAGAAATGTCATATTGAATAAAAGAATGTGAAGTAAAACAATAGACATGGAAATTTTGCAATGTGCAAAATTAACTCCAAAGTGCATAGAACATACCGTGGCCAGGCAGCGACACATGTTGGCGTAGGCCACGGAAAAGCTGGGCTCATCGATGGCCTTCTCAAACACAAGGTCAATGACTCCTTTAAGCCTTTCTTCTGTGTTGATCGTGAGATCCGTTACCTGCTTCATCAGCTGATTGAACATCTGGGGTGTGAGCTTGTTCAGAATGCTACGAACTTTACGGAACAACTCCTGTAGTGCAAGAAAACAGATTGCCAATACATAGCAGTTAACAGCGTTCAAAGCAACAAAAACAGACAAAACAGGGCTTTAACGGATGTGAGATCCTCAAACAAGTGCCAGTGCCTGACAAGAACTAAAGCAGCACAAATGACAACCATCTAATTCAAACTCGAGAGTGCATGTCATGTCTTGAGTGCTTCTTTTACTGTGAATGTTTACACTAATAATAGTTATAAAAGAACAGGAATTCACACCTGGGTTCTCAGGGCCTCTGGGTCATCTGGGAGACTCTCTCTCTTCATCCCAGGTTTCCATGCGTTCTCCGACTTCTTGAGCTGAACGTCATCATTAACGGAAAGGTTCACAATGATCTTGCGTGGAGGGGGACGTCGCACATGTATAAGCTTCGGATAAAATGTTGTACAGATTTAGAGTGTCAGTTTAAAACGTAGACAATAACTTGGTGAATCTCATTTATAAATCAAAATATTTTTTTTTCTTTTTAGCAAAATAAAGCACATTTTAATGTAATTAACTAGAGGTGTAACGATACACTCATGTCACGATTCAAAATAAATCGCGATACTGAATTCACGTCACGATATGTATTGTGATATTTTAAGCCAAAAGAAGAGTTATTTTTTACTTTTTTATTAATATAACAATTATTTATTGTATTATTATCAGGACCCACAAATATTCCCCCATTATATTATATTCAACATTACATTTAATCATTTATGTAGTAATGTCACTGAAACTCTGTAAACTTAATTGTTATGACTGTCAAAACGGCCCTAAAATAGGTTTAATTTACTTAATGGAAAATTCAATGAATGAATTCCTGCTTTTGATTTTGGGGTGACATGACCCAGATATTATTCTTCAGAGGTTTCTTGATATGGATAGATTAATCAACCAAACAGCTACACGTTCTCCCACATTGCTCAATCACACCTGAAGGGGTTGATAGATTAGGATTTTGTGTGTGTGTGTGTGAAAACCTTACATTTAAAACCATTCAGTTTTTTTGGTCTGTTATAAAACATATGAGATATTATAACTCACTGGGGCTCCACGTCCTCCGGGCATCTGCCTGCTGAAGTCAGCAAAAGCAGGAGTGAAATCCTGTGGAGCGCCTCTGGAAATCAACCTGGGGTCCACAGACCTCAGAGGCAGCTTGTTTTGGTTAATCTGAAACAGAAGACGTCATTTCCATGATTCATCCAGCAGGGGACGCAGTGAGAAACCTAGCTGTGACATGAATGAAACCCAAGATCTCCCTCCCCTCCTGCATATGCTGATCTTGGACTAGCTGTACCTATCACAATCAGTATGAGAAAAACTGGTTTGTGATCAGTCTTTCCTTGCCCTACAGCACTGATGGGCAAACACTATTTGTCATGGAGACCAGCTCCATTTGTTATTTATATATCAACAACATGTTCAACGATTTATGCTCCAGTAATTTTGTGATGAAGGGAGCAAGAACAGCCAGAAACAGATGTGAGTGCATACACATGCAGAGTAAAATCTAGGAACTGAAATGGGAAACTGAAAGTACAGAGTGTATGTTCAGAACAACAGAAACAAGTGTTGTCGGAAACAGTAACTGAGACCGTATAAACAAATGAAAAGCTCACTGTAAACTCTCTCATATCAACAGATTAGGCTAAAGTTTATGACTATGCATCAAACAGGGGCAGGGCATTTATTTTCTATCGTCTTTAGGCTAAATGATGCCTTCTGCCAAGTATGACATAACCGTAATGCAATTTTAATGGAAACAGGACGTCTAGGGAGTTTCATGGCTGAAGAGTGCAGCTCAGTTGAAGTTTAGAAGTCGGGGAACATACTTGTATTACAGTACTTTTCACGTTTTAAGCACCACAAGAGGAAAATGTTATGTCCGTATTTGTTTTTTTAAGAAGTAGACAAAGAATGTCCATTTGACACATAAAATGATTAGGATCACAATGTTGAATTGAGTATTCAGGTTAAGAGGTGTCACATTGCAAAACCTGGGTTAAGATTCTTATCTGCATATTCACAAGGTTAATAACACTGATCGGACATTGGACAAGCGAGCAATTTTTGAACTGCTTGTTCATTTGTGGAAAGTGTTCAAGTTAAACATTTCAACGACGCATGTTTGTATAATAAGGCAAAAACAGCATAGTTCATGATTGGTTGTCTTTTGCAGAACAACTTGCCATAACATTCAAGCATCACATTGCTTCACATAAAATGCCTTCTAAAGGTTTGGGGTCAACAATATTTTTTCAAAATGTTTTTCAAACAAATTAGTCTCTTATGCTCACAAAGGCTGCATTAATTTGATAAAAAAATACAGCAAAAGCTGTAATATTGTGAAATCAATTAATACATATTATTACAATTTAAAATAACTGTTTTCTAAAATTTGAGTATAAAGGCCTTCTAAAGCGATTTGATGGGTTTGTGTAAGAAAAATATCTATATTTAAATCTTTATAAAGTAAAATATCTATTATCTAATATCTATATCAGACCGCCTTTCATATTCAACTTATGAAGAAAGTGTAATGCCTCACAGTTCAAAACGCTTATGCTACATCCGATGTCATACAACGCGTCAGTTACACTTTTTTCTTAAAGGGATAGTTCACCCTGAAATGAATTTAAAGCCATCTTTTACTCACCCTGCTGTTGATTCAATGCCCTATGTTCCTCTATCCCTTTCGGACCTCAAAAACAGAAATTTTAAAAATAGTCCTGCACGCGCTCCTTCCTATAATGGCAGTGGATAGCAACCAGGCTAAAACATTACAAAAATGATACAAAGTGTGACGCAATGATACAGTGAGACGCACGCCATATGTGGAAAGCGTCCAGGAAGCATACTATAAGGTTTTGCGGTAAATGAACTATTATTCATTCAAAACACTGAGCTCGGCCGTTACTCTGTGCACGTTCCTGTAATGACTAGTACAAGCCGTCAGCAGGCGCGGCTCTCATGGTCACGCACTGTTGTAATGGCATCCAAGATAAGCTTAACTCTTGTCTTTTCTATAAGGTATATGATAAGAAATAATACAATACTAATAATAAAACCTCCTAAAGTGAATATTGTTTACCGGTTGTCATGACAACAGTGCCTGATCATGAGCGCCGCGCCTGCTGACGATTCGTACTAGAAACTACTGACTGAATAATAGTTTATTTCTTGCAAAACCTTATAGTATGCCTCCTGGACACTTTCCATATATGGTGCGCGTCTCACTGTACCATTGCGTCTTACTTGTTTTAACCCGGTCGCTATCCACTGCCATTATAGGAAGGAGTGCATGCATTAATATTTTTCAAATTTCTGCTTTTGAGGTCCGAAAGGGATAGAAGGACATAGGACATTGAATCATCAGCAGGGTGAGTAAAAGATGGCTTTAATTTCATTTCAGGGTGAACTATCCCTTTAAATTGAATATGGAAGGCGCTCTGGCAAAAGCTTTTATAATGGATTACTTTTATGATGGATACACTTTTTGGGCTTCAAATTTTGGGCTGCCATTCATTGTCATTATAATGCTTGGATAAGCCAGGACATTTTTTAATATAACTCTGATTGTATTCGTCTGAAAGAAGAATGTAATTTACACCTAGGATGGCTTGAAAGTGAGTAAATCATGGGGTAATTTTCATTTTTGGGTGAACTATCCCTTTAACCAAGGGTTAAAAAAGAGGTGTAAAAAGCCTTGAATGTGCTGATTAGCCGCCAACGTTATATACTATCAAATGCACTGTTTTTGCCTACAAAACCCAAGAAGCAATACAATAGTCGAATTCCAGAAGGAAAATATGGACTTCAACACATTTGACAATGTACATAAGAAAACAATAACCAAAAAAAACCCCACCTTGTCTAGCACCACATCACTGATTTGAGGGAGTCCCTCTGGCTTCTGCACGCAGGCTGGCATGAACTGAAAGCCCAAAAGGAAGTCCCGTTCATACTGTCTCTTTCCATTAGATTGCACAAGGCCTGGTGTGGAAAAAGCACAGCAATAATATAGGTCAAATATGTTAACAAGATTAATTTATTATGCAATTTAATAAGAATATTAAATTGGAAGGATCAACAAAAAATCTATAAAATTGTATGGTGCTTTCTGGTGACAAAAAAAACAACAACAAAAAAACCCTAGCAATAAAAAGCCTGTGCTGTAAAAGACTACTGACTATTTAACAGTCCTTCGATATGTCGATGTGTCAACCATGTGACCTCCAATGAATGAATGATTGAAAACTTCTAATTACCTACACTAAAAATCGGACCAAATAATAAGACATTTCCTGTGCAAAGTCTTACCTTCCTGCATGAGTGGAGTAGGGGAACACATGGACCCTCTGCTGTCCCCGAGCGTAACGCCACTGTCAGTGCTCTCAGTCTCCACCCCATTCCTGAATGGCTCGGTTTCAGTCTCACCGTTCTCTTCTGAGAGCTTCTCCTGGTGCTCAGGCACTGTAAAGGGGCTGCTGTAGGTCCCTAAGGTTAGCTGTGAGACCATCTCATCTTCAGCAGAGCTCTCCTTTGAGATCTCCTCCTGATGTGGAGCAAATAAAATCAGTATTACACAAGGGCCTAGAGGTGTTATGTGAGATAAATGACTACATAATGGTTTGTTTTATGACAATGTCATTAGTCTGTCTTACGTAATGTGCTGTGGTTCTGCAAAATATCCCTTTTTTCTACGGCTAGGTTATTATAACTAACAACAAAACTTTTGTTAAGGACAATAAAGGCCATTCACACCAAGAATGATTACAAAGATAACTATACTAGCATCTACTCCAGTGGATGACATCGTTCTGTTTATTCAAAGCGTGTGCTGCACTTACTGTATGTCACTTTAAATTATCCACTGCACAATGTTCTGAAATCATTCTGAAAGTGATTCCAACAATATAGTCTCTCTGTGCCACTTTTGTTGTAGTCGTGGTGTGGAAACTGGTGTTATTTTATATTTATAAAGATTTTTAGAACTGTATCTTTATCTTTATAGTTATTGCCTTTGGTGTAAACAGGCCTTAACACTAATGCACACACTCTCGCTCACCTCATTCTCCTTCGGCAGGGTTTCCACCATCAGAACTTCTTCATTTGGTTTCTTCCAAGACTTTGGTAAAGCAGAAACAGCTTGGGCTATCACAAAAAGGACACACAATTGGTAATTGATCATTGAACATTTTAATTTGCCTGATATTGACACAAATAAGCACACATACCTGATGGTATGAACTTTTTAGAATTATTCTGAGTTTGTGATTCTGAAGCATCCTGAGCTTTTGGTTGGACATCGTCAGAGGTTTTGCTTTGCTCTGGTGCCTCAAGGACAACTGACTGCACTAGTGGTGCCAAACCAGGTGGTGGTGCAAGGACAGAAGCGGTGCTAGAGGTGCTTGAAGAGGCCTGTGCGGTTGGGATCAAGGACACATGTGCAGATAGAGAAGGGAGGTGCTTTGCCTGGAGCTCCTCCAAGGCCACTGTAACCTCCTGACCGGACTCCTCTGTGGATGATGTACCCTGGGTTGGCAAATGAACCTCACAGGACAATGATATCTTTAGGGCTTCCTGGACCTCAGGCTCTTCATAGCTTGATAATGGAGTTTGAGACTCTGCAAGGCCATTTACCACTTTGAGGGACGGTGAGGGTGAAGCAGACAATCGGGGAGAAGTTACAGGAAGAGATTCATCGCCGCAGATGACCTGATGCGTCTGAGCCTTAGTGGTTGTAGGAGCAATAAATTCTGGTTCTCCTGCAGCAGTGGGTTTAATGCAGCCACTTGAAGGATTGGAGGGAACATCGGAAGCCACCTCTGGAGAAGAAGAGGCTAATAGTGGAAGACTTAGGGCTTCTCTTTTCTCTAAAGTGGACTCTGGAGGCCTAGGCTCAGGAGATATAGGCTTAATGGGACCAGACTCCATTTTAGGCCTATCATCTATAATGTCAAAAGCAAAAAGAGGGTCAAAACATGAATAAAATGAAATAAAATTCCTTTAAGGGACAAATCATATCGCAAAGGGGGGTTGTGTGTGGCGTTATACCTAAGCTGGGTTTGCCATCCATGTATGCAGGACTCTCTGAGAGTCTCTGAGGTGGGTTGACATACGTCACTTGTTCTGGGGTCTGACAGTTGCTTGGCTGCTTTGGGGTGAAAGAGAAAGAAAGAACAATGCAGACACATCAGTCAACCATAGTACAGTCCGGCGGAGCTAGACCTTGTATTACTGGCATAACTTCTAGTCCAACGCCCAACTTATTCTTACCCAGAATCACCCACTTAGACATATTGGGCCAGATTTACTAAACAGGGCAAATTAGAGCACAAGTGAGAGCGCAAATCCAAAAAAGCGCCGATGGGAATGAATTTTTTTGCATGTGATCTACTGACGAAGCACAAAATAAACAAAAGAGATGCACGATCAGCTCTAACGTCACCCGAATCCGCTGTTTAAAAAAAATCATTCACCCACCACCCACCCAGATCTATGATTTTCTCTGATTTACATATCCGCACCCGATCGTCACATTACAATTATTTAAATTCTCATAAGCATGATATCATAACACAAAATAGTCTGCTTTTAAAAAACTTCTTCTTTAACTAAATTTACTTTAAACCAGGTGTCGACAACCTATATGGAAGAGTAGCTAACTGCTGGGACACGAGTAAAAGCAAGATATGTGTTTGTATTTCATTCAGATAAAGTACATTGCACATACCGATCTACATTTTGAGGTAGGCCTAATTATTAACGATAGCAACACATCTTGTTTTTATTACGTTAGGAGCTATAAATATGATTGTGTGAGATACAAGGAAAGCACATCAATGAAAACAAGTCAATGAAAGCTTGCAGCCCTGAAAGCACAAGCTTTCAAATTCATGCACACATGTGTGTGTGCATAATTACTCACTGACAGCTTGGTTATGAGATTTGTTATGCTTAGCTTTGAGAAAAAAAAGTTAATGGTAGCTATAGGCTAAATTTCGGACATATCAAGTATATAAAGTTAAATTAAACATCCTACACATCACAATGACAGTGATGCATGTGCGTCCATGCTGGTTGCTTCATAAGTAACATTAGCTGTATCTTTTCAGCAAGCTGACGCGCAAACTGCTGCAAATTAAACTTGTTCATTTGAAAAAATTTCAGCGTTGCATCCTGAAGCTCAGTTCATTGCATTTTACCATGAAAAGTCTAAAATGTCTTTATTAAAATCAATACAATAATGATTTGTCTCCCATCCACCAGCGACCCTCCCGCAATTTTTGGAATTATATTTTTTATTACTTGACCCGTGGATTATCCGCAGCGCCTGTGGATGTAACTGCAATCCGCGCCTCACTAACAGACGCAGCCGGATTATTTCCATAATGACCAACACAGTCTACCAAGAGCAGCGGAAATTAGCTCCTGGTTTAAGACATGCTTTTTTTGCCGTTAAATAATGGCGCAAATAACAGTAAATTGACCAGCGCAAACCTTAGTAAATCACCTTGCATGATAATAAATCCCATAAGTTTAGCTTTTTCAGCAATGTTTCAGGATCTTCAATGGAAATGTTTAATCAAGCTGTTAGTTAAACTGGCACAAAGTGCCCAACAGCATCTTATTTTCATGTAAGGCGTAGGTAGATAATGGATTCATGGATAATGATAATTTCCTTGCATGAGGAAATTTTCCTAATTATTAATTTTCCTACCATGATCACACCATGTTTTCTGAACATGTATCTTTGTAATATTATGCTTTTTGGGGCATGCATCATGGTAAAGCAATGCTTTTTATCTATCATGGTACCATGGTGTTTTGGACATATGCTACTATGGCAATACCATATTTTTGGACAAGATAATCTCATGGTTTTTTAGACAGGTACCATGGATTAGCATGTTTTTTAGACATAAACCACTGTAGTACCCTTGCATTCTTTGAAGCACCTAGACGTACAGTACCATGTAATACAATGGTTCAATTAAAATTCAACAATATTATTGATCTCATTATTGTATGAGAAATTAACTAAACTGGACGATGACATTATTTTTTGAAGAACAGAATCAACACTGAACTGACTTCAGCTGAACAACAGCAGAAATGTATCCATCTGTATTGCATAAAGGTGACTTGACATGACATATGGTAATCATTTTGTGCCATGGTACAAGTCAAATCTATTAGCATCTGGTATTATCTGTGAACCGCCACAGTACTTTTTTGTGAAGTTCATAGTGCTGGTTATGATCAAGAGAGAGTGGAATGTGGCAGCCATTGCTATTCCCACTAGCAAAACATTTAACTGCTTATTAACACACTTTATCGATTCTTTTTTATTTTTGATTGTCCACAGACCAAAATATACATAAACATATAATGGTGCAGCTAACAGCCTAATGCATTCAGTGTGTTCATAGGGATTAGACTGGGGGCAGACTGTGTGAGCTGGAACTAATCCATGCACACCCTGTGTGCCAGAGAGAGGGAGAGACAGATAGAGAGAGAGTAGTGGGTGGCTGTACATGTCTGGAAAATAGCATTAGACAGGTGAGCTTAAAACAGCTGAGCCAAGGACCCAATAGACATGAGTAGTGAGAGCTTAAAGCGGTGCTAATTATTAAAGACGTGTTAAATACTCACATGACGCAGGAACTTATGTTAAAATGAATTAAGAACTGCACTGCACTGAAGTAAATAATTATTTCAAGTGTAAATAACTGAGAATGTACAAATTCTAGCACCTGATAACTCACTTTCCTATGAAATTACATAGGAATTATTTTAGCCTATACTACACCTACCCTTGTTTGAAGTGATGCCCGTTTCTGGAGTCAAAGAACAATGTGTATTTCTTGCCTGTGGAGGGGTGGGCGTAGAGGACAGGTGTCCTGTGGGAGGGGTTGGTGTCGAAGAGGGCCGTCCTGTAGGTGGGGTTAAGGTGGAGACTGGGTGCCCAGCAGGAGGAGTAGGATTCCGGCTTCCAAACATGATTTCCTCCGTTATGTCCTTTCCACCCTGATTGGGGTCTCGAATCCGGATCTGTGAGGACAATGGTGCAAAACAACAAATAATAAATAAATAAAGACATTTATAATGTCCTGAAAAAAAAGGCATCCCAGTTTCCACAAAATATTAAGCAGCAAAAATGTTTTACACTGTGATATTAATAAGAAATGTTTAATCAGAATATTAGAATGACTGAAGGATCATGTGACACTGAAGACTGGAGTAATGGCTGCTAGAAATTCAGCTTTGCAATCATTGGAATCAGTTATATTTTCTTAAATAAATTAAAATAGAAAATTATTTTAAATTGTAATATGTCAAAATATAAATTGTTATATGTCAAAATATTACTTTTTTCCTGTCTTAAGAGACATCTTTCGAAATATTAAAAAGTTTTACTGACCCCACACTTTTAAATGGTAGTGTAAATAAAATAAAATATAATTAATATATTATAATATAAAATACATTTCTAATTTGTTCAAATGCTTGTAATTTCTTTCTATGTTCTGTATTTATTCTATTACCAACTGTTTACTTAATTAATACATTTACTTAAATAAAAAAGCTATATTTCATTGTTTTCATTGTTATCAGATAATATCTATATGAATATATAATGTAAATTATAATACTATGTTCAATGGCACATTCATTTTTGTTTTGGTTTAGTTTAGAACTGAAATATATCACTGGCATTTTTATCCTGTTTCATAAATTTGTGAGTTCAAAATCAATCTTTGAAAAATGCTTAGGAATGACATGACATCTTTAATTGGTTTGATGGTACGTGGCTAATCTTTCAAAAAGGCATCAAACTCACAGATTTTCCAGATCCCATCATTAAAATCCCAAGACTAAAGTTTGCACGAGGATGGGTGAAATTTCTAACAGGCTTAATTCTCACTTTGGCTTGGGATAAAACACTTTGGCTATGCCAACCTCCCAGCATGCAACAAAACCATATGTCAGGAGTTGCACAGCACACAAATTCACAGCACATCCAATTCAATAGTTTTTCTTCATCTTGAATTCTGGAAATTTAATAGACTAGCATGACATAATTACACAAAAAGCCAAGGCCAATATCGGGGTAAAACTAAGACTTTATGAATATCCCTTTTAACAGCATTTTTGCATTTAATCTGGGTCTGCCAGCAAGGGCCACTGGGATTAAGTCCAAGCCTTATCAGTCTAAAATGAATTGAAAACTAAGTGGATCCCTTGGAGTTTCTAAAACGAGGTGGAATGTTTCAGGTACTCACTGGTTTCTTTTCACGCTTAGCTGGCGGAGGTGGCAGTTGTGCAGGCACTATGATGGGCGGAGAGGGAGGGTACACTGTCTGGCCGGCGTAATATGGCGGCCCAGCAGCTGTTGGAAAAGAGAGGGAAGGAAGGAAAAAAGTGAGTCATGTTGCTGTGTGTGCTGCTTTCACATGAGATCTAAACAGCCTTGGAGTGAATCGCTTTCTGGAAACGGGGTCATTTCTCAGCTAATCAGACGCACACTGAAACTACCTGGAGCTAATACAAACCAGCTGGGTGTAACGCAAGCGCACTCACACTGAAGTGTGCGCTACAGAGAGGTCTGTACTTGCCATAAGGAGTGGGGTATTCCCCAGGGCCGGGTCCTGGGTAGAAGGTTCCAGACCCTGGTGGCTGGATGGCATATTGCTGCGGGTGTCCCACGTAAGGTGCACTATGACGATACTGAGAGAAGAGGTGGATAATATAGTTTATTTGTATAAAAACAACAACAAAAAAAAACAATATATATAAAAAAGATAGCTATAGCAAATTACTTCTGTTAAACTTTTAATTTAAAGGTAAACAGCCATAAAATCTTATCTATAGCATATTTTTTATATAAACATTTGCGTTTACAATATCAACGTATTTTAATATGTTTACAACTGCATTAAAATATATTAACTGAATGCATTTAATAAATATATTGGCATAAAAACATTTTACATTTAATATAAACATTAAATGTATTAAATATTTAAGCATTTATTAAATATGATCCATTCATATGTTGAATATGTAAAATGTTGTAAATAGGCATTTTGACTGTTTACATACAAACTAATTCCTTAAATATGGGGTTAATGAATTAATAAAATTCACAATATTTTTTAGGTTTCCATCACAATGAGAACCCTGAAAATATTGTGTATACTATCCATATTTGGCGATATCTATTTCTCAGTAATAGGACTACTGACTCATTACCTGGGGAATGTAGTATTGGTGTGTCTGGGTAGGAAAGGGCATGTGCGTCATGGTCATCATGATGGGCTGGTTGGGGGAATAAACCGTAGCCGTGGGGTTCTGTGAACCCGGCCGAATGGAGGGGCTGTTGGTAGGGAGGGTGGGCCGTGCTGTCTGCATCTGAGTCCTGTGAAGGAACTGTTGAGGAAGTCAAAGAAATAAGAGTTAAAGGGGGGTCTAAAGCTATTTCATGCATTCTGACTTACAGAAGCCGTCGCAGCGCTGTCATTTTGTTTTTAAGACCACGAAACCAACAATGTCACTAAAGAAGTGTGTTTTTGGTTGTGAGGGAAAATAACCTTGTTCAGCTTCCCAAACAACCCAGCGTTAAGGAAACAGTGGATGCAGTTTGCTTTTCTGGAGCAGCAATGGAGTTCTGCAAGTGTGTTGTTCCCGGGGCAGGGGAGTGAAACTGCATCAAATGTCTGTGTTTTGTTGGCAATCGGAGCTTAAGTGCATATAATTTAAACAACACGAATGAACAATGATTTGAAATTTATCCAGGAATAATGCCATGATGTATTGTGTATGTGTGTGTGTGTGCTTGGTGACTCTTTAGCCCCACCCACTGCACGCCTTCACCATGAGCTCGGCTGTTTTCGGAAAGAATCGGTACAGTGTATCTGTCTTTTATAAATATGATAAAACTAAAGGCTCTTCTGAGATATGAAGGATGCAATACTACTCTATAGGTACTCAAGATTAACATGAGATTGGCAGAAACTGTGTGTGTTATGTACCCTTTACCCCTTTAAGCAGAAACAGAGAAAGAAGAGATACAAGTCTGTGTTGACACAAGACAGTTCACCTCAGGACATCCTGTTGTGTTTCTGTCAGGCAGTTTATTTAAATCATGAGGCATTTGAATTAGCAGTTAATTGTCAATATGACATTCAGACACAGGAACAGCAGCGATCACAAACGCTTGATGAATAATATCAATTTTCCTCATCGAAGAGACACAAAGAAACATAAATACACATACACACACAGCAGCCTGGAGGAATGAGCAGTATTCTCTTTCTCCGCTGTAGTGGGGTGATGGCACAGCTCTGGCACAACGGTTTATTCATCAGGAGAATACTGCATGCCTGCTGGAGGAGTCGTCCCCTCCCCCATCACTTCCTCCCCCGCTTTCCCTCTATTTCTCTCTCTCGCTCACTCCGCACAGCAAATATTACCTCAGCAAACCCAGTCAGTGGGCGCCAGCAACCAGGCAGCACTGGAGCGAGAGGTGACCTCTCGCTCCCTCTCTCTCTGCCTGATTCTACACACTATTTAATGCACATGCCATATGCAATTTCCCTCATGGGATTGATAAAGTCTAAATGTCTGTCTATATGCGTGGTTGATTTCTCAAAAAGGGGACATTTTTTGTCTCTTAAAATATTTTAAAAAAGAAAATTGAACATTATATTACATTTTAAATGTTATTGTCCTTTTAATAAATGGATACATCTGCAAAAATGTCTCGATTTCTTTCTTATTTATCACCACACACAATATCAAAAATCCATTGCACAATATACTAGAAGGTTGATTAAGGCTATGAACAGATGCTTATTCCAGGACGTGATTTATACTTTGAATAGGTCTCGTTTTTCAAAATTTTAAGTAGCGCTCCTAATTCAAGTATCACTCATATACACTGATGAGCCAAAACATTATGACCAGTCACAGGTGAAGCGAATATCGTTTATCATCTTCTAACGAGGCCACAAGGTCTGGGTAGATTAGATGGTAAGCAAACAATACGTTTTCTTAATCATCGTGTTGAATGAAGGAGAATGGGCAGGAATAAAGATCTGAGTGACTAGGGCCAAATTGTTATGGAAAGGCGACTAGGTCATCTGTATCTCTCAAACGGCAAAGCTTGTGAGTTGCTCCTGGTCAACAACGGTGAGAATTTACCAACAATGGTCCAAGGAGGGACAAACTATAAACCGGCGACTAGCGATGTCAAAGTGTGAAAATGTTCACACCGCTAAATAAACTTGCGACAACACCGGGGGATGCGCTCTCACTTTCGCGATCATGTGTACTCAGTGTATAGGCCTATATATGGCAGGCATCAGGGAGCTGTGATCAATATGCAGGAATTGAAATTTTGATTTTTTACATTCGCTTTTGGTCAAGATTTTACAAGATAAGATATTTGTCATTAACACTCAGGATCTGTTGCGCAAGAAATCCTCGCCATCATCCTGTCAGTTATTTCTCCTTACTCTCTTCATAAGATAAGTGAAATCTGACTCCTGCTGCGACTCTGCAGCTCATGCTGTATGGAGCGAAGCAGACGCTTTTAGTTTATTATTGCAGTTTCCGTTGTTCAACTTACCTAAATAGTTATTATTTCTATAAAAAAAGCAAAGTTGGGATGGTGCCGCAGTTGGCAAGAAATGTAATTATGTACGGGCCGAACATTGTGTAACACCGGTAACACCGGGTGTTGGCCGCCCAAGACTCATAGATGCACAAAGGCTATCCAGTCTGGTCTGAGCCAACAGAAAATCTACTGTGGCACAAGTCACACAAAATGGAAAGGATGGTTATGAGAGAAATATGACAACACAGTGCATCACACTCTGCTGAGTAGCCGCATGACAGTGGTGTTCCCTGGTGAAAGTGTCCTCTTTCAGCGGGATAATGCACCCTGCCGCACTGCACGGAATGGTTTGAGGAACATGATGAAGAGTTCAAGGTGTTGCCCTGGCCTCCAAATACCCAAGCTCTCAATCCAATTGAGCATCTGTTGGATGTGCTGGACCAACAAGTTTGATCCACTGCGGCTCCACCTTGCAACCTTCAGGACTCGAAGGATCTGCTGCTAACGTCTTGATGCCAGATACCACAGGACATCTTCAGGGGTCTTGAAAAGTTCATGCCTCAGCGGGCTGGCATTTTTTAGTAGCAGGGGAAGGACCAACAGCATATTAGGCAGGTGGTCATCATGCTACACCGTGTCTACACCAAACGTGAACGGTGCGACACGACACAACAAAAGCAAATAGAACCCATTATAACCCACTTTTTCTGATTTAGACACGGTGTTAGACAACATCTCTCCTAACTGTACAGCTCAGGTACAGCCAAAAAACATCTAACAACATGGCTCAGAATAATCCAGGCCTATCATTAAACAAGCCTCAGGGAGATTTCCCAAAGCCAAAAGTATGTGTAGAAACAAGAAGAATAAAACCAGAGGACGCCCTAAGACGGTTGGCTGAAAATGATTTAACACCACAGAACTGATCCGCTAGTGCCTCAAAGCCGAGTGAAGATTATGCGTAACTGTCTGTGCTCACCATAGTGGTCCTGCAATAAACCTGCTGTTGAGTGTCGTTGTGCTCTTTGGAAAGGACATAATCATTTATGTGGCTATCAAAAAGCTCAGGAAGAACCTGACAAGTTAAGTTAAGTACACAGAGAATAAAAGACTATGTGCACTCACCCAAATTGGTTTTCACTATATACCCTATAAAATAGTGTGGTCAAGGGACTGTACTGGCATGCTTTGGTATAATTGGATAGACTACAGTATGTGAGAGATCATGTAATAGGGTGGCGTGTTGGGGCAACTCACAACAGCTGAAAAGAAGCTCTGACTCTAAAACAACTTGTTTAGAGGAACAGCTCTCTACTTAAATTTATGGCATATGAGGACAATGCACTCTGTTTGCATAAGGACATATTAAACGGATACAGCAAAAAATAAGAAGAAGCTGAGAAGCCAAGTAAAGACACTGATGATGGCTGAACAAATGCTCAGAAAAGGATATGAGATAGTTATAAATCACATTATCCCAAAAGTTCATGAGAGGGATTGAACTTTACTAAGCTTAAAATATCACAGCTACTAATCTTACATTAACAAGCAACACTAATCAGTGTTAAAGGGATAGTTCACCCAAAAATTTGACCCATAATTTACTCACCCTCAAGCCAGCCTAGGTGTATATGACATTCTTCTTTCAAACGAATACAATCGGAGTTATATTCAAAAATGTCCTGGCTAATCCAAGCTTTCTAAAGGCAGTGAATGGGGTAAATAAAGGCCTTCTGAAGTGAATCGATAGGTTTGTGTAAGAAAAATATTCATATTTAAATCGATTTTCCTTTATTAGCCCCCCAGAGCCATGTGGATTACTTTTATAATGGATGGATACACTTTATTGGGCTTCAAATTTTGCCATTAAAATGCTTGGAAGAGCCAGGACATTTTTTAATAACTCTGATTGTATTCGTCTGAAAGAAGAATGTCATATACACCTAGGATGGCTTGAAGGTGAGTAAATCATAGGGTAATTAAAATTTTTGGGTGAACTATCCCTTTAAGGCCCATTCACACCAAGGATGATAACTATAATGATAATGATAAAGTGATGTAATGATAAAGAAGTAGTTCTAAAATCGTTCTAAATATAAAAGTCACAGAGTCCAAACCACAACTATAACAATAACGGCACAAAGAAATGATACTGTGTTGGAATCACTTAAAAGTTAAAGTTTAACATAAATATTGGTTTATAGAACTTTAGCCACTTTTGGGTCAAAGGTGAAAACAGAGACCTGACAAAGGAAACAAGAAAGAAAAGAAACACGAAGACCACCACAGGAGAACAAACTTTGCTTGTTTGTGTGTAATGGGTGATTTCCTCTCACTGTGACTCATACAGGTTAACAGGGGATCCAGCGCAGCCTGAGGCGAAGACCACTCTGTGTTAAACTACTGTCACAATGCCGTACAAGTGTGTGCGGGAGAGTGTGTGGAAATGCCAGGGAGGGACGGAAGTGGAGACTTGGTGTCTGTGTGTTTGTAAAGGACAGAGATAAGAATAAGTGCATGTATCTGAATGGCAGAAACAGAGAGAAAGAGGGCATGAGTGACTGAAAAAAAAAAAGGAGAGAGTGTGGATGGAGAAAAGGAGAGAAGAGAGAGAGAGAGAGATGAGAGACAGAGAGAGAGAGAGAGAGAGAGAGAGAGAGAGAGAGAGGGACATGAATGGAAAAAATGTGATGTTATTCTCACACATATTGTTTTTTGCACTTCTGGTTAAATGCTCATTTATAATTTAGATGCATTGTCTCTGTACTTGTAACAATAAAGCTAAATCTAATCCTCCAAAAAACTTTTTTTATTTGTTTCTTGTGTATTTATATAATATTAAATGCTCACCAAGGCTGCATTTATTTTAACACAAACTACAGTATGTAAAACTGTAAAATATTATTGCAATTTAAATTACTGTTTTATATTTTAAAATATTTGAAATTGCTCATTACTCCTGTGACGGAAATGTTATAGTTGTTTTTTCTTTTATGTCTCTGTCCCCTGGTTTTGTATCATTGCTGCATCACTGATTACATTTTAACACACACAAAATCTAATTTGGTTAGCGTGGATTAATAAAATAAAATAAACTGATACTCAGCAATAATTCATACATTACAACAAATAAAGCAAATGAAGAACATAGACATACAATTTTATTTAAAAATGAAAAACTAAAATGTAAAATCTATTGAAAACTATTAGGAATTTAGTATATTAAGGTACGGTATTGTATAAGGTATTTATTGGTACTGAATAAACAAATATCTAAATATTTTGAAATTAATTTGCATTAAACATATTCTTAAAATCACAAGTGTATCCAAGATATAGAATCAACCATCATGCAGGATACAGAACTTAGATTCGGCTCAGACCTATTCGCTCTCTCTCTCTATTCCTCTGACCAATATTCAACACCAGCCAACCACTCCACCCTCTGAGTATGTGTCTGTGTGTGTGTGACACTCCCTCTCCACTCTCTCCCATTTCTGTTTGTTTTCTAATGGCCTGTAGGCATCAGTTTTAGCCAGTCTGCAGTGGAAGCGAGCTGGGACTTGCCGCAGCCACAGGGGAGAAATGAAACCTTAACTCAGCTCTTTTAACATCAGCACAGATGTCAAAGCTTCTTTCACTGCCGCACATTACACAGTCAAGCACTGTTCTATAGGGTGAACAGACCTGTGTACATTGTTATGCTTTTTGCTCTTTTTTTCCTCCTCCAAATAAAAAAGCACAAAGGTGCGGTCACATCAGTGAAATTATAATATAGCGATGCATGAAGCACAGCTCACACAGAAGTCACTTTCAAAACCAAGCAGCTTTCCATCGGTTAATGTGGTGATTCTATAAAACGTTTGAACCCGTAGTGAAATCTGTGTATGGGAATCAACGTCAAAAATTTGTCCCAGTCACCATTCCGTTTCTCTAAAGATTTTTTTCCTGTGTTACACTACATGATACAGAAGTATGGGTGTTATGCGCAACAAACTTCCATATTCTGTAAAACGGGTTGCATAGCTTCCGGTTCAGGTCTTCTGTATGTGCTTCATTAAAAATAGAGCAGTTTTACTCAAGATGCCTTCAAAGGAGCTACCAAAGATGAGCATAACTGATGTCCAACAATAAAAATAACTAGCTTGGGTGGCTGATTATATTACCTTGAAAGACCGTCAGTTCACTGCTGTTAACACTTTCTCTGACAAGCGGATGCGATGAGACCTGTTTTCCTCTCTGTTCATGTGATGTTGGATATAAAGCCTGTTAATATGGATGCACTTTCCATTCTAAAAAAAGTTACCTTAGTGCATTTTAACATGATGGTGCCCAATTATAATCTCAACCATCAACCACCAATAACAGGTTCTTATGCTGTGCCGAAGATGATAATATAACAATGCAGCAGTTACATATTAAGCTAAACCCACTGCACAAGGGTTACCAGTAGCACATCTGCTACACACTTAAAATTCAAGGGGGAAAGCCATTTAGAGACAGCAGGAAAAACATCTCTTCTAAATGCTATTGCCTAGTACTGTACTGCAAATCTTTAAGCTGCCGCTCCTCGTGTCAATCAGTCTTATATTCTATCTGCTGTGAACACAAATCAATAAGAAACGTTTAAGCTTAATACATTGTTTCTTGTAATTATAATTCATGACATTATTTTAAGTTTTTATTTTTTATCTATAAAAAAGTCTGCATATGTATTTTTATGTTGTGTACCATACATCACGCTTTTATGGCTCACATAGTATGATTATAGGATAATATGAAGTTTATAGCAAAAATATGTAATTCTGTGCAGTTGCTGACATACACATATAAAAAGTAAGATGAAATTCTGAAGGCTTCTTATGTAAATCAATGAGATCTTTAACAGTATTGCACAGCAGACTACTTACATAAAATGCATATAAATATCAATTGTCACTTTGTATCATCTAATAATATGTTTTAATATAATAAAACATATTATAGGTTATAAAAGTTATTATAATGTTTACTTTACAAAAATCAGTAAAGATTTCACAACAACAACAACAAACCTGAACAACGACCTTAAAGGAAAATTCACCCAAAAATGAAAATGACCCCATAATTTACTCAGGCCATCCTAGGTGTATATGACATTCTTTCAGACGAATACAATCAGAGTTATATTAAAAAATGCCCTGGCTAAGTTTGGCGAAAGATAGATGTTTTACTTTATAATGTGTTAAATATTGATATTTTTCTTATACAAACCGCTTGATTCGCTTCAGAAGGTTTATTAACCCCCCAGAGCCGTATGGATGACTTTTATAATGGATGGATGCACTTTTCTTGGGTTTTAAATTTTGGGCTGCCATTCACTGCCATTGGATTAGCCAGGACATTTTTGAATATAACTATGATTGTATTCATCTAAAAGAAGAATGTCATTTACACCTAGCATGTGTTGAGGGTGAAAAACTCATGGGATAATGTTCATTTTTGGGTGAACTATCCCTTTAAGGGGGATGTTTTAAGAATTTTACTAAAATGCCTACAGAGCTAGACTACAGAAGGAATGTAAAAGATTTTTCAGCAAAGTTTTGATCATGTTAGTAATTTAGACGCCTTGGATATTTCCATATCAAATCCAGATACATTAGGCTTTACAGGGTTAAGCCCTAAAGAGCACAGCTATTGGAAGAGGAGAGATGTGTGGCAGGTTGGGCCAGAAAGTCATTCAACTTTCCTTAAAGGTCAGATTCATGGGGACACACTTGCATGGATGGACTTGTGACAACACGCAAAGTACATAAACAAATTATTAGCAACAAGTAAATGACAAACGCTTTTCCTTGTAATGGAGCACCAAATCACAGCGGATGGAATATCATGTACAGACACGTGTAATGCTGCTCATGTATTCAGTAATGCAACTTACATTCTAATGATCATAATGACCTCTGAATACATTTGGTTACAACAGACAAAAGCCCCAGTCGTCTAGACACTTACAACAATGATTCTGCTCAGGAAGCATTTCATCTAATAAAAGGTGCACTAACAGCTTTGACAAGCATTAGCAATCAATGTCAGTCTTCATCATCTCACATCTGCTCATCACATAACATGAATACAAATCATCATTATTTAGACGATCTTTCAGAAAAAACAAGAAATGGATGAGTCAGAGGAGACACTTCTAATGTCTGGTTCTCAAGGACGGGAAGCTTGTTACACAGTTGAGCTAATACATGAATATGCGAATATGAATACGTCTCTATTCATAATGGTTCTTAAAGAGGACATTTTACAAAAAAATGTACACACTCTTAAGTGTGTAATGTTGCTGTTTTAGCATGAAAAAAGCACAAAGCACAAAGTCACTGCAAAGCGAGTTGTTCTCCATTTCATCATTTCTGAACTCCCTGAAACGCCTCAACACTAGTCTTGAGTTTTCTTCAGGGAACGTACACATCTCAATATTCCTCATTTAAATAATTCCCACCCAAGATAAATGCAAAAAAAGGGGGGCGAAGCCTGGTTGACTTTTGTTAGCAATTTGTTGAAACTCGTGGTTATGGTAACACGCTAGAAGCGACTGACCAATCACAACACATCAGAGCACATAGTGCTTTTCGAAAGGAGAGGCTTCACAGAAACACAAGCTAAACAGAGCATTTCTGACAGACTGGGAAGAGAGGTGCGGCAATAATGTAACTTGATTTTTTTGAACATTCAAGCATGAACTCCTACTCTTTCTAGACACCAAAAACAAAATCAAGACTTTGTAAATGAGCTCTTTAAAGCTGAAGAGTATAATTTCTGCACCACCAGCATAACCCACTGAAATCTATTTCAGCCAATGGAATTGCTTTGGTGTTCTGGGGCGGACAGAACAGTTCATGAAACTGTTACCACCATATCAGTATTGGTTTTTCAAATTACAATAAAACCGTGAACCAATGTGCTCAAAACTGCATTTGCACTGCTGTAACTGGTGTTATATATTTAATGCAAAACTGATGGGGATACACGTTGCCATGGAACTTCAAAAACACACTTGGGCGGCACAGAACACAATATCAAACAACCTTGTAAATGACAAGCATAGTATGATTCTCTTTTGAAATTTTAAATAATTAGTAATTTAGCAAATGCAACAACTTTACAGGTATCAGTCCAGATCTTTACACACAAGCAAAATCCAGAAGAAAATCCAGAAGTGTCTAATAGGATAGAGAGACATTGGGTCTGCAGGATTTACCTGATGGTGGGTCGGCCGAGGTCCCGTCACAAACTGAAGGAGATAACAGTTTGAGGTCATCAGGAGCGACAAAAGAAGAGAAAGAATAGAGACGGTGAGGAATGATAACAGATGTCTACCTTGGATGACTTTGCATTTCCATTACAAATGGAAAAAGAGTAGTGCAGCAGGCTTGTGTAATGTCAGCAGAGCAGTCTTATTGGCTGGTCTAAATAATTTTTTGGGTAACACTTTAGAATAATGGTCATTAGTTAACATTAGTTAATGTATTAACTAATCTCTTAAAGGAATAGTTCAACCCAAAATAAAAGTGTTCTCATAATTTAGGGGGGTGTTAATAAAGGCCTTTTGAAGCAAAGCGATGGATTTTTGTTTGAAAAATATCCATATTTAAACCTTTAGAAACTGTAATCACTATGGCAACGGCCATATGCACATTCACGCTGGAACTCGATTCTCTCTTTAACCTGCGTACAGCCGTTGCCGGAAGCCAGAGTGATTATAGTTTATAAAGTTTTAAATATGGATGCGCCTTTTGGAGCTTCAAAAACTTTAACACTATTTAATGCCATTAACAAAGCTGGGCAGAGCCAGGATATTATTTATTCTAACTCTGATTGTGTTTGGCGGAAAGAAGAAAATCATATACACCTAGAATGGCTTGAGGGTGAGTAAATTATGGGATAATTTAAATTTTTGGGTGAACAAGTCCTTTAAATGAATACATTTAGTTAATGAATTAATAAGTTGGTTTGAAACACAAACTCAGTTAGTCCAACAACCTCAGGACCACACTTCTAATTTTTATAATATTCTTTTATATTAATGAGGCAAGCAGACTATGTGCACTACTCATAACTCCTCATAATGTGATCTAAAATTGTATAATAATTTACGCCACTTAAACGGTTCTATTATTATCAACCAACATGTCTAAACTGAAAACATCTGTTTGCTGGAGAATTCGCAGAATAGAAAGCATGTCAAAATGACTATTCCTACACTGTAAATGTTAGGAAAAATGTAATTTCTGCATTTACTCACTCTGATGTTGTTTTTGAATGTCCGTGTTTACTACATTATTTGTGTCGTTTTAAATCTGTTCATCATATAAAGCCATTGAGTCTCATCAGAAGACTTGGATTTGGATTAGACCACTCAATTAGTTATATTTACAATGCCTTTATGAAATTTTTTGGATCTTTTAAAGGTGCTCCAAGCGATCCTGGGTGGAGTAACTTCTTGTTGACGTTCGAAGTGTTGTCAAACAAAACAGAGGCTAGCTAGACCCTCCCCTCCCCTTCGTGCTTCCTGAAACAGTCATGAACGCGCCATGAATGCCGCCGGAGTTCTCGCCACCTTTCGAAGGCTTTTCCGATGTAAATTCAGAACTTTGCGCGTTCCTACTCCTTTTCGTTGCAAGTTGTTCATCAGAACGTCGTCTCTTTGGTTGTGTGTTAGCCATATTTAAATCATATAATTCGAACATCCCTCTTTATGCTTCTCTCTTCTACACACCACCTTCATGTGCACGTGCACTAACCCCAAACCTCCACCCCAAATCATTCTCGTCGCTTATTGGCTTGAGCAATGTTTATTATGTTTTGTTGTCCAGACTGCCCAAGTTTGTTTTGGTTGCAGTTTGTGGAGCTTGTGCTGACTATAGAGACAGCCAGCTGTGTTCAGGGGACAGGCAGCTAGCAAATAGTGAGGAGATGTTTGCTGTGTGTGACAACAAATGTTTTGGCCTAAAAAAATGCATGACATCACTTATAGCACCTTTAAGTTTGAGAGGAATGGACTTTAAATGGAAAGGCAGAAATCTCTCAGGTTTCACGACATGAGGGTGAGTACATAATGACAGAATTTACAATTTTGGGTGAATTATGTCTTATAAATACAGTAAGCTGAGCCTTGGATAAAACAACTATCACAAATCATATTTACATCAACTGTAAATTATGATAAACAATGACTATTGTGTTTATAGTTTATATCACACACCATATGCACTCCTGTAACTATCACCAGCAAAAATAAATAAAATACAAAAAAAAAGAAGTGTGGTGATGACGGAGATGACCATAACACCGCAGTAGTCATCTTATTACTGCGGTATTGCGGTAATGCGGTTATCGTCACAGCCCTATGCAGAGTGCACAGTGCAGTGCTTACCGGTCGAGTCTGTTGCTGGACGTTCATTGGCTGCGTCTGTGGCGAGTACACCAGGGGGGTGGAGCCTGCATTCTGAGCTGGGTTATATTGAGGCTAAGGAGTGAATTATAGACAGCGAAAAGGTTAGGCAACTTCCTTTTTGAAGCTCAATTTTCATTCAGAGCACAGGATACAAAATAGGAAGAGCGCTGTTCAAAAAAGACCATCATTAGCTGTGTGAGTGTGTGCATATTGACTTCATTTCTTTGTCAGACAAAACCCAGATGAATACATTACCCTCTAATCAATCCACAGCAACAGTGTATATAAAGTGTCTGCAGAGTGTGTATATATCTGTCCAGTGTGTGCGTGTGTGTGAAAGTCGTGGGATCATTAAAGCACCTGTGTCAGCTGGAAACACTATTTATAAAATAGCGACAGTGTTCCTTCAGGCTGATGTAACCATGGTGAGGAGAGCGGTGCAAAAATCACTTATAACACAAAACCTCGTCACTCTGTATTGTGCGTATGTGTGTGTATGTGACGAAACATCAGACATTTAAATGTAATACGCAAGTCTAAATGTCACAGTTAATTCAGCCCCAACAAAGGCAAAGAACAAACATAATTTTTGGTACAAAACAAGGTGACCTAGAAAAATATATCAAGACCAAACTTTAATACATTTTCTTCTGTCTTAAAGGGGTCATGATTTGAGAAATAAAACTTTCCAAGATCTTTTGACATACAAGATATCAATGTAAAATACCCTGTAAGTTTCAGAACTCAAAACTTTCTTTTTAGTCCAAAAACTGTTTTTATGGAAACCAAGCTGCCCAAACGACTCGTTTTGGATTTTGTCACATCATGACATAATAGTGTGACAAAAGGCCACCTCAGCAGAAGAAAATCAACACACTTCTACATCATTGCCTCTTTAGCCCCGCCAAATGATGAGAGGCCTCTGAGGACCACGAGACATTTTGCAGTGCAGAGTTGTGATCTTAACATTAACATAACTTTATTTTTAATGAAGTTCCAGATCGTGACAGTAAGACACTCGTTTGTTCACTTTGTTTTACTGCGGAATCGTTTTTAAACAAGACATAGTTTGGCGCAGGCTTTTCAGAGACTGAAAATAATGGATGATGCAGTGATAATATCGAATCCGACAGTAATATCACAATGTTTTTCCCATGTGTCACAATTGCTTTGTATGTTAGAGATTGTTTGATATGTACTGAGTATTTATACTGTAGCAACACAGTCAAAATGAATAGTTGTGATTTGCTGTTCTTTTCTTTGCTTCTGCATTTAATGGGTTAATACGAAGGATTATCGAATAAGGAAGAAAGGACGCAGAGGATGCTGTTTTTGTTATTTTTCTGATCTAAGCCATTCTTTGTAATGCTGAATAAAAGCTTCAGAGACGAGAACTTTTGGCTTCAGAAAGACATTCCAATACGTTTCTTTTTATTTAAAACACAACTCTGAAAATGGCAACGTATGCGTTTTTTTACTTTATCGCAAAGGGTGAAGAATGAACTTTCCAAAAGCCTTCATCTTCAAGGGTCGAAAACTCCGGTAATGCCAGGCATAAACGTAGCAAAAGTTATGTGTTTTTTAAAACAAAACATGTAAAAAGGGCCTTATGTAAAGAGTGACTGAACAATAAAGAATCAAAACATTTTCAAACAATATCTAGTGCATGTTGTCCAAGTTAAAATGTAAAAAAAAATTGTAGTTTGAAAATAATTAGCCTATTAAGTCTATGTATTTAAGTGTTTGGTGCTGCGATGAACACCACTGCAAATACAAAATTTGAAATTGCTGTTTTAAACACGGTTTAAAAATACTGTTACTTTCTGTACGGAAACAGAAAGTAGCACAGCTGCTTTGTTAACCGGTTAACAGGGCCATCTGCAGTCACAAAATGTGCATATTCATTCAGCGCATTTCCTTCACGTTCCGCTATGTGCTTCTCATCAATTTTGTCTTTGTTTAAATCAGAGTGCGCATGCCTATTTGATACAGCGTACAGTGGTGTTGTGAATTTTAACCAGTTGATGGGGAAAAGTATTCTTAAAATGCATTAACCCTTAAATGCATTACTGTTTCGCCAATCATTCTTACATATTTGGGTCTTTAGCAACCCGGGTCTATATCGAACACGGTGGATCTCTACCTGGCGCGATAATATAAAACTCTCCTGAAATTAGTGTATAAAATATATTTTGTTGGAGCTTGGAAGGGTTCAGTTTGAGCAGATGTTTTATACCATCATCATCAATGTTCTTGTCAGAGCTCATTTCCCAGTACATTCAGCATCTGGCTCATATTCTTAAAACTATAATTTTCATCAAAATCTTCAAAAATCAATATTTAGATTTCTGACAGTTTCAGCACCAGATCCACCATCAAGTGACAGTGACACTAAAATCTGACTGCGTTCATTACTTGCTCTGCACTAAATCGCTGAGCCATTTCAAGTTTTTCAGATTATACTTATTGTTTCGTTTTCAGCCTGTTGTAACTACGAGTGAAACGTCACTTCATTAGACATTGTCACCTTGCGGAATAAAGGTGAATTGCACTTATTCTGTCATTAAATAATATTCGTACACTCTTACACACCTCGGGCCGTTAGCAACCCTATAACATTTTTACACAAATTTAATGGAAAAACAGGCATTCTTTTATTATTTTTTCTTGTTATAGAAATTGATTGAAAGAAAACAAAGAAAGAGGAAGAATAAAGGAAGAAAATTATTTAAAAAGGAATGACAGAAACAAAGAAAGAAACAATTGATTGAGGAATACTAAGAAGGTTGATGTCTAGTCTAACTTTAAAAAATGAATGAGGAGAAGGGTAGTGTATGCATTTAAGGGTTAAAAAAATAAAATAATTAATTGTATTTTGAAGTGCCCATGATAAAAATAAAGATAAATACACATTCATTATAATGATATATCGTATTACCATATAAATGGCACATGTCTACTATGCAATGGGATATTTTTAAACATCGGAAGGTTTAATACACATGAGTAATGTCGGGGACATTGAAATTTTTTTAATATGCAAAACCGTTACCCAATTATAGCAGTGGGTGTTTACTTCCAAGTCTTGAATGTGGAATGCCTATCAAAACAGAGTGTTTGAAAGAGAGGGTCAAAAACAGGATAGAAAATAGCTTATTACTTCTAAATGAGTATGTTTTCTGATGTAAAAATCTTGATAACATTATAACTGGACCTCAGATAACATAAAAAAAATGCAATTCATGACCCCTTTAACAGATAAAATAGCAGGTAATTAAGCAAACAATTGTGTAGACAGACAGATGAGGATGTGGACATGCTGAGGGTGTTGGTACATACCCCTCCGCTTGTCTCCCAGCCCTTGAGGAAGCGGTATGAGGGGCCGGCAGGGACTGATACCTGAGAGAGGGCTGGGGACGAGGCGTGGCCTGGAGGGGTGCCTGCCATGTTTGGGTGGGTTTTGCTGAGATCATGACCAGGGTACGGAGGACCAGGGTGTCTGGATACCTGTGGAATAACCAGAAACAACATTTACACACAGCACGTCACACCATAGCCTTTCAGTTAAAGGGGCTATATGTCATATTCAGAAACCCTTGCTACCAGTGGCTGTTAGGTGAACTACAGCCAGCAACTTATTGCTCATGCTCGCACTCTTGCACACATAACGTACAAGGGACTGTACGTGATGCAATGCACTGATATACCCACGGCAAAGTTGTTTATCATTTTTTTGAAGTTGGAAATCCCTTTGTAGAGATTTACTGCACTACATTTTTAATAGACACCATCGACTTTAAATACCTGTTCGCTACTCAACCGTGGCTTTTTTATAGCTGCCCTTTTAATACAATCAATTGGTTTGACAGAAACTTTCCTTAAACCTTTATCTGACCGAGTTCTTCTAAATCACTCACAGATCTTTATCACCTTCTCTATCCAGTTTTTGCAAAATATTGTTTGGCTAATCAAAGCTTTATAATAGCAGCCCACAAAAGTGCATCCATCCATTATAAAAGTAATCCATACGGCTCAGGTTAATAAAGGCCTTCTGAAGCAAATCGATGGGTTTGTGTAAGAAAAAGATCCATATTTAAAACTGTATAAAGTAAAATATCTAGCTTCCAGGGACCACCTTCCGTACTCAACTTACGAAGAAAGTGTAATGCCTCACGCAGTTCGAAACACTTACTTAATAAAACACAAGTTTCTTTAAAAACTAAAATCTAAATGTTTATTGTACTAAAATAATACTTATGTCAATATATTAAAATCTGTATTCCTTTTTATCAGATGATATAGATGCCTTTATTTGTCTGATCTAGCTATATACATGTTGACAGTTTAACTAACTTTAACTTATTTGCTCAGCAAGATTTTCTTCAGACCAAAAAAGTTTTACAGTACTCTGTACCAATTTCGGTACCACAGCAAAATGTTTATTTTATGGTTTTATTTTTACGGGAGTGTCTGTGTTCCTGATATGACAGTTTTCTCAAATGAAACGGTAAATTCTCATAAAGTGATGGTTTATGTGTTCGTGTCCTCATATATTGACACACGGCAGAGACTACATCTGCGCCCGTCCTTCACAGAGACGCAGAACATGCAGAAGTAATATTTAAATATCATTTTGCAGTTTAATATTCACAGACACTAGTATATATATATATATATATATATATATATATATGTATATATATATATATATATATATGTATATATATGTATATGTATGTATATGTATGTATATGTATATATATATATATATATATATATATATATATATATATATATATATATATATATATATATATATATATATATATATATATATATATATATATATATATATATATATATATATATATATACGGGTTTAACATGATGACAGATAGAGAAGCGTTGGGTCGTTGCCTGTTGATCACGCCTCTTGTGGTCTGATTGGTTGAAGACCTATCCAATTGCATACAGAGTCATTCGAATAATGCTCATTTATCACACCCCTTGTGCATTAGAAAATATAGAGTAGACTCCCCAGACCAATGTTCAATTTTAAAATAGCCAGACAAGGTAGTTAAGTCACGTTTTTTAAATTTCAGTACCGGTACTTGTGACATCCCTTATCTGCTTATAATAATGGTAAAATAACTCACAGTAAGTATGTACAACAGGACCACGCTCTTTCACATACTTAAAGATTATTTCTAGCCTGAGGGATTGTCTATGCATGTATATACATTATAGTGATGTGTAATGACTGTAAGTGTACATGTGTGTGTGTGATCACTCACACTGTAGACGGCTGTCACCCCAGAGTGGGTGGGAAACATGCGTTCCTCCAGTGATAGCGCTGCCCGAGGGATCCTGGGAAGGGTAATGTTAGAGAAAATCTCTTATAGGTTTAAAATGCCAACCTTATAAACCAAGAAGTTCATGAAACATGAAATATTAGCCACAAAAACAGCAAGCCTTAGCCTTGTGTTTTGTAATAGCAAACAGTCAGTTCATTCAGCGATAATGGTGCAGACTCTTTCACACCAATTAATATTACTGTCCACTTCCTCCAATGACTTGCATTTGGAGCAAAGGTTTCAGAAAGTTAACACAAACACATTTTCTCCCTCCCTTCTCTAAAATGTCCAGTTCCCCCTTTCAGTGAACCCCGTACATCAACCAGCCAGGAAGATGTCAGACAGAAATCCTGACATGGAATTCCAAATATGTGAGAAATGGATCTGCGCACTTTTGGATACAATGTTTATGCTAACATGCTAAACAAATAGAAAATATTAAAAGTAAGCTGCGAAATTCCTTGCTGAAAAACAGAACAGTGTTACTTGACCACCAAAAATGTTCCACGATCTAAAATTCATATACCACTTCACTGCTGTTACTCCATTCCAAGAAATTGATAATAACAACCGGAACATGTTCATGTTCATGTTACAGGTGGTAAGTTATTAAAAGACAAGGGAGTCATTGAAACTGAAAAATGTTATGATATCAACATTATTTTACCTAGTTACATTCACACATCACTCAGCCTGTCAGGTAATCTGTGACACGAACGACGGGGCGATTCAGAACAGACATACAGTTATAGACATGTATAGCAAAAAAGATGGATGAATAACGTGACAGAAAAAGAGAAAGAAAAGAGCAGAAACCGGCTCCGGCAGTTACAGTATCTGTGTCCGTAAGTGAGAGATGAGCAGATCACATGGTTTCAGGGAAAGTGGAGGAGGTCTGGCTTTCCTCCTTCATGTGCTTCATGCACTCATGAACACTTTTTAGTCTTTCAGTGAAATCCTGCCTTCCGATTTGCACTAGCTTTCCCCCCTTCCCCCTCCCCCCTTCTACCTCTCTGGCTTTCTGCCAACCTAAACTCTGAGAAAAAAGGGGGATGGGGGAAGTAAGAGCTGGGAAAAAACAGCCGGGAAGAGAGGTATAATGTGTGGCGAGAGGAGTGCACGTCGCAAATTTGACTTTGAAAACCTATATTCCAGGTCATCAGGGACACATCCGCGGTACCCAATCAGAGTTCAGAGGGGTGCACCTGAGGAATGCAGCTTGGGGGATGGCCCGTAAGGTTATTTAATCAGGTTAAAACTGACAGATGACACTTGCTAGACTCAGGACACAAGGCACGACTTACTGGAATTACAGGCTGATCTGATTCCTGTGTTCACAGCTTGGCACTCAATTGCATAACCAAATCCCTTTGCATGGGCATGGCAGTGTTTTGATGGCAGGACACGCAAGTGTGTGCCAACAGGTGTGGAGAATTTGAGAAGAATTTACAAATTTTCCAAAAGTACAAAAAAAGTAATCTGGGTTCTTGAGACACAGACAGTTGTTAATAAGCATCTCTTTTGAAAATATCCTATTAGCGCCATGGTAGAACAAGTACAGATAATGTTAAAGGATGAAATGGCAAAACTCTGTAGCCTTAAACTTTGATAGTAGCTTACTGTAAATCCAATTAGGCACCATATGGAGTGATAGAGAGAAGGGAACTGACAAAAGAAAGAAAGAAAGAAAGAAAGAAAGAAAGAAAGAAAGAAAGAAAGAAAGAAAGAAAGAAAGAAAGAAAGAAAGAAAGAAAGAAAGAAAGAAAGAAAGAAAGAAAGAAAGAAAGAAAGAAAGAAAGAAAGAAAGAAAGAAAGAAAGAAAGAAAGAAAGAAAGAAAGAAAGAAAGAAAGAAAGAAAGAAAGAAAGAAAGAAAGAAAGAAAGAAAGAAAGAAAGAAAGAAAATGAAGAAAAGAAGGAAGTGAAGGAAGGAATTACCACAATAAATGAAAGAAGTAACTGAAGGAAATGAATACAAGAAGAAAATGATTGAAATAAAGGAATGACAGAAACAAAGAAAGAGGAAGAACAAAGGAAAACAAATATTGAAATAAAGGAAAGAAAGAAAGGAAAATAATGAATGAAGGAAAGAAGGAAGTAAAAGAAAGAAAGAAAGAAATGAGTGAATGAAGTAAACGGGGAGAAGGAAGTGAGGAATTTTTTTGAAAGCACTGAAGAAGATAAAATAAGGAAAATGTGCGGGAATGAAGGACCAAGGTAAAAAAAAAAGTAAAGTAGTAAAAAGATCGGAAAGAAAGATGGAAGGAAATAAAGGAAGGAAGGAAGGGAAGACAAGTAAGATAAACTAGAAGTAGAATGTCTACGTGGCAGGCAGAGGGTCTACACTACAGCTGAGGGCGTGAGAGAGAGAGAGAGAGAGAGAGAGAGAGAGAGAGAGAGAGATTCCTTGCTATGTGATATATTTATAATATATATATATATATATATATATATATATATATATATATATATATATATATACATATATATTTATTAGTGCTGTTAAAAGATTAATCACATCCAAAATAAATCATGTATCATTTATCATTCGACAGCACTAATATATATAAACAGTAAGAAAGTTTAGTTTTAACTTTACAGTTCTATTGTGCAGCATCTTATTTGACAAAACAAAATGTGATGTTTTGTTGTAAATTAATTGTTATCTTTTCATTTGATTGCCTTTTTAAAAGCTTGATTCAATTGTTAAAATTGATATTAAAACATGAATTACTAAAAAATAAAATGGAAAACACAATTTTGGGGAAAATAAAATGGATTTCATGGGGCCCTAAATTAAAAGATAGATACTCTGTGGAGTTTAATTGTGAACAAACGAGTTTACATTCATTCTGAAGGTCAAAGGAATATGTGTAAAAAATGTCCATCCCCATTATTGGTAAATGAATAGCGAGATAAACATAAAAAAATATATTGTGGCCAGCCCTATAACAGAGCAAGCCATAGCTTCTTAAAAACAGCTTACTTGCAGTTATCTCTAATTGAATAGAAGAAAATTGCCCACTTCACCTTCAAGAATGAAACTTCCTTATCCCTACTGGTGTAGCATTTTTCTGATAAGCATTTGCGGCTGTTTGTACAGTTTGCGAAAGAGATGAAAAATTGGAAAAGCAGGTGACAAAATGTGTTGGAACTAAGAATGGGGTTGCGGCAGGCGGTGTGTGTGTGAGACTCTCTTTGACCTAGGCAATTGTTGGCAGGCGGTGGGAAGCCTCACACTCTGAATGCTAAGCAGCGCTGCCATTGTCTGAGGGGTGCAGCGCCAGTCACATATGTTACCCGTCGCTCTGGCAACCACTCCCTCCAACACCCCAACCCCCCAAAGCATTACACACAATCTCTCAACACAGCATCATCACCAAAGGCAGCCGTCCCGCAAGCAGGAATCCCGTCCACTGCTATTTTCTCTCTGAGATGAAGCAATAGAGTGACTTATGAGCCCAGGAAGGGATCATAATTGCGATTTATGCAATCATGAACACTCTACAACTGGAAGACACTGATATGCATCAAGTGATGTAATCATCGCTATCCGACATAAGTGTAACCATGTGCGGACACAATAGTTAATTTCTATAGCCACATGTTTTTGCTGAGGTTTGTGGTCAATGTCGATCACCGCTGAAGAGCTAGGCCTGAAATAATATGATTTCCAATAACAAAGCAATAACAAAATGTTTTGGGAATTATAAACCCTTTGTCAGAGAACTAAAGTCTGAAACTGATTGGGAAGATCTCAATGAGGGAGGCCACAAAGCGGAGATGCCTAGGTCAGGGCAGGGTTTTTTTAAACTGGGGTCCTCCCGAAGGTTCTAAAGGGTCCCCAGAAAATTTCAGAGAATAAAAAGACAAAGCAAAAATGGATAAAGTCACTGAATACTCTACCTGTTTTGTTTAATTTCTAAATGTTTCTCTGCCGTATACATTCCAGAATTGTATATGTTTGCGTTGTATCTTTAGTGAGTTTCTCTCACTATAGTCCCCTTTAATTTGCTCACTGGGGTCCTTGGCATCATAAAGTTTGAAAACCCCTGCACTAGGTGATGGACGTGGCATGACATGCCAATGAAAAATGAGAAGTGTAAAAAATATCTTACTTAATATAGCTTAAATTTATGTTTTTAGGTATATAGGGCCCTATCACACAAACGGCACAATGCGATGCTAATCTAGCCCTAGTTATCATTTTCACGTCCAGCGCCATGTTTAAATAGCAATTGCACTCACGCCCATCTGGTCTGAAAACGAGGTGTGTTCATGAGCATTGTTGGCGCATTGCTATTTTGAGGCAACTGAAATAGACTGCTCCGTTGACCAACAAAAACCTGGTATGAAGTCAGTAGCGCTGACCGTTTTTGTCATTAAACTAGCAAAAGTGGACCTGCCCCATGTGCTTCAGACCATGCACTAATATGCTATTTCATGCATTCTGACTTAATTACACAGTTCAAGAGTTGGATTTTCTTGCTAAACATGGCCAAAGTAAAAAAAAAAACGAGTTGGAAGTATGAAGGAGTATTTCAGTGCCAAATACACTCCAAATAAGTTTCGTAATGTTTTTTTTTTTTTTTCGAGTGTGGCCCGGTATGACATCATAAAGGGCAGAATTCCTTGTATGGGTACTTCTCTCGGAAGAGCGTATGTGCACATCAACCGGAGCGAGAGCAAGAGCACGCCCATCAACAAGCTTCGTTCGGGTTACGGGAGCCATCGGCAGTGGTGTCATTTTGCTTTTAGACCACAAAATCAACAATGTCACTAAAGAAGTGTTTTTTGGTTGTGAGGGAACGATAACATTGTTCAGCTTCCCAAATAACCCATGCTCTGAGGAAAAAAAAGTGTGTTTGTTTGTTCCCGGTCGGGGCAGGGGAGTGAAACGTCTGCATTTTGTTGGCAATCGGTAAGTACATATAATGTAAACAACGCAAACGTATAGTGAATCTTAAGTTATCCAGGGATAATGCCATGATGTATTGTGTGTGTGTGTGTGCTCGTGACTCTTTAGCTCCATCTCCACGAGTTCGACTGTTTTCGAAAAGAATCAGTACAGTGTATCTGTCTTTTGTAAATATGATAAAACTAAAGGCTCTTTTGGAGATATGAAGGATGCAATACTACTTTATAAGTACTCAAGATTAACATGAGATTGGCAGAAACTGTGTGTGTTATGTACCCTTTAAAATAGGTCCCTTAGTATGAATGTTAGTCTTACGGTTATCTACTAGAAGCTATTGTGCTCCAAAACAATGGCAAGATTCGTATTTAGAAGATAAAAGCATTCAAAACTTAGACTCTCACTTCCCCCAATATAAATCAGTGATTTTGACGACATCACCCTCAGATGTTCTGTCCAATCAAATGCTCTCTGAGCACTGATGCTCTCTGAAAGGTCCCGCCCTCAAATACTAGTCACTGAAGCTGCGCCTTAAAGGGGTACTTCAGCGCTGGGAAGAGGAATCTGTATTTAAACTGGGTCATTAATGTAGTAGAAATGTGAAATTATTTTTGAATTTGGTGCCTTCTAGACTGAGAAAACACAGAAAATGTATTTTTGTCTCATGAGGATGAAAGACAACAATTCCCAGAACACACTGCTACACTGCCCTACTCTAGGCACGGCTAGTCGGCCACTGGATTACTGGATCACTTGCCTACCACGTTCATTTTCAGAAAATCAGTTGAGTTAGAGACACTACAATTAAAAACTGAACGTGTCTGTTCGATATAATGCGAGTGAGCCGATTGAGCGTCACGGCACAAACGCAGCAGGATCGGATAACAATCATCACATGAGCTGAGGTTATCGCGGGATTCGCGGCTGCGGCTGCATTCACAGCGCGTGAACAGTCTGACAATAACTGTTTTTTACAGAACATTCACGGAAAAAAAGAAAAAGGGTTTGGATGAAGTCGTGTTAGGCTTCTGTCCTCTTTCAGCTCGCTTTCTGACTTGGTATCATTTCACGAGCTCGCACTTACATATAATTTTATGGAGAGTAAGTTTGAATGCATATTTGCCGTGCTATCCAGGAGGCAGGCTTCGAGCTCTGAGTTTGGCCTGAACCCAGAACACCCCATATGTAAGTGTTAGAACTAAAAGAGAAGACTTGGAGAAGGGGTGGTGGAGGGATGCTGGTAAACTGTCAATGAAACAGAGGTAATACTGCTGCGTATATACACCTCTTATGTTGATTAGCGGAGTGCTCTCCACCTGTGTCAATTATCTGACGAGCTTCTCCCGAAACTTTTTATAAAACATTGATTCATTCCATGCGCACGTTTGTCCTCGGGGTTCCCCCACACAACAGGATTTCTGATCTTAAATATTCAAAAAGTTAGAGATTTTACGATTTGAGATCTTCCAAGCAGAGTCAACCACTTGTTAAAACAATTCAATTTGATAAAATAATCTGTACGATCATCAAGATAATCGTGGCTTTACCTAGTATTGTCGGAATTGGGCCCAAAATCAGCCCGGTTATCCTGCAGTGTGTGGATGCGTTTAGTCTTCTAAAGACAATAAGCCAAGCTCATACCCTTTTCATCTCTCAAATAAGACAGTGTCAAAGATATATACACAGCCTGTTTTTAAAGCACTATAGCCAATCACACATATGTTGTTGAGCGTGTGAAAGAAATGGCCAATCAGAGTTGTTCAGGTACAGTGTTCAAGAACATCTGACTTTAGTACAAAGACGTTTGCATGGTCAATGCCAAAATCTTTGATTATTTGATTAGTGACATTTCTACTTCATTCAATTACTAGATTGGACCCTACTGCAAGTCTTGACAAATAAATGTTTTAGGACGCATGAATGAGGGTCACTATGCCAGATAAAGCCAAATCAGAGCATGCGGAAGACATTCTTACCATTTATCACACATGCACATACATGGTAACAAAAATTAAATAGACATTGACTAGAGTGAGGTATAGTGTGCACTATTTCCCTATGGATTGATATGCGAGGGAAATAAGATGTGATCTGTGCTTTCAATGAGACTTAATCTGCGGAAAATGATTATCTGAAGAAGTCTAAGGAATATTCAGTAGATATCAGTTTCACTCCACTATGGTGCATTCACACTGGCAAACGGCTATAACTCTGTAAAATGAGTGGCGCAATGCCTTGATGAACTGAATTGTGGGTTCCGTTGCGTCACGGAACTGACGTTGCTTGTGACAGAAGCTGAAAAATTTAGAGCCAACACAGGCGGCAGCCAATCAGATCGCCTTTGCAAATACCCTAGCACAGACGCTAGCCAATTGCATTCATGCAACAGAGGAGAAGTAATATGATTGGATGTTGTCACTACGACGGTTGCGTCAGCACCAAGGTTCAGACAGGCCCTCCGTCAAGCATCGATGCTAGTATTTAGCATATTATTTGGCATTTAATGAAGATATACTGCTAAGTGATTTTGCGTCACACTGTTAACAGAACAATTCACCCCAAAAAGTAATCATTTACTCACCCTTATGTCGCTCCAAACTTGTATAGCTTTCTTTCTTAGTCGGTTTAGATGGATTCATTAACAGCTACCTTTAGGGTGAAACTTGTGGGTGCCCCTTTCATTTTATGGACAAAACCAGTTCTTCAAAATATCTTCTTTTGTTTTCCACAGAGAAACTAAAGTCAGGTTTGGAATGACATGAGGGTGAGTTTTTGGAACTAACCGGTTTTCAAATGTGCAAATTTGTGCAATCAACTAACACTAGTTGCTTAAAAATGACACACTTCACCTTTAAATCTTCCTCAGCAAATCGTGGCTTAGACTTGCAGAACAACAGAAATTCTCAAAGAGCTCAAGAGGGTGACCCAGATTTGCAGTACGCCTATTGCTCAATTACTTAACTCGACTCTGTCTAAACAGCCTTTTCTTGACTGATTACTCCACATCACATCACATCAAATCAGCCAGAGATTCCTATAATACATTTAGCCTGACCCACACTAGCGAACATGACTTTCATGTGACGTGATTTACTTTCAATATCAGACTAGAATGACGTAGCCTCATATCTGTTGATGTTTTCGGTTTTGTTGTGGAGGGGGAAATGTCTCAGCATCTAGGTGATGATGTTTTTTTTTTAACACATATTAGAAAACATAAAGAGGCCCAGAGAAATCATTATGCAACATTTAATGTATGAATGTCAAAGAATTAGGCTAGATAATAAGATTGGCATGCGCAAACAAATAACACTAGATCTTTTCTCAAAACTGACCTTTTACTGAGCCAATTTGTAAATAAGCTCATCCCAAAGTACATATATGAAGTCAATTCCCCTTAAGTTCACACAAGTTGTTTGTCTGGCGGATGGATAAACAAGTGAAAACAAATCACGTAAACTTACACTTAAGAGATCAGAGGAATCATATTTTTGGAAAATTATATTGTCTAAATTTGCAGTTGAGCTTGTTTGGCTCAGGCCAACAAGCAGCCATTCACAACACAACATCAACTTCCTAGTCCCACCCTAGCAACCAGCAACAACAGCCTAGCAACCATACATATGTCATTCACTGGTCTCTTTTGACGTAGGCCTTTAGGAGGAAAAGCATTTAAACACTTAAGTAGAAAATGCAGCAGGTAACTATTAACAAATTCTAAATGATCTGAAACTGTTATGGGCACTAAGCTGGAATTGTCAAGTTCAACGAACAAAGCAAGTGCCAAGAGGACCGACAAACAACAACAGATACCAACCAAGTAAATCCCTTCGATGTAATCGATACACACCCCGATCACCCTGGCAACGGCTGCTATATTATATTAATATGAACTAATATAATCTTATATTAGTAATTTAGTCGCCATAACAGCTTACACATGAATGTAAACAAAGAAGTCAGGTGATGTGATTACAAAGCGAAATTCGCACTCGTTTGCCCATTAATCTGCGTGGGACACAAGGGGCTTTGTTGTTAGTGAAGGATACTGGGTAGGCGGCACGGCTGACGGCGGAGGAGCGCTCTGGACTCCCGGTGGTAACGACACGGAGGTCAGCGCTGCGCGGAGCTGCGTTGGTGGTGCCGGTCCGGTAACATGTCCACTAACAGAGACAGCGGCCGGTTTAGAAACCACTTTCGGTGGCAAACTCATTGCAGAAATTTAAACCAAAACAAAAAAATACGCAGCTGAAAACGGTCGCACGTTCCAACAATATCTGGCCGTCTCTTCTCTCTACGAAGGCCGGGACGTGTGTATATCCTTATGCCATGGATTTCATTCAAATCTGGCTGTTAGTAACAAAAATGTCATTTTATCTTTGAAATCGGGGGTTGTAGCTGCTCTACGCATGGGGACGATAGGGGGGTTGTTTCCCCCTCCAGCCACCCTGGATCTCCCCGGTTGAATTGTTCTTCGCCTTCTCAGATGGCCGTCTCCCGGTTTCTTTTTTCCGCTTTGCGTTGTAACATCACATTAACGAGTCGCATTATAGGAATTTCTCATAAAGATGGGAGACTTCGTTCAACATGGCGTTGTTGCGGCTGCTTCCAGCAGTCCGGCTGGAAGGACGGTTCGGTAAACGTCGGGCTATTTCGTAGATGCTCGGGTTCACCTTACGCCACTCCGGAGTGATCGGAAGAACGACTCATTTTCACGAATCGGTTCATTTGAACAGTTCGTTTCAAAGATGCGGTTTATAAAACGATTCAGTGATTATTTTACGTCGTGACGCAATTACGTTTTCACGTCGTCCCTGACAAAGTTTGTGATATCTTCAAAGTATTTATTTAGCATATTTTTACCCGATTGTAATCCTTATTCTGATTTTTATTATATTAACCCAGGATATTTTAAGTGTTTTATTAAAATTTGCATTTGAACAATAGTGCATTTATAATCCAAATGTTTATTCATTAAACATGCTCTAAAAAAGCAAATGTCCGTAATATACATTTGCATTAAACAAGACCAGACTTCAGTAAATATCCTGAATGAAAAAGATTTTGTGCATCACTTTTTTGTTTTAAAAAAACCCACACTATCATTAAAACCAATGAATTCTTTGTGTGTGCGTATTGATAAAACTGTAAAGCAATCAAGTCATAAATACATTTCCAGTACATTTTATTTATAATATTTCGGCTATACTTCTCCTAAATTAACTTTTTGCGGTGCCACAGAAGTCAAATTCGGCATAGGTTCTTGGTTCAGTCGGCGAGTTGTTGACTCGAGAACCGCTCGGAACGATTCAGTTCGATTTTTGAACGACTCGTTCGCGAATCGGATATTGCAATACGCTAATGAGTGACGTCATAAGGGCAGTCGCCACTCGCCACATGCCTGCACAGTTTCACACAATGAATGGCATCTGTTACATTCCAAGCCATTAATCTTCAGTGTAAGAAATGAATGGATCATACGCAGTATGATGACTGAATATAAGACTGCAATTTTATTTTTATTAAAAAAAAGAGGTCCCGCCCAGATTATGGTTGCAGTATTACTTGTGTTTGATGAAGGCTTTTTGTCAACTCAAGCGTTTATGGAACAGATACGCTTGATGATGTTGTTGAGTATGTATACTGGGGTTAGATAATGGGAGTTTAATAACAATATTAGCAAATATTTTGACAGGCATTTCTGTTTCCATTAATATGTGAGAATGTGGCGACATCTGTTGGTCATGTTTGCTGGGGGACAGAGAGACTAACTATAAACCACCAAAACTAAATGTTAACAAATCAAAGGTTACCCACTTTTTTATTTATTTTGAGGGTGGAGGGGGCATTTGGAATCTTTGTGTAATGAAATCATTTTTTCCCAGCAAGTCTCACATTTGCATAGTTCTAAAGGCACTTTCTTGTATGGCGGTCCAAAAATAAAATCCAATAGAACAACATATAGGATGGAAGAGACTTGTATAAAACCATAGACCATAAAGCAAAGTTATTTAACAATATTGCACAATGTGTTGCGGGTAAGAATTGGCAAACGTTACAGACAAAGAAAAACACCAACAGCGTAATACAGAGAACATAAATATTATTTCCCATTAGAAAAATAAAAGCATTTGCTTAAAAGGCACGTATTCAAATGAAACTTATTTGCAAAAGTGGCAATTCCTTCTCTCATTACATTTAACCACAGACTTCCAGTGTTTTGAATGTTTGTATAAGAATAAACTCCATTAGACATCCGTGGAGTCATTATTTACACCTACTCCTCATTAAGAGGCAAATAATTGCTGGAAAGCATGTAGTCCACTATAAATCCACCAGCTTTCTGGCGGTCTAGATTAGGCAACCTGAGATGGACGTTTGGTATTTTGAGAGCGATAACAGTGGTCACTTCACCACCTCGCTCCAGCTCCGGGATCAGTCCCTGTCACCACAGCTCACACTTCTGCTTGGGGTTCATGGGCGAGTCTGCCTTGCAGCCGAAGTGCTGTGAGAACTCATGGGAATTGGAGATGGTGCCAATGACCCGGAAACGTGACGGACTGTGGGGGTCAGTGATAACGCCCTCGTGAGAGCTTTCAGGTGTCCGAACTGAGCACCACACCTACAAAAAAGGAAACAAAGGGTTTTATTAGACCATAATAGGGCATTACCAGATGATTACATTTTCGAGGTAAATTGTTGTGGGTATATGGTTTTACATTTTTATTACCGTTTAATTTTTTTTTTTTTTTTTACATTTTTAATCTTTTCATTTGAGTTTAAATTTCATTATTTTTTACTCCAATGTCAGTTCTTTTTTGTTGTTAGTGTTTGCTTGTTTTTTTGAAGATTTGAAGTATTATAATATACAATATATCAAAAACTAAAATTAAAGGTAACACTTCACAATCAACTAGTTCACATGAACTAACAATGAACAATACTTCTAAAGCATTTATTAATCTTAGTTAATGTTGATTTAAACATTTACTAATATATTTTTTTAAATAAAAAGTAACATTATTTAGTGAACCTGAGTTGTTTGAATCTCGTTTTCTTGATTTACCGCGAGTACCATGTTTTACCACGCCCAATATCAATCTATTTTACTGCAGTGTGCAACAAGTGTCTCATAGTAGCCGCCGAGCGAACGCATTATAACATAACTTTCAACACACTCAAATGTATGTAATATGATTAAACAGTGTTGCGTTACCCCACATGCGCATTAGCGGAAGAAGCGGAAGTGCTCATCTGTGGCATAATAAAAGTTCAGCGAAATCATCAAGCTACGCCTTTGTTTTAAATAAAGCGACCTCTAGTGGCGAAAAATTACATATTGTGGCTTTAACTGTACCTCTTCCCACCCCATATATTATTATAAGGATATTCATGGGGTTCCACCTTTTAAATGTCTGCAATTTTTTTATATGAAAATACAGAATTTTTTGTGTCCATTAGATGAAAATTGTGTGTCCAAGTAATAGCATAGGCTATGCACACCTCTCTTCAACAATCCACATCAGAGGTAAATGTTCAAAACAAAGTGTGAGAAATATTGATTCTTGCCTTAGCAAACCAATCGTTCAAAAACAGAGACAAAAGACTTCAAAGTGCAATGGTTATGGGCAGTAAAACACCTAAAATCTTTAAAACAAGTGAAACGTCACAGATAACAGAAAGCAAACATTTTTGAGGCACAAACCTGAGCAAATCCCACAAAGAACAGCTGATGATTGGTCATTCCAAGGGCAGGCAGGGTGGCCTCCTCACCATTCTTCTCAATCCAGTTTACATAAGCCTGCAAAGCAAGTGTGATAACATTAGTCCGCAAATAATTCTGCATGCTACACTGCATGGTGAGATCACAAATAAACAGTGCCCTCGTGTCAACAGTTATTTTCCTCTTCATCAGAGAGGTTAACGCAGGGTCTTCTCCGGCCATATGCTTTGCGCATCTGCTCTGTAACCTATGCCTTTTCAGCCAACGGAAAGAATCCGAGCGGCTGGAGGTAGAGCGGCCCATTCCGAGCCACCTGTTGCACTGCGAGGCTTTTCAGTGAGACAGGATCACAACGGCCCCAAAGCTATCAAAGCCGCCAACGAGAGACATATAGAGACCGTAATGCCTTTCGTATCAGATTCTCATACGTCATTTGCCGTAGCTGTTATCATGTTATGGAACGTAACCATTGGCGTCTCATCTCTTTATAACTCTCTAATAAACAAAATAAATCTGTTAATTGAATTAAATCGATTTAAATTCTAGTTCCTGCAAAGTCTTGTTCCACAACAGGATCTTCACAAACCTTATAAGCTGCTCTCAGGCCTCCGTTGTCAGCAATGTTTTCTCCCAAAGTGTGTTTCCCGTTCAGAGGTTCTTTATTTATACTGTAGTTGCTGTACTGCTCCACCATGCACTGGGTCTGGAGTTTAAAAGCTTCCACGGAAGAATTTTGCCACCAAGAACGCAAATTCCCATCCTTATCATACTCTCTTCCTGTAGGACATGTTTAAAACACTGTTATAACACACACATACACACACATGATCATAAGTGACATACACATTACAACATTACAGTTCTGTAATAAAATCTGATGTTAGTATTTATAATATAATAATATATTATATATTTATAATATATAATACAATATAATATAAACAATAATAAATACAAACAATTACTATTTATTAAAAGTATATGTGGCGAGGTGGGCAAACGAGAGACATGGGTGGAGTTAGTGGGACCGGTTCTCAATGTTTTATACACACAAACACCTCTGGAAAAATATTAAGAGACCACTTAACATTGATTTCTAAATGTTATATATACACAGTTGTGCTCAAAAGTTTACATACCCCTTGCAGAATCACATTATTTGATGGTCTAATATTACTTTAATAATTGAATTAATAATGTAATACTCACTTATTGATGTGTGAGATGCATTCACTATTACCATAGCAAACACACAGGTATATAGTTTCTCCTGTGGTTCTGTAACTCTGCTATAATGAATCAGTGGCACCCTTGACTCTCTACAGCAATGGACTGAATCTTACATACTGGAGACCTAACCCTCTGAAATAATATAGAGTAATATTTTAGAGAGAATAATTCTGTTACCTTGATCGTCAAAGGCATGGGTGAGCTCATGTCCCATAACCACTCCTATACCACCGAAATTCATTGCTCTAGAAAACAACAGATACACAATAGAATGAGGGATATAGCATCTGACTACAAGACTGGGCAGCTGCAAACTGCCTCTTTCTGAAAACCCAAGCAAGAAGTTCAATAAGCAGGTGAGGTTTTGTTAGTGGGAGACTCTTACTTAGGCCAAGCATGGTTATAAAAGGGAGTCTGCAGAATGCCTGCTGGAAGTACCATCTCATTCTTTGTGGGGTTGTAGTAGGCATTGACTGTTGGTGGAGTCATACTCCATCTGTACACAGAGAGAAAAGCAAGAAAGAAAAACACAGTGACTTGACTGTTCACTGACATACTGACATTAGGGTAGTTTAATACAAAAATTTAATCTCTGCATTATTTACTTACCCTCATGTTGTTCCAAACCTGTATGCATTTAGACAAATCTCAGTGTTTTTTCATATAATGAAAGTCAATGGGGTCCAATGTTGTTTTGTGTTCTTTTGTATTCCACAGAAGAAAAAAGTCAACAAGGGTTTGGAAAGATATGAGAGGGAGTAAATGGCAGAGTTGTTATTGTTAACTAAACCTAAAACTAAATCAAAAACTATTAAGAAGTTGCTTTCCGTAATTGAAATGAAGCTGAAATAAAATATAAATATTAGATGAATCATTTAAACTTAAAAAACTTTAACACAAATGTGTCATTGGCAACTAACTGAAATAAATTACTTTAAGTTTAAGTACTAAAATATGAAAATTATTTTTTATAAAAATGACAAGCACATAAAAACAAACTAAAATGAAAATCAAACTGAAAATATAAAGATAAAAGATAATTCAAAAAATTAATAAACACTATAAAAGTATATAAATAATACTAAAATAACACTGGTAAAAGATGACAATTTTCATTTTTGGGTGAACTATTCCTTTAAGATGGTTTGTGTGCGTGTTGGACTGATACTCACTGATCTCTGTTGGGGGTTTTTCTCAACTGGTCAGCCGTCACTCGTGCAGAGAAGTTGTAATAATTCATGACGTTTTGAAAGTAAAGCTCTGAAACAACATCAAACTGATATACAGTTTGAGGCAGAGACATCAGTTCAGGCACGCAACTACATTAAAAATATTTTCCATGCACCAAACACAAACAATCAAAATGTATACGTACGTCATTAAACACCTTGTCCAGTTCTTTGGGGTTCATAATAAATTTGGGATAACCAACCATGTTGTATATTGCATCTGCCTAGACAAGGAAATGGAATTAAAGATTATGAGTGGCATTATAAGAGTGCAGTTTAGACTTCAACACTAGGTGGCATTACAGAACATCAACAAGCATAATAACTAACATGTTGTTTTGTTGCAATATGATATATAGTTCCTAAATATTTTAGCATGATTTATTAGTCAAAAGAGCACCATGTCTCTCTGATATTCTGTTAGCTATATTCAACATTTCAAGTAATGGAATTATTATTATTTTTTGGTCTATGGGCCAATTTTAATGTCCACAAGGAAAAATACTAATACAAATTATAAACTAACACAAATTTTAAAAAGCTAATACAAAATGGGAAAAGTCTGACATATTAGATAGGTGTTGATGGCAAGATACATCCCTGCGGACAAAAGTGGTGGAAAACATCATGTGGGATTGTGCTGTCGGTTCTCACCTTTTCTTTTGCAGCTTTTTTTGTCTCAGGATCCATCCAGCCGACAGTCTTCAGACTGTCTTCAAAGGCCCATTTGATCTCGGACACCATATCTTCAACCTGACAAACACATCAGGAGAGAATATAGTTTATAGGCCTGGAGGAAAAGACAGGGATGGCATGCAAAACATCACAAGATACTTACAAAAGCTTTGCTGTCTTCGGAAAAAGTTGCTTTGACAAAGAGCGCCCCGAGAGCAAAGCCCAGGGCGCTGTCCGTGTCGCTGACACAAAGTTTCCAGCGTGGGGTGCAGCTCTGGAAAACACAAAAGGTGCTAAATTAACAACTAGCATCCTCGTTTGCACCTTAATCTTCTCAATGTGACATCTCACAAATAATATACAGTACGTACAGAACTTCTGCAGCTACACAAAGGCTAGTTTCCATGTGCACATCATGAGATTTAGCGTTAGAGGAAATTACCACTAATAAATTGTTCAAGACATCTTAGACTAACAAATGTACATGTAACAACACTCTCACTGTTTTTTTTATTTTATTGTACCTTTAGGGGTACAACGGGTTGTCACTGGGGCAGTACCCTTAAAAAGGACATCTTTGTAACTTATTTACCCTTAAAATGTGCATTTTAGTACCTTAAAGTAGCATTAAGTACCTTTAAAGGCATAGTCCACCCAAAAAATTTAATTAGCCCATAATTTACTCACCCTCAAGCCATCCTAGGTGTACATGACATTCTTCTTTCAGACGTATACAATCTGAGTTATATTAATAAATATCCTGGCTAATCCAAGCTTTACAAAGGGCATCCATCCATTATAAAAGTAATCCAAGTGGATCTGGGGGTTAATAAAGGCCTTCTGAATTGAATCAATTGGTTTGTGTAAGAAAAAGCAAAATATCTATCTTCCAGCAGAGCGCCTTCCAATACGAAAGAAAGTGTAACGCCTCTCGTGATTCAAACCGCTTACACTACATCCAACATCATCGGCACCAGTTACACTTTTTCTGTAAGGTGAATACGGAAGGCTTTTTTGGTCTTCAAAATTTGGCCTGCCAATCACTGCCCTTATAATGCTTGGAAGAGCCAGGCCATTTTTTATTTTTATATAACTCTGATTGTATACGTCTGAAAGAAGAATGTCATTACACCTAGGATGACTTGAGGGTGAGTAAATCATGGGGTCATTTTCATTTTAGCAGTCACCCAAGGTACTGCTATGAACCTTTAAGGGGTAAAAAAGGTACAAATATGTCATTTTAAGGGTACTGCCCCTGATGTTGTACCCCTAAAGGTAAAATTGTTACACTTTTTTTCTGACAGTGAAGGTAAACAGAAGTTTTTTTTTTACACTTAATCAGTGAAACAAGATATTATTGTTCTCTTGAAGATTCCGGTTATATGACGCCCAGATGTGGGCAGAAACAGGACATGTCTTGTCACATATTCAACTTCCCATCTCTTGTTTAGAAACGGAGGCTCTAGAGATAACGGCTAATAGCTCACAATGAAAGAATATGAGGGTAAAATGGAGTTTTAGTTTTTAAAGGAAATGAGACATTAGTGAACATATCTGTGGAAACAGTGATACATGATTTTCAGGATTCTTGAATGATTGTAAAGTTCAAAAGAACATCATTTCAAAGAAATGAAATATGTTCAATGAATCTGATTGGTGACCAGGGGTTGTCAAGCTTGATTCATTCTCAGCAGATGCAAAGATTATCAGTGAATAATGGCTTATTTTTGGTATTTTAAGCTGTCATGTGACTTCAAAAGTCTTGGAATCCAGCACAGACATTACATGGATTCTTTTAACAATATGTTTATGGTGCTTTTTGTCATTTTTGGGCTTTGACAGCTCAATGTCACATTTCACTTTCCTTGTATGACAAATGATAGAAAGCAGAGTCAACATGTTCCTCAGAAGAATGTCCTACAGGTTTGGAATGACATGCGGTTCAGTAAATGATGACAGGAAGTTTCGCTGAACTATCACTTTAAATGCAATTATAAAAGCTATACGGACTCTAAAATACTGAGCTCTGCTCAAGGTGACCGTCCTTATGGACCCTCTCTTTATCTCTTATCATAACCCATCACACATACAAACATCGCCCAAGGCTCAGTCTTTCATTTGTTATTTCAGCCTGACCCCAGAGGAAAGTGAGGTCAGGGCAACAGGATCTCCTCCTGATAAGAGTCTGAATAACCAGGCTCCCCGCAGAACAACACACCGCCTCTCCATACACACCAACTCTGATACCAGTTACTCGAAGAGAAGCTAAAAAAGACAGAGAGCAGAGGAGAGAGGACGAGGCCAAACTGACCACATTGCCCTCTTTTTGCCTTTTATGCTGACTGAGCACACTGACTAGTTTAATATTTAGGTAATTTTATTTTTGAATATAAAATTGTTTTTGCTTCAAATGATCCTTGCGAGATGAATTAGTGTATGGGAATCAATATGGGAATCTGTCAAATCTGAGATAGATGACAGATGTTATTTTTTTAACTGAACATCAGAAAGAATATGGCAGAGGGTACACTTATCAAAGAATAATGGCTCAAATTTCAAAACTGTCAAAAAAGTTCAGAAGACTAAAAAAGGTCGTATGGGCTGCTGTTAGGACACTTTTATGGTGTTTTTCTAACTGGGCAGTATAATAATATGCATAAACAATGTCCAGAAGGTCAAATGGTTTTAGAGTGACATGAGGTGGAGTAACTGATGATAAAAGTAGTGATGAATTATTTATTTTAACTGATGCAAAACTTGAAATAAAATGAATAATATCCTTTACATCTCAAATATAGGAAAATGAAATAATGTATGATAAATAGGGAAACAGAAGAAGAGAGGTAAATGTGAAAAACATGACTTTGTTATTTGATATTTGATGGATCATTGACAGCAGTGCCTTGGGCTGAAAGATGGCAGCTTTGATCTTCGTTTCTCACCTTCTTGGTGCCATACATGACTTCAAGGAAGCGCTGCTCCGCATCTTGGAACTTCTGGTCTAAGATGGACACCATTTTCCGCACCACTTTCATGATCATGTAGTTATTCAAGACACTGGGGGAGACACATTAGCTTTGATCTTAGCTGACAGACAATTTCACAAAGGAGAATGTGACTTTTCTACAGATTTGTTTCGTATACCCCTTTTCTACCAACAAGGTTCTGGTGCGGAGAAATGCTGCCGGCGTCTAGTTGAGCAATCGAATAACATTGCACTATATTGCACTTTATATCTTAATATCAAGAGCAATATGGTGCAATGCTATTCGATTGCTAAACAAAGCGGCAGTATTTGTCCGCACCAGGATCATGCGTGCGCGAGAGAGACCATGGGCCCTATTTTAACCATTTGAGCACATGGTCTGAAGCGAATGGCGCAGGTGCACTTAAAATGTCTGAATCCACTTTTGCTAATTTAACGACAGAAAGAAAAAAAAAAAACAGTCGGCGCAGGGTTGTCCATAGTCTCTTAAAGAGTCATGGGTGTGTTTTGGGCGTAATGTTCAATAAACCAATCAGAGTCTCATCTCCCATTCCATAAAAGCTAGTTGTGCTTGCACCATGGTGGAATTTGTGAGCAGAAAGACTGAATGCTTCTCCAGAGAATAATTTTATTTTTAATATTTAAAAATGTGTGTGTGCTGCTACACATCATGTCGAGTGTACGAGCGTTGAGCACCCTCCTTTAGGTGCATATTACTAACACGCCCTTTAAATAACACAAAAAAATACTGCGCAATTGACTTTAGATTTAAGTTTTTGTTGGTCAATGGCGCAGTCGTTTTCAGTTTCCTCAAAATAGCAACACACCAATAATGGGCCTGAACACACCTCGTTTTCAGGCCCAGCATGCCCATGTGCGAACCGATGGGCACGAGTGCATTTGCAATTTAAACAACGTGTCGCTGGATGTGAAAATGATAACTGCGTCAGGCTGAAACTAGCAAAAAACACTTGCGTAGCGCCTGCCGTTGCATTGCGCCGGATGTATGATAGGTTCCCCAGTGTGAGAGATAGGGAGTGAATCAACGGTTTCCGTTTCAGTTTATCTCTGAAAAGGACAGATGAGAGTACCGGCAGTTTATGCGAGAACAGACTCAAACCATTCTGTTGTAAAAGGCGTAATAGTCTCACCCAAAAACACACATAGCCTAGCTGGCTAATTCTGGCTAATGTTTGTTGTACCTCTTGTTGGTGCTGCTGATGAGCTCAGAGACTTCCTGGAGGTATTCTTTAGCGTATACAACCACAGGTTCAGAGTCATTTAGGGCAACAGGGGCGAACACTGCAGAGAGGAAAGGAATCCAATCTACTGCCGGAGCCAACGTCTACAACACAGACAAACACATGATGACTGATATCCCAGGTCACATACGACAACATAATTTGAAGAATTGAAAGAATGCTTTATTTGTCTCCAGCTAAAAAAAAATGTAGCTACATGTTCTGAAATTGTTAGTCTCATTGAAGATGACATTTAAGTAGGTGGTTCTCAACCGGTTTTGTTTCAGAACCCTGATTTTTAACTGGACACCATAACCATAACTTCTCAACCGTATGAAACATTAGTAATAAGACATATACTTTTGTTAAATGGTTTTGGGTCAGTATGATTTTTTAAAAAGAAATTAATACTTTATTCAGTAAGGATGTTACTAAATTGATAAAAATTGCAGTAAGGACTAAAATAGAAAGGCTATTGAATTCTATTTATCAAAGAATCCTAAAAAAAGGCTTTGCCATCACAGGAATAAATTACACGTATAAAATATATAAAAACTAAAAACATTTATTATTTATTTTAAATTGCAATACTATTTCACAATATAACTGTTTTTACTGTATTCTGATCAAATAAATGGTGAGCATAAAGAACTATGTTCAAAAACATTATACATTTTTATATACCCCTACACTTTTGAATTTAGTATTTCACCATATTACTGTTTTGCAGTATTTTTGATCAAATTAATGCAGCCTGATGAGCATTCAAAAACATGAAAAGAAATCTTAATGACCACAAACTTTTGAACGGTAATGGAGGTTGAACAGAAAAACAACTTTGCAAAAACGACAATAATTTTTCTGTACAAAACGATTTGTAGTCTGTACAAATGTTTATCCATTGTCAAGCAACCTGCCCATGTTAGTATGTCTGCAACAGCAACATTTTGGGAAAGATTTTGTCCTTCATTGTAATATTTTGCTATCATTACTATGCATTTAATTATAAGCCTCTCCATTTATGACCCCATCAGAAAAGATAATTGTTTGGGTCATGACCCACCAGTAAAGAACTACAGATTTCAATAAAACAGTAGTACAATAATCATGCAGTACTCACAGCTAACTCTCTGGCTTGCATTTTATGGTAAATTTTCATCTCGTCACGTCGATTTTCCTGAGGGACCGTGATGTTTGCCAGGGACGTTTCAAAGTCTATGATCTCCTGCATCATTTTTTGAGAGGTCTCCTCTGATCCGCCCAAAAGAATCCCGAGCTCCACCAAGAAGTTCAAGTATGCTTTTAAATACTGGAAGGAATAACAAAAGCTGTAAACCACAGCAAAACACTACCAATGTTCATAAACAACATAAGACATCTGTGGCAAGGTGGACAAACGAGAGAGGTGGGAGGAGCGAGCGAGACCGATGTGTGATTGAGAAAGAGCATAACCTGCGAGGCACACCGTCTCGAGTCCTCTCATGAGACAGCTCGGAGGCATATAAGGATGAGCGACACCAGTGAAGGACGAGAGAGGACCAGGCCTGGACTTTTACGTTGTGTTTTGTTTAGGTTTTATAATGTCTGTGTGTGTGTGTGTGCGCGGCAGTAGTCCATGAGAGACTTCCGCCTTTACTTTCAATTTTCAAAGTTCACAAGTTCGCACTTACATATAATTTATAGAGTAATTTAATGCATATTTGACGTGCTTTCCGGAGGGAGGGATTCGAACTCGGTGTATACACACCTCTATTGTTGATTGGCTGAGTGCTTTCCACCTGTGTCAATTATCCGAACATGCTTCTCCCAAACCTTGTTAATAAAACATCATTTGTTGAACGTTCGCCGGTTCCCGCCTCCTTCTTCCCTGAACTAAGAACTGTGTTACATTGGTGCCGAATCTCGGGAGGAGGGAGGGACATGCTGTCGAAGAGCCCTCGCTGCTGAGGGGGATCGCGGTGCTGAAGAAGTCGGGCAGCGTGGAAGAGAGGCCGCGAGTGGCTGCCCTAGGCGATGGTGCTGGAGTGAGTGAAGATCGATGGGATGGACAGCTCGCTGCTGTGCCCCATGGGTCGAGATTGGGTGGCGGCCGTCCTAGAGGGAGCGAAGGAGTCGCCGGTGGTCGCCGTGGGCTGGAGCCTGCAGCCATCGGCCATGATGGGGAGGAACAGGGAGCATGGGAAATCGGTGCCGGCTGCCCTCAACCAGAAGAGCCACCGGTGGCTGCCAGGGGGAGGAGGAGGAGGCTCGGGCCATCGCATGGCACTGGGAGGAAGTGCCCCTCAGCTGGCTGAGGGAGCTCGGAGGTATATAAGGACGAGCGACACCAGTGAAGGATGAGAGAGGACCAGGCCTGGACTTTTACGTTGTGTTTTGTTTATGTTTTATTATGTGTGTGTGTGGCAGTCGTCCGTGAGGGACTGCCGCCTTTACTTTCAGTTTATTTATTAAAAGTTGTTGAATATTCGCCGCTTCCCGCCTGCTTCTTTCCTGAACTAAGAACTGTGTTACAGCATCTTTGTTTACCTTTTCATTGGCTGTCTTATTCAGATAGTATTCCCTAGAGGGAAGTCCCAATCCTGACTGATCCACCTGTGGAAAAAGGGGAATCAACAAGCTAATCAGTGACATCCATCATGATAAAAAGCATGCTATAATATATTCTGAGTTTCCCCTAGACATTTAAGAATCTATGTTATGGTGATAAAAAAACATAGCCATAAGTGTTTCCACCTGGATGATGTTGCTGTTGGAGCTTTTTGAGTCTGTGCTGACAAAAACAGTAAAAAAGGGGGAGGTTCGGAAGTTGGCTGACACAGTCCGTAAAACCTCCTGGAAGTTATCCTTCTCCCACGGGCCTTTCAAGCCCCAACCTCCTGTCTGGAAAAACAATGTTTAGTTATTAAGAATTATATCCCAGAATAGGAGAAAAAGCAGGTTTTCATTAAGGCTGCCAACAGATCTTTGAGTTTCATATTGTTAAATAAGGTGACTAGGCCTGTTCATGTATCTGAGGTCACCTGATTGATGAGATCCTGGAGTGGTTTTGCCCCAAGCTCTTCAATTTTGCTCTCGTTCATACAAGCTTGGTAATACCACTGGGCTTTTTGCTCGGCTTTGCTCAGGCTCTTCATGCTGGTATTCTCTGAATTCAACAAATGAAAAAAAATTCAAGACAAGAACTTAAAGCAAAGTGAAACGAAGCCTATAAGTTGGTAGGAGCCTTTCAGGATGGAACTTCATTACTGCTTTTTTTAAACAGCTGGGTCCAAAAGTCCCCAATGAAAATCAGGGATTCAAAATCGAATTAAGAACATAAGTGTCACATGCCTGTCCTGTCTTGTGTGCACATGTGGGTTTTGTTAGTGTGGCCATGTGCCTCTGTCATTGTTAGATCCCACCCCCTTGTTATCTCGTTATTGGTTTAATTTGCCCCACCTGTGTTCCCTCATCCCCAGCTTGATTTCTCCCTTTATATACTCCTTGTGTTTGTCAGTCCTTGTCGGATCGTTGTTATGTCTACGTCTCCCGGTTCCCTGTGATTTCACAGTTGGTATGTGGTTTAGTTTATGTGGTTTTCCCCCTTGTGGGTTTTTGTTTTGAGTCTATGTTTTATCCCCCTTATTACTGCACTTGAGTCCTCGCACCCGTTTGTCTTTTGTGTGATCGTGACAATAAGAGGACGTGGTGACGTCGTAAAAAAGGTAAGTCGTTCAATATATCAGGCCATACTTTGTGATCATGATCACCCTGGACTGCGTTTCTTACCTAATAAGTTCTTCATGACGGCCATGTTGTGTTCCCACAGGTTGCTGAAAGGACCCCAGCGGGACTTGCCCTCAGGCAACGGGTTTTTCCTCATCCAGCCCCCACATGCAAAGTTGTAGAAATCCTGGCAGGGGTTCACCGACCGATCGAGGGCCCCCATGACCGTACTAGCCACACTAACACAAGGCTCTGACAGACACATTCCCGGGGGAGCTGTTAAAAACAATACAAGTATTTAAATATACTGCTATATCCATTACAATATATGCCTTATATCACATATATGTGCCAAACAAATAAGAAAGTCTTCCCGATGTCTCTTTCACTCAGCATATCTTACACTAGGGAAATCATAAATAAAGTGCAGTACTGGCTCAATGCACGATAAATCTAAAATATATATCCCCACTGCAATTACTCATCTTCATATGATGAAAAGGTAAATCAACATAGCTCTGATTATAGCTTGGGATTTTGGGGCAGCTACACTTTCCGTACAGTACCTCATACATCATTCAAGCTGCACGTCATAAATATGCTTTGAATGTATCTTTGAGGAAGATTCCAGGACATGAACCCATCTGGAACTATTCACTTAACAGGGGCTAATGCCAAAATGTGGTTTCTGAGAAACGGACTGTATTTATTCAGAATCCTGATCAAACGGCCATACAGCGAGTCACTAGCAGTGTCCTGTGAAAGATACAAAGATTACACACTATCACACTATTGTTTTTTCCCTTTATAAAAATACTAAATCTAACTGTCAAAACCCCCAAAAATAAGACATTGGAAATAAACAATTCATTAGCACACCAGGATATGCAAGCTGTTATGGCAAAAAAAACTGTATTGCAGAAACTGTATTGTCTGTATTGCAACCACCAATAGTCGCACTTTTAGTCACACTTCTGTGAAAGATATTTTGCTTCTTTTTTTTCCTTGAATATGTTAAGAAGACTTAATATATAAGCATGCAATACTTTGTTTTCACTTTGAGGCTGGGCATGAGTCCACTGAATGAGGTTATGCAAGTATTAAGTTTAATATAGAAAATAATTGGAGTTAAAGGGCACTGATTTTATTTGGCTTGTGGAGAACAGCTACAACAGATTCATTGTAAACTCATCTAAGAAAAACATTTGGCCCAAAACAATGTATCCCTGCCTCCTAATCTGGAAAGATAAGGCCAAGAAACTATAGGCCTGACAGAGGCTGAAGAAATTAGAGGTAAACAGTCTGGCAAAAAATCGTTGTTCTTTTATACAGTGATTTGTCATGGTTGGGCAACAGTGGAGAGCTGAATAGCAGGAAGTGCCATTCAGTTCACTCGAAAATAATAACTTTGAGCTGCAATAAATGTGAGTAAATGCTTCTGATATGAGGTCCAGAGCATATAAAGTCTTAGTACATACAACCGCAGGATTGTACGGAAAGCACACTTTTTAAAATAATATATAATAGCGTACATCTTTTATATAATTATTATAATAATGATATATTAATATAAACACATAATATATATACACACACACACACACACACATACACACACTTATACATATATTTGTACCATCAATTGAAAGGATTGAGTCACTGTCACTCACATTCTTTATAGTGAAGACCCAAAGACACGATGCAGATGAACAGGGCCACGGACAGAGCACACACGATGACCACTAGTTTCCTCTCAACATGGGTTTTCTCCGCCCAGCACCGGAGTCCCAGACCACGCTGTAACCCCACCTGATAATCACAAAGTAATAAGAGAATAAGGATTAAGACTGAAATAACTATCCCAGCAAATCAGCAATGATACATAGATGACGCATACGACACTGAAACCAGTTCCAAAGTATTGACCATTGGCAAAGAAGCAAACCTCAAGGGTGAGATGATTATTTGTGTTTATTAATGAAAGTGACACCATAGTACTGGTAAATATTGGTATAATATGGTGTAGGTTTTATTTCAGGTTTTATTTAATATTGCATTGGGAAATGATATATGATCATGTCCAACAACAGTTTAAATCTTTGGTAGGACCAAATGTCATTGTCTTTCTGCTCCAATTCAAAATACAGATCACATTCCTCTCCCACTTCAAAAAATAAAGAGTGAAAAAATAATTGTAACAAAACCATGAGCATCAAATTTCTGCTTTTAACCCCTCTGGAATGCCGGCCCGCTTTACTTTAATTGTAAGTGTGTTACTGTAACCACAATTATTTTCTGTGGTAATCGACAGCATATCACAGATGCCGTCCACAGAGAATAACTGGTTTTGAACCAGGAACAGCAGGAACCATTATTAGCATAGGGTTAAGCATTAATACTAATCTACAAAAACACAGTGATATACTTCCTACTTTCTAGGAAAAAGGCTCTCTTCTAGGAAAGACTGCCAAGTCTGAACACTGTTCTGCCAAACGCAGTGCTATTCAAACTTAACCGCTGGAAAGAAATATTAAAAAACTAGGTCTTTTAATATCTTACATGTTTTTCTTAGACATTAATGACATCAAATGAGGCCTTGAATTGAAATTCTCATGCCTTCTTTAGTTTAAGAATATCTCAACAACCCAAACTGTAATTTGAGATACCAGAGTTAAACATTTTTCATTGTATACAACCTATGCAAAAGTATATAGACCATACTATCCACATATAGTCATATTTAGTGTTCAAAAGTTTGTGTTCGATAAGGTTTTTCAAAACGTTGAAAGATGTATATTATGCTCACCAAGGGTGCACTTATTTATACAGTAAACAAATTGTAAAATATCTCACAAATTACAACAACGGTTTTCTATTTTAATACATTTTTAAAGTAATTTATTCCTGTGATGACAAAGCTGAATTTTCAGCATGATTACTACAGTCTTCAGTGTCACATGATCCTTTTGTAAATGTCTTTACTGTCACTTTTAATCAATTTATGTATCCTTGCCGAATAAAAGTATTACTGACCCCAACAGTATAGCGCATCTATAACTGTACGAGACAGCTGTGTCTTCTATTCCTATTTGATCCTCTGAGGTTGGTGAAATATATCTGAGAACCATGAACTTTAAGCTTTAACTTTTCCTCTGACTGATTCACTTTTCATTTAGATTCTGTACTGATCAAATGAGGCTTGCGGATTTCATAATTGATCAGCTCTTGGCAGAAGAGGTGCCAGAGAAACTAAATAAATGATCTCTGTGACACCAATCAGATTAAGTCCTACTGAGCTCACAGAGTTCAAAAGTCACTTTTAGTGGCCAACTGCCCCGCTGTGCAATTAATCAGCTTAGTTTGGATGCATAACAGGTAATGTGTGTGTATGTGTTGTGTGGTTTCAATGAGCCCTAATGCCAAACTCAGGTCTCTCTCCAAAAGAAAGCAGAGGGAGAAAGTAAAACAAAGAGAGTGAAATGTTTTCAATAAAGGCACCCAGAACTTTTAATACCCTCGATGATCCAGAGAAAACTGGATTTAGGTACGGTCAAAGGATAATGAAGTTCTGGTTCGAGAAATAAAAGACCAGAACATATTTGGATTTCCACTTGTTTGCCTTTCGAAATGAAAAGGCCAAATATTCAGTAATAATTTTTAGGTGCTACTCTAAAACAAACATTAGTGTTGCAAAGACGCTAAATTGGAATCCGTATACACTGAGATGAGCTTGTTGAATATACAGAGCAGTCTTTTTTAACATCCCTATGAACTTTTATTTTTTATGCAAATATTTTTTGTTTTTATAGCAGCGACAAAAATACTCTAGGTTTTGACAGGTAATCTAAAAACATGTCGTGGGAACATCAAAATATTTAAACAAAACCAGTTAAGTCATATACTGCATATCATATAATATGACAGAATCATAATAAAAAATAATAATCATCTTGCTTAACTATGATTGGTTCATGCACATTGTTTTACTCATGCTTCAAAACTCATTAAGATCTAACAAATAAAAACTGCAGCATCCGGTGACAGTGAAGCAGAAATTTAGCTAGCATGTGCATTGACTTTTACACAAACAAATATAAAAAATAAAAAAAAATGTGTACTGGTTAAAAGTAAACAAATGTAAGGCGTATTCACACAACCCAAATAGAAGTAACACTTCTGTGGGGAAAAAAAACAGTATAAGAAGAAAGTTGTAACCGTGCTAACACAGCGGATGTTTGACATGAAAAGCATGAGGAAGTAACTTGGTAAAGGAGTTTGGTGAAAAATCAAGCAAACTGATCACTAGTTCAGTGGATTGGCTCATATTTCAATGCACATTCGTCAAGAAACATAAGTTGTAAAAAATAGTTAAAGAAATGAACTCTCACCTGCATGGTAGGGGTGTTGTAGATCCCATCGGAGCCAGTGTCCAACAGATCTTCTTCATCCAGTGTGGCCCGTTTGTAAGTAGACATCTGAAAGGTCAAATGAAGAAAAGATTCCCTCAGTGATTCCATAACTAAACCAAATCTCCTCTTCCGAGAGTGTTTCAGCAGTTTTGGGGAATCCAGGGAATGCTTATTCTTGTGAGTTCCATCAGGAGAAGATTGTGAAGCTAGTCGCCCCCAAGGACCAGAGGAGGCTCTCGGCTCAGCGTGTCAGAGTGCTGGCTGATATGTGTGTGAATGGGGTTTCCTCTTCCACCCCCTGCTTTCACCTCCTCCCAAGCCAAATTTCCAACCCCCCAACGTCAGCTACACCTAAGAAATAAGCTCCAAAGCATGGTCAGCTCGGTCTTCACAACAAACATGTGTTGGGAGATTTCAAAGCTCTCTTCTCAGCTTTCCTCAGTGCAGCCCTCCTAGTAAGGAATCCTAAACAAGGGATTCCAGTGAAGCTTGAACTCCTTCCAGCCTGCGACAACACTAGCGTCACCATAAAGGCAGGAACTTGTGAAAAACAGGAAGGAGAGAGGACTTGGTGAACAAACTTGAGGGAGAGTGAGGGTGTGTGTGTATATGTATGTAAGAGAATGTGTGCATTCCACACTGGGCTTTCATTTAGAACTGGGAGGGAACTGTTAGAGGTGAGTTTACGCCCTCTCTCATTCCAACCAATAGGACGTTCCATGGCAGAGGGCGGGGCTTATACAAGGCCACGCCCGTTGTATGTTCTTCGGCAGCCTAGATTAGAATAGTCACCTTATATGACAGTCAGATATTGCTGTCCCAGTCTGAACTCTTAATACACATACACATACACACACACACACACACACACACACACACACATGTGCATTTTTAAATTAAATTCCATGTATGCTTTATGATAAAATGTTAACATTACTGAGAGAATATTTAAATTAAATAAAACTTTAAAAAAATGTAATATACTAATAAATTATTGTTTTATTAATATTATTATTTAATATTAAAGTATTTAAACACTTTCTTTCATTTTAAATGTGCACTTAGTCATGTTTTTGCTCCTCTTCTTCACTCCAGGGACTTTGCCTTGTATTTATTTTGGGGATTTTCTTATAATTAAGTGAAATATTTGTTATAACATTTAATTAATTTCATGAAAAGATTTCTGACATGAGAAAAATGCATATTGTGAGTTTGTACTGTTTCTGTGAAAGATGATATAATTTCTTTCTGTCATCTGGCTGCATGAAAGACCAATTGACTTCGGTCTTGTCAAAGCAGCTCAAGTCAGCAGTGGAACTTCTCACGACCTCAGAGGAGCAAAGCCCTGTCATTTGATGACCCTGACAGGGCGGGAGAGTAACACATGAGGGTATTCACAGAAAGGGCTGAATTTCTTCCAACACGGGAAGCACAAGTCTTTCTGGCATTCAAAAAAAACATATAATGGACCTATTTTGTTGTGTCATTTGGAAATTATGAGACAGCTAGAAGCAGTATGCACTAAACTTATTCTTTCATTTAGCTCAGAATACTTAATTTTATATTTAAAAAAAAGTTTTTTTTTAGTTTTCCCAACCTAGCGTCACAGCACAGCATATATATATGTGTGTGTGTGTGTGTGTGTGTGTGTGTGTGTGTTTCTCTCTCTTCCTGTCTCTGTGTGTGCGTTTAGTCTTGCAGGTTTAGACTTTAACCCCTTCACTGATGTCCCTTTGTCTACACACACACACACACATACACACACACACACACACACATATATATGTATATATATATTATATATTATATATATATATATATATATATACACACACACACACACACACATCATAACAGCCATACTTAAATCATACTTGTAATCATTGAATTTTATTCTATGATTACAAGTATGATTTAAGTATGGCGGTTAGTTTGGGAGAACTAAAACATTTTTTAAGCTATATAGGGAAGTATAATAACTATAGGGTACACATCAAATTTCTTTCCATGAACAGGATAAAGAAACACTTGAAGATACCCTTTTCAACAAAGATTCAATGAAAGGAGGTTAACCCTGTTGTCTTTGTTGCAAAATTTGTAACGTCTTAATAAAAATGTAACTTTGTTATTTTTGTGTAAAACATTATATTTAAGAACGAAAAACAACAAATTTAGCCTTAAATTAAGCACATGACTATAGCTAGCTTGAGTTGGTTGTAATATTGCAAATATTGATTTATAATATTGATATATTTCCCACAATTTAAAGAAAAATATTAGTTCGATAATTTTTTACTATCTTCACTTTGGTAAAATGTTTGAATGGTTGAGCTTGATGAATGCTGCCAACACTAGCATTTTTATAGACATGGAATTAGATTATTTATTTGTCGTCCCGTGCTATGGAAAGGGTTCAAATTGTCACTTCCTGGGTTTTATGGGCTATTCAATGGGACACAAATTTATGGAAAGTGTTTCACACATTCTTCATATTCATAGCACAAGTACTTATGGACTTCAGGCATAATTCTGACTCATATAAACTTTCCTGGAAGGTCTGCCCCAGCAGATGTGCAGACATGTAGCTGCCAACAGCTTGTCAGCAACCAGCAATGACAATGGAGTCTTCCCTTCACGTCACTTTTCAATGACATGACTCACTGAAACTTTGAAGGCTCAGGGACCTGCTTGTATCCGGTCTAGGGCTTTGGCTTGAGGGTTTTCTCAACCATCTGTCTGCCCCAGATCGAAGCAATGCGCAGGTGTACAGAATGTGAGTGCTGATTCTATCTACAGTGAGGATGGATTCACGGCCTCTTTCCTATAACCTGCCCAGCTTTAGTATTTACACAAAGCCGATCTGGGATCAATTCCTGCACTCAACACATGCAAGTGAGTTTTGGTAAAAGGGAAGTTGAACCCAGCACAATACAAAATATGCCCAGATTCCTAAACCAAGTCTCAAATGCTGCCTTTCAGTGAGGCAGTAAACCACAGCTATGAGTCAGAAATTCGCCACTGATCCTGTGAATCATCCAATTGTTTAAGGCACGAAAGCATTTCCCTGGCATGGCTAAAGCATTTGTTTGTCGCTGAGTTAATATGTGAATGCGTTTGCACACTATTAGAGAGTATGTGTGTGTGTGTGAGAGAGAGAATGCACATTTCATTCCACATCAGAATCTATAACTTGAATGTGGCCTAAATCTTGTTCGCCAGATTTTTAACACATATTTTTTACATTAGTCATTCTACATAATTCATATAATATAAAAATAGTAATAATCTAAGTCAAAGTTTAGGTGTTGATTTTTATGCAAAGCAGTAGAAGCACCTAAATAACGAAGCTTGTTTGATACACTGTAAACCATAATGCTCAAAATAATTAAGTGGTTTGAGTAGAGCCAACTAAAATTAAACAAATTAGTTCAATCAAATGAATTTTTATGAGTATTTAAAACTTTCTTTTTCTTTTGAGCTAAAAAAGTACACATTTTAATTCATCTGAATTGTTTCATTGTTTTGAGTTTTATGAACTTGTTTCTTTTCATTTAGACAAACTTAAATTTAACTGAAACAGGGCTGGGATTTCTATTCCCCAGCATGCTTTGCCATGACATTCGAAAGGGAGAGTAAATGCTAAAATTATATAAAGTTATATAATGTTGTTGTTTTGTTTGGGGGGGGGGTGATGAGCTTAGTTTGAGAACAGATACAGTAAGTTAAATGATTCATATGAGTGTACTTATTCATCAAATGCTATGCTATGCTATGCTAATATTATCAAAGCATTTTGTTAACAAGGTAGCATTTATTGAATTAGCTAGTTAAAACTAGTGATCATTTTAATTTTTAAAGTGTGAATAAGCTTACTCAAATATTTGAAGTAAAGAGCAATTCAAATAAAAATCTGCAAATTCTGCTTACCTGAACTTTAAATTTCTTAATTTAAAAAAATGTGATGTAACCGATTGCCACAGCTTTGGGTTTACGGTGTACATGGTAAATCTGACACATGATCTGAATGTTGTGATGCATTATTTGAGATCTTTCCCTGGTGGTAAGAGTATCCTGCACTCCATTAATACTTTCAGTGCACGTGTTTCATTAATGATCTCAAATTACACTCAGATCAGACACTAACATACTGGAGACTGTGGTCTGAAGTCAAAATTAAACTGACAAAAAACAAAACAAAATGCATGAGATTTCATGTTCAATCACAAAAACAAGTGGAGAAATGAACTGGGAGGGATTTCTTTCATCATTTACTTACTCTCATGTCCTTCCAAAACTATGTGATATTATTTCTTCTGTGGTATATAAAATAATATATTTTGAGAAATGTCTCAGTGTTTTTTGAAGTCAACGGTAACCAAAACCAAATTGAGCTTCCAAAGAAGAAAGTACGTCACACAGGTTTGAAACATGAGGATGGTAAGTGATGACACTTTTCATTTTTGGGTGAACTGTGCCTTTAACAGTCTGGCTCCAGCTCCACCTTTGCCCCAGACCACAGTTACCAATTTTAACTTAACAAACCAGTATATCACAAAAGTCATAAACTGAAAGAGTTTAGACAGAATCATGTGTTTTTAAATGTAAAACCCATCCGAATCAAGGAGGATTAAGAAGACGGAAATATACAGAGGAGAGGAGGACCAACATCAACATGGTGATCTCCGCTCTGGAACATATGACAACATGAAGTCTCATGATAACGACAAAGGTCACAACTTCTGGTGTCAGAGATTCCCCGGCACAGTCTTCCTTTCTAGGATTACACTACGGATAAACACTTAAACCATTGGATAACCTAACCTCCCGAGGAAATGATTCAAGACATGGCTAAATATGATGTCAATTCACATATTGTAATAATTAGTGTCTAGATTTAGCACATTAAATACAGGTCCTTCTCAAAAAATTAGCATATTGTGATAAAAGTTCATTATTTTCCATAATGTAATGATAAAATTAAAATGTCATATATTTCAGATTCATTGCACACCAACTGAAATATTTCAGGTATTTTATTGTTTTAATACGGATGATTTTGGCATACAGCTCATGAAAACCCAAAATCTCAAAAAATTTGCATATCATGAAAAGGTTCTCTAAACGAGCTATTAACCTAATCATCTGAATCAACTTATTAACTCTAAACACCTGCAAAAGATTCCTGAGGCTTTTAAAAACTCCCAGCCTGGTTCATTACTCAAAACCGCAATCATGGGTAAGACTGCCGACCTGACTGCTGTCCAGAAGGCCATCATTGACACCCTCAAGCGAGAGGGTAAGACACAGAAAGAAATTTCTGAACGAATAGGCTGTTCCCAGAGTGCTGTATCAAGGCACCTCAGTGGGAAGTCTGTGTGGAAGGAAAGTGTGGCAAAAAACGCTGCCCAACGAGAAGAGGTGACCGGACCCTGAGGAAGATTGTGGAGAAGGACCGATTCCAGACCACGAGGGACCTGCGGAAGCAGTGGACTGAGTCTGGAGTAGAAACATCCAGAGCCACCGTGCACAGGCGTGTGCAGGAAATGGGCTACAGGTGCCGCATTCCCCAGGTCAAGCCACTTTTGAACCAGAAACAGCGGCAGAAGCGCCTGACCTGGGCTACAGAGAAGCAGCACTGGACTGTCGCTCAAATTTTGTCATTGTCATTCGGAAATCAATGTCATTCGGAAATCAAGGTGCCAGAGTCTGGAGGAAGACTGGGGAGAAGGAAATGCCAAAATGCCTGAAGTCCAGTGTCAAGTACCCACAGTCAGTGATGGTCTGGGGTGCCATGTCAGCTGCTGGTGTTGGTCCGCTGTGTTTTATCAAGGGCAGGGTCAATGCAGCTAGCTATCAGGAGATTTTGGAGCACTTTATGCTTCCATCTGCTGAAAAGCTTTATGGAGATGAAGATTTCGTTTTTCAGCATGACCTGGCACCTGCTCACAGTGCCAAAACCACTGGTAAATGGTTTACTGACCATGGTATTACTGTGCTCAATTGGCCTGCCAACTCTCCTGACCTGAACCCCATAGAGAATCTGTGGGATATTGTGAAGAGAAAGTTGAGAGACAAAACCCAACACTCTGATGAGCTTAAGGCCGCTATCGAAGCATCCTGGGCCTCCATAACACCTCAGCAGTGCCACAGGCTGATTGCCTTCATGCCACGCCGCACTGAAGCAGTCATTTCTGCACAAGGATTCCCGACCAAGTATTGAGTGCATAACTGAACATAATTATTTGAAGGTTGACTTTTTTTTTGTAATAAAAACACTTTTTTCTTTTATATGTCGGATGAAATATGCAAATTTTTTGAGAAATTTTGGGTTTTCATGAGCTGTATGCCAAAATCATCAGTATTAAAACAATAAAAGACCTGAAATATTTCAGTTGGTGTGCAATGAATCTAAAATATATGAAATTTTAATTTTATCATTACATTATGGAAAATAATGAACTTTTATCACAATATGCTATTTTTTTTAGAAGGACATGTATATATATATATATATATATATATATATATATATATATATATATATATATATATATATATATATTTAATAGGCTAATATACTATTATCGTTAAAATGTACTAGTATAATAGTATAGGTCTATTAGTACTAATATGCATGTATGTCCTTGATGTAAGCTTCTTCCCATATGCATTCTTGGCTATATGTAGGCTACTTACATCAACATAACTTAATTTTTCTATTTGAAGAACAAGGAGTCACACGCCAGACCGTGTTTACAGCCTTGTTGTTGGTCTCCGTACAGATGTGACTTTGTTGCCCTACGGAAACACTCATGATGAATTCTAGGTAATAAGTAACCTCTTTTCAAACTAATGCAGCACACGGAACTGACTTGATTAGTTCAGTTTCCATATTTATAGATTTATATATTTTTACAGTAACGTGGCTTAAAGTATTATAACAAATAGTCATTACCAAAACAAACGAGGAGTATATTAGTTTTCAGATGGGCACACACTTTTTATATTGATCTGTCTTTATGACAGAAATATTCACAGGTTTATAAGCACTAGCCTACTAAGACGAGCCATGTTGTTATATAATGTTACATTTATACAGCTCTACATAGGCCTACTGTAGTCAAATTCATATAGCAAAATATACAACATTGCCTTTTGACAACACAAGGAAAAGTTCTGTTTCCTTACCATTATATTTTAGGCTCTCTCTCTCTCTCGCTCTCTCTTCCTGTGCAGCTGTCCACTTTCTGGTGAAATAATGACCATAGCCTACATATATTTTTCGGTTGTAACAAACGACTCCAAGCCAATATTCCCTTGTTGACTCGACACAGCGTGCCGTTCTCACGAAGTTATACACAGTTTAGTTTAACTGCGAGAAACCCCGTCGGGATTATAATAGTAACTTCAGTCAACCAATCGTATTTCAAAGCAGATTCCCACGTTCAACTTCTGACCAATCGCATTTTAGCTGTGGGCGGTCTTTGGTGGCAGCGCAGCACAACAGGCTCGTTGGGCGCCTACATAAAAAATTGTATGTATTTAAATGAATTAAATTACAATAATCGAATTACAACCATAAACGGTTGTGGCAGATTCTATTCTCATTAAAAAATGTTGCACTAAAATATTTTTTCTTTATTTATTAGTAGGCAATTAATATTAGAGCAAAATAATAGATTTAAAAGTAATTCAGTCACACCATCTGATCAGGTCAGTCATTCGAATTTTTTATCAATTCATAACAAGATTCAAGCATTGTAAGTGTTGGTGCAATGCATTACTAACTAACTAATTAATTAATTACTGTCATTTCAAAAAGTGAAGTAAGGAATTACTCTTAATTTAACACTTCTGATGTGATTATATTAAATACTGTATAGCCTACATCAATTCTATATAAAACTACAGTGGATTTTAACATCAAAATTTTACATCTTATGTTAAAATGTAATGTAACCTTCTCCCTTTAAACACTTTGGTCAGTTGAAGAATAATTTATGCGAATGTATATTATTTATTTGAAATAATTAAAAGAGCAGTTTCATGTTTATCTTTATAGCCTTTGTTCAGATGGTCAAGGTTGATTATGGGATTTAGGAAGTAATTAGTAATAAATAATGGAATAGTTTTTTGAAAGAGAGTAACTGACAAAGTAATCTAATTACATTGTTGAAAATGTAATTAGTAGCTAGTAATTAGTTAAATAATAGGCTAAAATATGAAACTATAATTGCCAGTAGGTGGCAGATGCAAAGATTCTGGTGTTTTTCTGATTTCTTTGATAGAGCAAAAACAGAAAAACTACTCACTAACTTGTTTTCTGAACTACTCCATTATAAACTCGCAATCTTTTCTGACTTTATATCTCGCAATTCTGACTTTATATCTCACAATTCTGATTTTATCTCACGCAATTCTGACTTTATCTCACGCAATTCTGACTTTATATCTCGCAATTCTGACTTTATATCTTACAATTCTGACTTTATATCTCAATGACTTTATATCACGCAATTCTGGCTTTATATCTCGCAATTCTGACTTTATATCACGCAATTCTGATTTTATCTCACGCAATTCTGACTTTATATCTCGCGCAATTCTGACTTTATATCACGCAATTCTGATTTTATCTCACGCAATTCTGACTTTATATCGCGCGCAATTCTGACTTTATATCTCACAATTCTGACTTTATATCTCGCGCAATTCTGACTTTATATCACGGAATTCTAACTTTATATCTCACGCAATTCTGACATTATATTACGCAATTCTGACTTTATATCTTACGCAATTCTAACTTTATATCTCGCAATTCTGACTTTATATCACGCAATTCTGACTTTATATCATGCAATTCTGACTTTATACCTTGCAATTCTGACTTTATATCTCAATTCTGACTTTATCTCACAATTCTGACTTTATCTCACGCAATTCTGACTTTATATCATGCAATTCTGACTTTATATCTGTAATTCTGACGTAATATCTCACAATTCTGACTTTATATCACACAATTCTGATTTTATATCTCACGCAATTCTGACTTTATCTCAAGCAATTCTGACTTTATATCTCACGCAATTCTGACTTTATCTCACGCAATTCTGACTTTATATCACGCAATTTTGACTTTATATCATGCAATTCTGACTTTATATCTCACAATTCTGACTTTATATCTCGCGCAATTCTGACTTTATATCACGGAATTCTGACTTTATATCTCGCGCAATTCTGACTTTATATCACGGAATTCTGACTTTATATCTCGCGCAATTCTGACTTTATATCTCGTGCAATTCTGACTTTATGTCTCACAATTCTGACTTTATATCTCGCGCAATTCTGACTTTATATTACAGAATTCTGACTTTATATCTCACACAATTCTGACTTTATATCATGCAATTCTGACTTTATATCTCACGCAATTCTGACTTTATATCTCACGCAATTCTGACTTTATATCTCGCAATTCTGACTTTATATCTCGCAATTCTGACTTTATCTCACACAATTCTGACTTTATCTCACGCAATTTTGACTTTATATCATGCAACTCTGACTTTATATCTCACGCAATTCTGACTTTATATCTCACAATTCTGACTTTATATCACACAATTCTGACTTTATATCACACAATTCTGACTTTATATCACACAATTCTGACTTTACATCTTGCGCAATTCTGACTTTATATCATGCAATTCTGACTTTATATCTCACACAATTCTGACTTTATATCACGCAATTCTGATTTTATCTCACGCAATTCTGACTTTATATCTCACGCAATTCTGACTTTATGTCTCACAATTCTCACTTTATATCTCGCGCAATTCTGACTTTATATTACGGAATTCTGACTTTATATCTCACGCAATTCTGACTTTATATCTCACGCAATTCTGACTTTATATCTCACGCAATTCTGACTTTATATCTCGCAATTCTGACTTTATATCTCGCAATTCTGACTTTATCTCACACAATTCTGACTTTATCTCACGCAATTTTGACTTTATATCATGCAATTCTGACTTTATATCTCACGCAATTCTGTCTTTATATATCACAATTCTGACTTTATATCTCAATTCTGACTTTACCTTTCACAGTTATGACTTTATAACTCGCAATTACGACTTTATATCATGCAATTCTGAACTGCGAGAAAAAAAAAGTCAGAATTGTGAGATAAAAAGCATTTACCTCTTTTTTTATTCTGTGGCGGAAACAAGCTTCCATATTCACTAACAGTTACATGGTGGCAGCAGAAAATCTGATTCTTACCTTAAAATACTCAAATGTAGATGGGCGCTCATGAGTTAGGGTTCGGTTCACACAGAAAACAAAAACTTAAAATTTCGAGATTTTTTTAGAAGCTATCTTGGGCGTCGAGTTATGCCCAAGACGCTGCATAGAAGAGACGCATGCGCTGATGTCCGTCTTGCTAGCGCGTTTACATGAATAAAAAAACAATGGAAATAGCACAGTCGAATGGAAACAACGCGTTCTGTGTGAAGTGTGCCGATTAACGCTTTAATCAAGACGTCTGACGTCTTCAGCATCAACTGGAAGATTTGTTCACATAAATGATTCATTCACTAAGTTGGCAAAATGCCACTTAGAGGCCCTTTTTATGAAGAGATTATCAACAAAAAAATACAGCTTTCATGCCTAGCCTATTTCAAACTGAGTGATTACAGTTTTAGCTATTATTGGTTACTAATTCTAGCAAAACCTTTCAGAAATGACCTCATCCTTCACGTGTAAACATGATGTCACTCTTTAAGTAGCCTATTTATCGCTAAAACTCCTCTGTTAAAGGTATTAAGAGGTTTATGTGGATTGTTGGGAGTCTTGTCACAGCTGGAAATCACAGGGGAGCAAATGCCCACAGGTCAATGGCCGATTACCAATCGTTAGACTTTCAATGAGCGATATAGTTCTCTGATGGGCAATCAAACGCATTGTTGCGTTCATAGTGACATCTTGTGGTAGTCTAAGTCTGATCAGAATGTCGATAAAGTAGAAAGTCAAGACTAGAAAGTTTAGAGCAAAGACACGAGGTAGCCTAATGTTAGGTCACATCATGACCACACAAAAATACAGAAATCCTTAAGTGTTTATTATTATTAGCTATTATTATTTGAAGGAGTCTCTAGCGATCTTGTTGTTAGTAGCCTAAGTAGGCTTTACAGACTTGCGACTTTTTGCCTTAGGGAAACACTTATAATTAATTCTAGATAATGAGACACATGAGGATGTGTTGCATGTTGTTATTTTATATGTATTTTTTTCATTATAGCCCTATTCCCTGTAAATATATATATATGCTAAGCGTAATGACGTATCTCCATTTTTTATTTGATTTATGTTAAATGTCATTGTAGCATATGTTTTTTATGGAAAGTTTAATTAAAATAAAAAATAATTTTCAATATATTAAAATATTTTATTTGTTTGGTTTATGTTTGATGATAAATGTAGCCTATGTTTTTATGAAAGTTGAATGAAAATAAATAAATAAATAAACAAACAAACCGGAATGACAACTGCAAGGTTTAAAGCTGGATGTATGCACGTCACTTGTAGGCTATTAGGCTGTATCTTTACATTGAAACCTATTAATTAATTTCCACTGCTTATTCTTTACTTAGCCTTGTTACTTATTTTATTCTGAATTTAAATAGTTAAATTCTTTTAGGCCTGTAAAATTTTACACAAATGAGTGACTTTGCTGCAATCTGGCATGCCTTCTGCTTTGACAATATTGTTTGAAGCAAATAAATACATGCAGGAATGAATATGGAAATATAGGATAATAAAACTGTTAATCTAAAGTCCTACTACATGAGGTTCTTCAACTCAAACGGCTATCAACAGGAGGAGCTCGCGCTTCAGATAACGCTATTTATTAATAGTGGACTCTACGAGCCGGGGGTCTCTCTCTCTCTCTCTCTCTCTCTCTCTCTCTCTCTCTCTCTCTCTCTCTCTCTCTCTCTCCTGGGCTGGCGCTTTGTGTAGCGTTATAAAAGCTCGACTAGAGAGACTAGTTCGTGAACGTGAGTCCTCTGTATTGCTGGAACCGCAGAGGTGCACGGATAGCCTACACAGAGCACAGGGGTGAGTAGGATCACTTTTAGCGCTGGTTATCTGCTGAATGACTCTGTTCATACAACGCCTCATGTGACTGGAGTTCTAATGGCAACGCTGGGAAGAGTTGGAGAGTTGTGCTGGTATTCATTCAAAACAATCCAACAAGTTGCTCATGTTGCATTGTGAATTATTTCAGTTTGTATAACGGTGAGTCGCTCTTCCAACTTTAATGCAATTAAGCAATTCGGGAACCCCAATGGACTCTCTCCAGCCATGTTGGGAATGTTGACGTTTTTTCTGTTCTTTAAAGCGGTGATCTCGTTTTGGCGGCCAGTGGCTACATTGTATATCATCTGAAAAGATGAGAGGATGTAATTGAAAAGAGAAACGCTTTTCTGGGCATCACTGCACACGAGACACTGGTACATTGTATAGAGTGGCAGGGATCCAGGGAAAACGATTGTAACTGTAAAGACTTGGATTTTATGGATGTAGACTGACAAAGCAAGCCAAAATATATGGGTTAATGACAAATAAATGTCAGAGATATGTAAAACTGAAGAAATGTACTCATTCGTATTTGGTTGCATGCATCAACCAGGTAATGAAATACTTTTCTCGCACAAAAATACTTTCCTTTTGAGATATATATTTGCTACTAATGTCATGTCTTGAATATGAAGACGTTTTAGGCTTTCTCCATCTGACATGAAAACGTGCATTTAAAAAGAAAAGTTGAAAAAAATGTATTTAATGACCTTGACACTGTCCTGAAGGGGTCCTCTCTGTCTTATGGTGTTCTTGTCACATGGCTGAATAATGGCTTCCTGCATGTTGGTTGCATCACTTTGACTTTGATTTGGTGGGAAGAAGTGTTTTCTTGTAGCCTATTAATACTAATATTATGCAAAAAAAAAAAAAGAATAAAGAAAAAAAAAGAAATCAGATATTGAATACATTTTAATCAAAGAGGAGGTGTATTCAAGTGATTGTCTAGATGCATTACATTTTAATCTATTTATGAATAACATAATAGTCTAAGTGCATATTGGTCAGTCTGGAGAAGAGAAAAAAAACATACTGTTAGAGGTTACATAGGGAGAGATGCATATGCCTTTGTATATTTTTGAATTTTCACATATACCAAGTATATTTCACTATACTATAGTTTAGTTTAGTATACTAAACAAAGTATTGTATATGGGATGAGAAATGGTTCATTATTATTAATGTATTTGTTTATTTCATTTTAAGGCATAATCTCACTTTTCTGTATTTGTACCCCGCTAAACCATTGCATTTTGTCCTGCCTGATCTGAACGAATGGACTTTTGCATGGAACGAATGCAATTTGGAACCAATCCCAAACAAAAGTCATCTAAAAATCAAATAAGATCATGCTTGATGAAACCCCTGAAAAATGAGGCATTTTAGTTCAAGTATAGGATCTTATTTAGATTTTTTTAAGGATTCCAACAAGGATTCCTCATTCCTGTATTGATTGTTTCTAAATTATGATCAAAATTCCATTAGCATTCCTTTAGAATGTTTGGATGAGGGATCAAACTGTTGAGACCGCTCTATGACTTTGTCAGACTATGAATTCCAGCCTTGTGCCTCACTATTGTCTTTCTCTGCTTTCTCATATTTGTGATTGTAGGTTACTGGAAACAGATAAGACACTTTCTTGTGTTATCTTGTCTAAATCACAGCAACACAATTAGAAGAAATATAGATAGGGCATAAAGAGAAAACAATGCGATGCAAGGACAGAAATAAAAGGTTTTGTTTTACAACTTCCTAAGTGCTTCCCATACATAATGCAAGTTTGTGAGTTTTTCATTGATCATGTGCCCAACTGATTTGTATGCAATGATACAAGATGTAACAATAGCACGAATAGAAAGCCCCCGTGCAGCCTCAGTTTATATAAACTTGACAACATCTTGTTTAAATTTTCTGCTCTTCCTTAAAAGGGTTTGTTGTTCAGAGAGATTCATCATCCTAATTAGAGTAATTTGGTTTCGTCTTGTGTTTACCAAGTATCGTGTATAAGATGTACAGCCTAATAAAATTCTTATGTCTGTGTTTGATGTTCTGTGATCGAATGGCCTCTAGGATGTTAGTAGGTGTTAAATGTTAAATCATGTAATATGATGTGATCTAATGTTCTTGTTTATTAGAGCGAGTTTCGGTTTAGCCTTCAGGGTTTTTACTGGCATTAAAAAACATGACATGTTCTGACAAAACAACATAACTTAGTTGTGGGAAAACTCTAGTATACGAGTAGACATGGAATTAAATCTCTTACAGAAGGCATTGATATACTTTAGTCACTAGTGTTCCTTTCAAAATAATGTAAATGTCTTTTTGTAAGATGAAGGTATGAAGGAAGATTGTCTCGATCAGTAATAACACTAATCCTCATCCTCCTGAGCACATACGTGCAGCTCTAATTCGGGCCAGTGTGTCGAAAGGATAGGTGCTTTTCTATGTTTTGGATGCGTTTTCTTCCAAGAGAAGGACCTCTTTACATTCAGATGCCATGAATCAAGAAGGAGTTTCTGTTTTGTTGACAACTTTTTTCTCCGGTTTGCTGTTCCTTTGTGTTTTGGCACTGCTGTGTTTCTTCACCTGCAGACTAGCTTCAAGAGCAGTGGCAGTTGGAGCCCCACTGCGTTTTTGACAGAGCTTGTGAACGAGCCTCAAGTCATGGTAAAAAGTCTGGTGGGGGGGAAAACACTTAGAAGTTCACTGGTTCAAGTTGACGTGCTATTGATGGTGTGTCGATTACAACACAGGAAACAAATGCTGTAAATGACTTGCATTAGTGGTTGGTTCTTGGCTTCGTCTTGTTTTGTTGGGTTGTAAACTTTTAGAATCAAATACCTAAAGGTTTGGACCAATATTGGGGAGATTTAAACAAACTAGTTAAATGCCACATTCCTTAATTATCAAGAAAGAAAAAAATCCATGCACATATTGTTGTAGTTATGTAGTTATAGCTGTAATTAATTATTTTCTTGAGGTATATCTATATTTACACTCTTGACTATTCCCTTACACCTTAAATGGATAGTTCACCTAAAAATGAAAATTCTGTCATCCTTTTTTCACCCTCTTGTTGTTTTAAACTTGTATGAATTTCTTTGTTCTGTTGAATGCAAAAGAAGATATTTTGAAGAATGATGGTAACCATACAGTTTCTGGGGATCGGTCTTTAGTGTTCATGCAGAATTTTTATTTTTGGGTGAACTATCTTAACCCACCCTTAAACTTAACCTTCACTTAACCATACCTTGAAACCTGTCACTAACCTTACCCATATGCCACATCAATAGCAAAAGTGTTCCGCTATACAACATAACATAATAAGTACATGGTATACCTAACAACTTTATTTAATGTAAGTATAGTAGTTTAAGACACCTAATATAAAGTTTCACCAAAGCGGTTATGTAAACTAAGAACCATATAAATGCATTTTAATCCTTTACGTTACTAGCATAATGTTTTACAAATGTAAAGACAAAGTGGTCAAAGCTCCGGCATGGGTTTGATTGAACGTATGGCTTTGATGCTGATTGATGGTTTCTGCACAATGACTAGAGATCCCATTAAAAGGATGTGAAGTAAGCTGAAGTATCGTGTGTTCGTAATGGAAATCTTGCGGTTCTGTGCCTTGGAACAGAGGTGTCCAGTTAATCAGCTTTGTCATGCCTATTAAAGCACTGTGTGCAATGGCGCTCAATCCCATTAAAGTGACCTTGACTAAAGAGTAGAAGACGGAGAGGTTTAATACTAATGCAGCCATATCACATTTTCAGGTGTGAACTTTTTTGGTAGCTACTCAAATTAATGTTCAAATATGCCACTGAATGATTGTTTGTATCCGATTTTGTGGCATACATCCCCAGCTGAAACAGTCTGTCCTCTTATTTCAGTTGTTTTCGCACATTATGATATGATTATGATGGAAAAAAACAAGCCTTGGGATGGTAAATAGTTGTTTTCTGTGCTTAAAGATGAAGTGTGTCATTTCTGCGCCACTGTAAAGGAACCAAACGTAACAGCAATAATAATGATTGTTTTCAAATCAAGGAGGTCTATAATAGCTGGAGAAACGTAGCACTGCCCCACACTCACACCATTGGTTGTGCCAATATTATTATGTTAGCCCGCGCAAACAAATATCTGCAAGTGCCACACTGCCACAGAGTTCAAATCAGCATATGAATGCTTACTTATAGTTATCTCCGAACAGTAAATTGGGAATAGTGGAAATATTTTAACATTGAAATTTTTCACTGCAGATCTTAGAGGCTTCTGACATCCTTGGAACGTGAGTTATTCTGCAAACGGTGACAAAATGAAGGTCGCTGCACTCCTTATCATTGGTTGCCTGGTTTGGGAAGGTTTGGCAAAGCCTGAGTTTCCAGGTCAGTTAATTTACTTTTTGTTTATTGGCCTTTTGCCTTTATTAGATAAGGCAGTGACATACTTTTTTTCTGCAATGATAAGCATTTTGTCTCTTTAAAAATGAACAAGAGTCTAATGCACCTAATAGAAGTGGTGATCTACCTTCCAGGAAAGTTTACCTTCAACCCAAATTAAATACACCTGAACCAGCTAGTCAAGATCTTCTGGACAAACATTTGTGTTAGAGCAGGTTTAGAACGAAACTCTATGAGAAAGTAGCCCTCTTGGAACAGGAATGAGAACCCCCTGCCTTATAGTTTGCTTGTAGTGTCTTTGATTTATAGAGAGTCATAGTGTCAGATGAGTGCTTCATAAATGGTGTAACACCATCTAAGACCACTGAAGGTTTAAAAGTCTTCTTTTCGACCTTGCTGCAAGCATGGACGTAGAATAAAACTCATTTCAAATGTATGTTAGCTTCTATAAAAAAATTGGACTCTCGGGTCAGATGGTCCCAGAAATGTTCATTTACATGATTGTGGGTTTAAGAAGCTTATGTGGACAGAAAAAGATATGCATATAGAAATCAGTTGCTGTTCTTGTCCAGCATTTGTTAAATCCAGCTCAGTTTAGTTTAGAGAGAGATAGCATAGTCATCATCTCTAAATTGAGACTTCCATCTAAGGCCATTATCATTATCTTGTTTTGCAGGAGCATCTTTGCAGGTTGTGTGTTATAATTTGTGGTCAAACATGTAAACATGTTTTCTTACGGCTTGTAGAACAAGAGAAGGACCCTGATTTCTGGAAGGGCTGGGCTCAGCGCTCACTAAAAACTGCTTTGAGCCTTCAAGAGCTCAACAAGAATGTTGCAAAGAACGTCATCCTTTTTCTTGGTGATGGTAAGTCTCGCCATTCGTGTATCCCTGTGGATCTTTACCATGAGATATTTGTCTGGTTATCAACTGCAATTTCTGTTCATCCAAACAATACCAATCCTCTTTGCTTTTCTCCGCTAGTGTTTTTCATCATTTTCACAAAAATGTCATGGCCACCAGAAAATTTTGTTGTTTGAATATCTGATTCTGAACATGCAATATTTCGAAAGTACAGATAAAAACTTTTATTCTAGCTTAATGCATTCTTTTTTATCAACACTTGAATATAAGTTTCATTTAAAAAGTAACATTTTGAGAAAAATATGGAGAAAATTCACATTTTTGTCAAAAACTACATCTCGATCGGATTTATAATGATGGTCAAAACATAGATGGGGTAAATCGAGTCCATCAGCACCCCTAATACTTGCACAGTCCTGTAGCCCCTCGTGGGTTGACATTTTGTTCAGTAACATTAGGCAGTTTTGATTTATATGCTGTTTAATGTTGATGATTGCGTTATTTTACATATACATATGATTACATATGAGTTCGCTTGTTTCTGCTTCTCCTTCGCATGTGCTTTGATCAGGAGATTCAGTATTCTTTCAGAAGATGTGTAATAGCCACCTCTAGCATATAACAGTGAAAACACAGAAACCCAGAAAATTCTGTGTTTGGTGGGGAAAGAGTTAACATGGGCAATGATGGGTAAGCAAATTAACCAAAATCAACCCTGTGGATCTTTACAATGAGATATTTGTTCTGGTTATAGTATGGACAGTTAGTTGAAATCAATTGTAATTTCTGTTCATTCAAACAATATCAATCCACTTTGCCTTTGCTTGTTTTTTTCAACCAAGCCATGAAAACTGTTTGTGAAATACCAGGTCTAACAAAAAGAGTTAAATATTTTTAAAAGCACTGTATGACCCTGTTTCAAAATTAAGCATTAACATGGGCAGTGATGGTTAAGCAAATTAACCAGTTAACGTCAAGGTGAACGTCAAAACATCATGCTTCTTCTGGCCAAACATGAAAGCACAATGGTTATCAAAGTTTGCTTGGCCATCAAAAGGAAGGAAGGAAGGAAGAAATCATCCAATTTTATGGGAAGAATTTGGTTTATTATGCACCACACCCCAGTAAGAGCAACGGCGATATAAAACACCAGTTTACCAATACCTAAAAAAATATATCTTATGAAGTCTCAGTTCAACCACTGTAGATTTATTTCAGTTTACTTCAGATTTTACATACAGGATTTTCTAGAAGCCACTGCTGAAATAGAAATGCAAGATGATTTGGATCAGTTAACCTGTTGGTTCATGCATTAAGATTATTAAAATGACAATGTGTCTGATGATTTTCTTGGAGGTCAGCCAACCAAGTTCAGAAAAGAAGTTTATATATTTCAGAGTCATGATAATTTGATGTTAAGTAACCACTCAGACAGATTCAATGAGTTAATTTAAGGATTGACTGATTTAAATGGTAACTGATTTGTATGACACATTAAAAGGATCAGCACACTTTGTGCATTTCATTCACTAATACAGAACAGATTAAAACAGCCATTTGTTCATGAATTGGTCTACACTGGTAGCATTGTTATGTGCCCGCAAGGACAACTCAGTAAAAAAAAATGTTTCTTGCCATTATTTTGCAGTACACGGTCTTTTCATCTCGTCAAATTCAATTCGTACTGCAAACACTGAAAATGACTGAAAATGCTGGCAAGATTGATCTTGGGGTTTTAATTGTCAATATCGTTCAAACGAAGACGTGCTTTAATCTGGAATTGATTACTCAACCCTTTGAGGTTATCGAATGCTTTTCAAGTTATAGTTTTATAGAGATTGGAATATATTTTTATAAGATAACAAGGTAAATTGATATGTATTTGCATAAACATAATTCAAATTTAATTGCTTTTTTATTTATTTCAGAGTACTTCAGATACGTTATTAATTCAAAGTTGCAACTAGCCCAAAGCCAAAAGCCTAATTTCATGCCTTAACACATTGCAATAATTTTATTTTGTATATGTTTATATGTCATGTCAAGTGTTCTACAAAAACAAGGTTTGAAGACAAACTCTAAAATCTGAAATCAAAAATCTCTTTGCAATGTGATTGTGCTACAGTATACCATTTTGTACAGTTATGCAAGCTTGAGACTTTTTAGTGTACTCTAATTTGGCTTGTGTAACAGACACTACACACAGGAAAAAACAAAAGTCCAGGAAGGTGGTGGAGAAGAGGTGGAATGGGGGAGGTTGCCAGGGCGTAGTAGGCTGTGCAGGTTTTCGCACCGGAGTGAGTCTTCAGCCAAAATGGCCGCCAACCCTGTGTCTTCAGCTAGCATGGCCTCCACGCCAGAACCTCCAGCCATTACGAATGCTACACCAGAGTCTTCAGCTAGCATGGCCTCCACGCCAGAACCTCCAGCCATTACGAATGCTACACCAGAGTCTTCAGCTAGCATGGCCTCCACGCCAGAACCTCCAGCCATTACAAATGCTACACCAGAGTCTTCAGCTAGCATGGCCTCCACGCCAGAACCTCCAGCCATTGTGAATGCTACGCCAGAGTCTTCAGCTAGCATGGCTGCTCCGCCAGAACCTCCAGCTATTATGGATGCTATGCCAGAGTCTTAAGCTGCCATGGACGTCACGCCAGAACCTCTAGCCATTACGGATGCTACACCAGAGTCTTCAGCTGCCATGGACGCCACGCCAGAGTCCTCTGAGTTCTCTGAGTTGACCATATGGTCCACGGCTATACTGTGTGTGTGGGCTGCACACATATCGGCTCCAGCCTCTGACCAGAGTCCAGTGTTGGCTCCAGCCCCTGACCAGAGTCCAATGACGGCTCTGGCCCCTGACCAGTCCAGTGATGGCTTCATCCCCTGACTCCGCTCCAGAGCATGCACCGCCCTGGCCACCTGTCCAACCGGCCAGAGTCCAGTGATGGCTCCAGCTCCTGACTCCGCTCCAGAGCATGCACCGCCCTGGCCACCTGTCCAACCGGCTACGCCCTGACCACCTGCCAAGCCTGCGCCACCCTGGCTGCCTGTCCAACCCAGCTCCGCCCTGGCCACCTGCCAAGCCTGTACCACCCTGGCCGCCTGTCCAACCTTGCTCCAACTCTGGCTGCCTGCCAATCTGGCTTCACCCTGAATGCCTGCTCCACCCTTGCGATTGCTCACCCTGCTAAGCCCTGGCCGCATGCCAAGCCGGCTCCACCCTGAATGCCTGCTACGCCCGCCTGCTTCGCTTGGTCCGCCCTGGCCACCTGTCCTGCGTCCATCCCCAGTCTTTCCTCCACCTAATGGTCCTACCCCCACTCCACCTCCCTGCTGGACTTCTTGTTTTTGAGCAGGGTTATGTCATGATCCCAGCCTGTGTTCCCCCGTTTTGTGTGAGGAGTTTTGTGTTTTTTCCTGTCTTGTGCCATGTGTTGTAGTTCTTTGTAGTTTTTAATATTAGTTAGTCTTTCCAGGTGCGTCTTGGTTACCCTTGTGTGTTCCCATGGAAATTTACCATGCCCCCTTGTTAGCTTATTAGCCTGTGTATATATTGCCCTTGTGTTTCTCTTGTGGTTTTTCAGTTGTTGTTTGCAGTTCATGCTCTCATTCAGTGTTTCCTTGTTTCTCGTTTGGATTATTAAACCTTAACTGCATGTGGATCCTCTTGTCTGTTTCCTTGCCTATCGGTCTGCATGCCCATCCGTAACATCTTGTGCTTTATATAAGCTATATTAAGTATAGCAGGTTATTAAGTGAAAAGTAGGGTTGCAAAGTTTCCAGAATTTTTAGAAACTTTTTTTGGAAAGTTTCTGGAGAGCTACTGGACCTTTTCATCCCCTTTGCAACCTCTCTCAGGTACAGGCAGACCATGTTATTCATGATAGATGGTGCTTAAAGGAAAGCATATATTGTTAAAAATAGTCTGTCTTAATCATGGCAACATTTGTTGTTGCTATAGGTATGGGTGTATCTACGATCACAGCAGCACGGATTCTAAAGGGTCAAATGAATGGACAGAGCGGTGAGGAAACACAACTGGAGATGGACAAATTCCCCTATGTTGCCCTCTCTAAGGTACATCCCTCGTGTTGTAATCCCATCATGCCATTCCTTTGTGTTCATAATCCATGCAGTTGCCCACCCCGGGTCACAGGGAACAGATTCAAAACATAGTTTGATTTCTCTATCTGCCACAGTTCTGGGACGATGATTCTCACAAAGTTAATTTTGTCACAGATGTTAACCATATTTTTCTTAATGTAAATTTTTCACTTAGCCCCTACTGTATTATACAGATTTTTATAAAGCAAACATAAGAATAACTTTTATATTGTTAGTGATAATTCAAGATGAACACCTACTGGACTTAAGCAATTTAGGTTTGCTTGATTATCAATACGTATCATTTTTTAGAAAAATCTGAGTATCAAATATGATATATCAGGCTCTTGAGGAATCTCCCAATCATCTTTATTAGACTAATGGTTTTAGACTATTGGACTAATCATTGGAGATGTTTATAATCATGCTAAATGCTTAATAATGCTGAATAAACAGGTATAGAACTACACAAAGTGCTCTTCAAAAAATAATCCCTGCAGCTATTAAAATTGTACATGTTTTCCCCAGACATATAACACCAATGCTCAGGTACCAGACAGTGCAGGCACTGCACAGCATATCTGTGTGGGGTCAAAGCCAATGAGGGTACGGTAGGAGTGAGCGCAGCAGCTGTAAGATCCCAGTGCAACACCACTCAGGGGAACGAGGTCACCTCCATTCTTAAATGGGCCAAAGAAGCAGGTGAGATGCTCTGTTGAATCCTCTCATACAGCAGATATAATGCCTCTCTGTCTCGTCTTCTATTTTAATTAGAATATAGATGGGATATTTATTTCTGGGCAATTTTTTTTTCCGTTGTTGCTAGCAATCCATTAACTTATTTTTGCATGAGAGAAACAAAGGTGACACTGGCACAAAAAACAGGTTGAGCCGATAAAGGATTGAGGAAAGTAGAAAAACACATCCTTATCTGAAGTAAAGGAATAAATGAGAAGAGTGACAGTTTGACTGATGAGCGTAGCACGCAAGCGGCTTTCTCATATTTTATTCTCATGTTGAAAATAAAAACAAATGAAGCATTTTATAAGACAGAAGTCCTCTACTGAACGTAGAGGTGAATGTAGTGACTGTAGTGAAGTGGAATTTGCACAACATGACCAGAATAAACATTTTAAAATCCAGCTGAGAGGTTTAAAAGGCGGACGGTCTAATCAGTGTCAAACTGATAACCTGACCTGATCTGAGTTCAGGGGGAAATGCTCTCTCTCTTGGGTGCTTATGTTCTGAGAATGTATTAAAATAGTGTACCATACAACTGCTTGACCGCAGCCAGACAACAAGGCTTAAAATCAAGCTGTTTCCTTATAACATTTTGTACCTATTTTGCCCCGTTATGGTTTTTCGAATATTCCCTTTCATGCAGTGTGTAATATCGCTGTTTGTGAATGTAAAAATTCTGCAAAGTTGTTAAGTCGAAAGTGCACAATAAATAAAGTTATAAAATACGTTGTTTTGTGTTTTATATTGTGTACGTTTCTGCATCTGCTCACGTCATCCTTGCGATGGAGGTTCGGGTTGAATAACTTTAGTTCTTCCAAAGTTTCATCACCGGACTCGGATTTATATGGTAAAATCAATGTCATCGTTACTGTCTTTATAGTGTGTACAATTACTTAGCTTCAGGAAGCCTCCGGAGCTGAATTCAGTCATCGTAATGGGCCTTTACTTCTGAAACACACACTTTATGTGGTAGACCAATCACAACAGACTGGGCCATCTGGCCAATCAGAGCAGAGTAGCCAGTGGAAAGGAGGGATTTAGAGATTCTGATTCGGCCGTCGAGTCGTTTGAGTCGTTTTTTTTACCTTTTATGCATGCATGTAAACCTGTTGTAGGAGACCCCCAAAACAAAATTAGGAACCTTTAAAATAGCATAATAGGGGCACTTTAAATATTCGTCATTTAATCACTAGATAGACAAGGAAATATATGTAATCAACTAGATAGTAATAAACGTGGGCATGACCCTACAGGAACAATTATCAGTTGTAACTACCTGTATTTTCCCCCAGGCAAATCAGTGGGAATTGTCACAACAACACGAGTGAACCATGCCACTCCGAGTGCCTCGTATGCCCACTGTGTAGATCGGGACTGGTATTCAGACGGGGACATGCCAGCTGAAGCACTGCAGAGTGGATGCAAAGACATTGCAAGACAACTCTTTGAAAATATCCCTGACATTAATGTGAGTTTTCTCATGATTTTCCCCCCAGTTTTATTGTGTTGTGTTGGGTCGTTCAATATCTGATTCTGTTAATGTTTCTTTGCCTAGTTTGATAACACCATAGTATATATTAATATAGTGAGGTCTAAAATTCTGAGACCACTAGATCTGTTTAGCATTTTTACTTAAATTAATAATAATAACAACAATACATATTTAAACTAATAATGTATTAAAAACAAATAAATCACAACATTAGTAAAATATTATATATATATATATATATATATATATATATATATATATATATATATATATATATATATATATTAAGCATGTATTATAATATTTTTATAATAATAATAAATATTGAAATATTAACTTTAATATTATTAGTGTTGTTAATAGTATAATTGTAATGAATAATAATATAATAATATCAATATGATACAATTATTTGTATATTTACAAATATATTTATTATTGTTGTTATTATTGATAATTCTTCTACTACTACCACTAATAATATTAAATAAATTATATAATTGTATTAACATGATTTCACACTAGTATTATTATTATTATTAATAATATATTAATACTACTACTAATAATAGTTAAAACTATTATTATTATTATCATTATATTGTAAAATGAATAAATTATATATATTTTAGTAACATTATTTAATATTATAATAACCATTATTATTATTAATATTATTGTTAATAAGTAGTAGTAAATATTTAAAAAATATTTAAGCTATTAATTGTATTACAAATTATTTTAGCAGCATAGGTATAAATTCATCATGTTTGACATTTTCAACATCTTACATTGTTTTGGTTTAAACTGGATTTTCTGTTAGATGCACTGTGTACAATAAATGTGTGACATTTCTCTTTTGTTCTTCGTTTCGGATGGGTAGGTGATTATGGGGGGTGGGCGGAGAAATATGTACCCCAAAAACACACCAGATGTGGAATACCCAGGAGACAAGAAACACAACGGTACACGCAAAGATGGCAGGAACCTTGTGGGGGAGTGGATTGACAGAGTGAAGGATAAGGTGAAAGATGAAACAAGGGAAAAGCAGGGCACCCCATTCCATCTTTTCATTTACAATGTCATGTTCTACATTATGTCTCTGCTGACAAATCTCTTTTTCATTTTCTCTGTGTTTGCCCTACTCTGGCAGTGTATTTGTGCTCTTTTGATGATGCCCTCTTTATTGACTTCCCTGAATCTGATGCTCTTGGGCCCTCTAAAGCAGGCTTTACAGCTGTGCAGTTAATAACAAATGAAGACTATTTGTACTTGTTGTGAAACTATTACAGAGATTTGGTTGCAAGATATTGGATCTTAGTGGTGTTATACATTCTATAAAGCTTCTTAATATAAGAGGGTACGGCCATTTCTCTAATCTATATGTTGTTTCTCTCTTAACCTTTTTTTAATCAGAGAGGTTACTATGTTTGGAACAAGAAGGATCTCCTTTCCCTGAATCCAAATAATGTGGATTATCTGCTAGGTAAGTTTTATAAACATTCTGGTTATTTGATCTTCTTGAGACAACTGCTTTACTGAACTCCTGTTCTATTTGCGCTGCAGGTCTGTTTGAGCCGGCAGATCTGGCTTATGAGCTTGAGAGAAACAAAGAAACTGACCCTTCCCTCACTGAGATGGTAGACATGGCCATTAAGATCCTCAAAAAAAATGAACGCGGGTTCTACTTGCTGGTGGAAGGTAAATATATAGTGTACATCACTGTTCATTAAAAGGTGCTCTAAGCTGGTGTTTCCCAACCACGATCCTGGAGGCAAACCAACACTGCACATTTTGCATGTGTCCCTAATCAAACACACCTAATTCAAATGATCATCTTATTAGTGGAGACTCAAAGACCTGAAAAGGGTGTGGCAGATAAAGGAGACATGCAAAATGTGCTATTGAAGGGAAAGATATGTACACAATATGTCTATTTAAAACCTCTGACCGGGCTGTCCACTGACAGGTGGACGCATTGACCACGGACACCATGAGGGCAAAGCAAAGCAGGCCTTACATGAGGCTGTGGAAATGGATCGGGCCATTACTCGAGCTGGTCTCCTCACCAATGTTTATGACACACTAACCGTCGTCACGGCTGATCACTCTCATGTCTTCAGCTTTGGAGGCTACACACCACGGGGAAACTCAATCTTTGGTAGGTAATGAAGACTTGAGGCATGCTGGGAGGACTTTAATTACCGTGTGATTTCATGGTGGTTTATGGCCCAGACTCAGAGCTTTAAATGTCCTTTCTGCAGGGTTGGCCCCCACCTTAAGTGATATTGACCAGAAGCCCTTCACATCCATTTTGTATGGAAATGGCCCAGGGTTCAAGTTGGTTAACGGTTCTAGAGAAAATGTCTCAACTGTGGACTACGGTGAGTAATTACAGGCTTTACGCTTCCTGGTTCTGCTTGGGGACCTACTTTTGGGTGACTTAGAATGCTGTGATTTTACTTTTAATTGTTCCTGTTTGGCTGTTTCTTGCTTTTCTATGGCATGTTACATTGCCACTAAAACATAATGTAAAAAGCGAGGTGTGTTCAGTCGCATTGTTGGTGTGTTGCTATTTTGATGCAACTGAAAACGACAAAAAAACTGGTCTAAAGTTAATAGTGCAGTATTTTTGTGTTATTTAAAGGGCGTGTTAGTAATAGGTGCCTATAGGCGTGTGCACAACGCGCATTCACTCTGCTGTTGAGGTGCAGTAGCACACAAACATTTTTATATATTAAAATAATCCATAAAGCTGACTGTTTTTCCGTCGATAAACTAGCAAAAGTGGATTCGGACATGCCCTAAGTGCACCTGCGGCATGCGCTTCAGACCATGCACTCAAAATCGTTAAAATAGTCCCCTAATGTTACCACAGATTTCCATAAAACTGGAAATGAAAGAATCCTGAAAATGTTTTATGTAATACTTTTTAATGTGAGAGATTTGTTGAAGACCCCACTGTCCTTACTGAATGGAACGGATCAGTGTTCTCTGAAGCGGTGTCGACTCTGAATGTCAAACTCAGCGGTAGTTGAATGATGATAAAGTGCATCTCTTTCAGTTTTCACCACCCTTATGTCTTACTCTTTCCCTATATGTTTGACAAGCCATAGAATTATGGCTATTGTTCTGACTTGTTCTCTCTCTTCTCTCATTTTCTTCCCCATCACTCTCTCCCTGTTTTTCTCATTCATATTCCACAGCTTAGGTTTGACTCTTTCAATTTCTCTTTTCACTGATAGAACACAATCCAAAAACAATGAAGTAAAATGCATTGTCATCCCCGCTGTTGACATTCTTCTGGGGATGTCAAAAGACAATACCAGAAAAATAAATAATAAATATAACTACCAATTTTTGTAGTATTGACAGTCAAACAGCAATATACACAAGAAAAAGAGAAAACTCACTGCTCTTATTTGTTATTTATTACTGTTTACTTGATTTTTATTATTTATTTCAGTTTATATTGCTCATAAATGTAATCCATATTTTTTTCTAATTATTGAGAAATTCTTGCTGGGTACATACCACTGTTTTAATATTCATATTAATAACAAAATTACCTTAATATTAATTGTAATTTAAATGTAATATTATAATTAATTTATATATCTTAATAATTACATAGGTATTAACTTATTATCTTAATTTAATTTGTTAATATTTATATTCATATTTAACTAAAGTAGTATTTTATAAAATAAAATATTAATTATAATTTAGTTTTAACATAAAATAATTATTGAGAAATGCTTCCAGGCTACATGCTATTTTAATTGGTTAATGTATTAATATTAAACTAAACTTAATTAATTAATTTTACAGGTCCTTCTCAAAAAATGTGCATATTGTGATAAAAGTTCATTATTTTCCATAATGTAATGATAAAAATTAAACTTTCATATATTTTAGATTCATTGCACACCAACTGAAATATTTCAGGTCTTTTATTGTTTTAATACTGATGATTTTGGCATACAGTTTATGAAAACCCAAAATTCCTATCTCAAATAATTAGCATATCATGAAAAGGTTCTCTAAACGAGCTATTAACCTAATCATCTGAATCAACTAATTAACTCTAAACACCTGCAAAAGATTCCTGAGGCTTTTAAAAACTCCCAGCCTGGTTCATTACTCAAAACCGCAATCATGGGTAAGACTGCCGACCTGACTGCTGTCCAGAAGGCCATCATTGACACCCTCAAGAGAGGGTAAGACACAGAAAGACATTTCTGAACGAATAGGCTGTTCCCAGTGGGAAGTCTGTGGGAAGGAAAAAGTGTGGCAAAAAACACTGCACAACGAGTAGACCGGACCCTGAGGATGATTGTGGAGAAGGACCGATTCCAGACCTTGGGGACCTGAAGCAGTGGACTGAGTCTGGAGTAGAAACATCCAGAGCCACCGTGCACAGGCTTGTGCAGGAAATGGGCTACAGGTGCCGCATTCCCCAGGTCAAGCCACTTTTGAACCAGAAACAGCAGCAGAAGCGCCTGACCTGGGCTACAGAGAAGCAGCACTGGACTGTCGCTCAAATTTTGCATGTCATTCGGAAATCAAGGTGCCAGAGTCTGGAGGAAGACTGAGGAGAAGGAAATGCCAAAATGCCTGAAGTCCAGTGTCAAGTACCCACAGTTAGTGATGGTCTGGGGTGCCATGTCAGCTGCTGGTGTTGGTCCACTGTGTTTTATCAAGGGCAGGGTCAATGCTGCTAGCTATCAGGAGATTTTGGAGCACTTCATGCTTCCATCTGCTGAAAAGCTTTATGGAGATGAAGATTTAGTTTTTCAGCACGACCTGGCACCTGCTCACAGTGCCAAAACCACTGGTAAATGGTTTACTGACCATGGTATTACTGTGCTCAATTGGCCTGACCTGAACCCCATTGAGAATCTGTGGGATATTGTGAAGAGAAAGTTGAGAGACGCAAGACCCAACACTCTGGATGAGCTTAAGGCCGCTATCGAAGCATCCTGGGCCTCCATAACACCTCAGCAGTGCCACAGGCTGATTGCCTCCATGCCACGCCACACTGAAGCAGTCATTTCTGCAAAAGGATTCCCGACCAAGTATTGAGTTCATAACTGAACATAATTATTTGAAGGTTGACTTTTTTTGTATTAAAAACACTTTTCTTTTATTGGTCGGATGAAATATGCTAATTTTTTGAGATAGGAATTTGGGGTTTTCATGAGCTGTATGCCAAAATCATCAGTATTAAAACAATAAAAGACCTGAAATATTTCAGTTGGTGTGCAATGAATCTAAAATATATGAAAGTTTAATTTTCATCATTACATTATGGAAAATAATGAACTTTTATCACAATATGCTAATTTTTTTAGAAGGACCTGTATAACGTTATCATTAATTATTTCTCTTAATTATTGAGAATTTCGTTTAGTTTTTTATTTGTTAATATTCATATTACTACTAAGGTGTTTTATTAAATATAATTTTTTATATAACATTATTTTTCATTTATTTATCTTAATAGTATGAAAATGCATGAAAGCATTTCTCTAAAGTGAAGAAAAATAAATGAATAATTATAAATGAATACATTTATATGAAATCAACAGTTGTTAATATTCATATTAATCTTTAAATAAAGTGCTGTTTTAATTAATATCAAATTGTCATTTTAATTTGAATATTCAGATTAAAATAATATCAGAATTAATATGAACAAATTACAATAAAAAATGGCATTTTGATATCATGACAACTCTTCTTTCTACTGCCCTCAGAGCAAAACAACTATCAGGCTCAGTCTGCCGTTCCCTTACGCATGGAGACTCATGGCGGGGAAGACGTGGCCATCTTCTCCAAAGGCCCCATGGCTCACCTTCTTCATGGAGTCCAGGAGCAGCATTACATTCCCCATGTCATGGCCTACGCCGCTTGCATCGGCCAAAACAAAGACCACTGCCGTACAAGCAGCTCCTCTTCTCTCAGCCAAATCTCCCCTATGCTGGCCGTTCTTCTTTCAGTTACATGGCTTCTGTGCTGACCCCTCTTCTGTGGATCATCTCTTATCCTACTGTGATTTGATCAGGAACTGATTCTCTCCAGTGGAGTTTATGATTCTTTTTTTAATAATATGTGATTATATTTTAAATCATTTATCAACTTCAGGACCAATGTTTGGGCATTTTGAAGAGGCCGATTGAAAAGTTTCTGTTGCAATGATGGAAACAAAGTAAAATGTTTTTTTTTTTACTTGTCATTTAAGCGATATCACACAAGTAAGATTGCTGGTGTAATGAATATCAGAACTGCTGCAAATGTGAGTGTGATATTACTGTTCTCTAAAGAACATAACAATGAATAATTGAGATAAAATCTAGCTGGCAAATACTTCAGAAGGACGCCAAAAAAACATCACGCTTTCTGTGTGGCAAGGCAACGCGCAGATTGTCTATGGAAGTTTGGAACTAATGCAAAATTGAGGATCGGAATTGTTGTTTAACAAGCACACACTACAGCATTTTTTCTTGAAAGAAAATAATGTTTATTCAGCAAGTATGCATTCAATTGATCTAAAGCGACAAATACATTTATAATGTTACAAAAAGATTACAGTCAAACCAAATTTTATTCAGACACCTAAAACATTTTCTCACGCTATAGTTTAGAAAATGGTAATAAAATATGACGAGAACTTAAGAGTTAAAATGTGTCAGGACAAATTCATCTTGATAATGTCAGATAGAAAGGTAATGAAATGTAATGGATTACAATCAACCAATTAGCTGTTAAACTTAAGTACACAATTAGATAATACCAGTTTAGGTCAACCAATTACAGAGCAATGCTTAATTCTGTTCAGTCTGTGGTGTAAAAGGTCGCATTACCAATTAAAGAAAAAAAACCTTAAGCAAAACATGGTCAGGTCAGTGTCTGAAGAAATTTGGTACCAAATTGTAAAAACTGTATGAAGAATTTTTGGGTATAATATGTCACAGTTTACTTTATTTTGCTATCCTCACTGAACTATAGTGTCCTGCACCCACTAGTAAAAAATCTGGTTATATCTGGTGATAAATAAAATTAGAATAAAATTATATCTGGTGTCTGAATAACTTTTGGTTTGACTATATATTTAAATAAATGCTTTTGAACTTTCTATTCATCAAAGAATCCTAAAAATATTAGTTCCATAAAAATATGAAGCACTGCCACTGTTTTCCACATTGATGTAATAAGAAGTGTTTCTTGAGAACTAAATCAGCATATTAGAAAGATTTCTGAAGGATCCTTTGCCATCACATGAATAAATAGCATTTGAAAGTATATTAAAATAAAAAAACTATCACATTTGAAATATAATATTTTTTTGCAGAGCTCCTTAAGGGACATGGTGGTAAAACAAAAAATATGGTACGGAAAAGAAAAAATAAATATTTTTTTTTAATGTCATTTGGATCAAATAAATACATTCTTCAAAAACATTTAAAAATCATACCGACCCTAACTTTTGAACAGTATGTCAGCAGATGATGTTTTAATGAGATTTTGCTCTTTTGGGAAGTTTATAAGATGTACAGAATAATAAAAACAGTGATTTTAAGACGGTGTGTGCTTTGGGCAGTGAGTTTGACAGCTGTGGAGTGTGAGCTTGACATTTTTAGTAACCTTACATGTGACCCTGGACCACAAAACCAGTCATAAGGGACAAATATTCTGAAATTGAGATTTACACATCATCTGAAAGCTGAATAAACAAGATTTCCATTGATGTATGGTTTGTTTGGACAATATTTGGCTGAGATGCAACTATTTGACAATCTGGAATCTGAGAGGAGACAGTCTAAATATTGAAAAAAAAATCACCTTTAAAGTTGCCCAAATGAAGTCCTTAAAAACGCATACTAATAATATTTTTTTATATATATTTACTGTAGAAAATTTACTAAATATCTTCATGGATCATGATCTTTACTTAAATATCCTAATGATTTTTGGCATAAAAGAAATATCTAATTTTGACTCATACAATGTATTTTTGGCTATTGCAACAAATATAGCCGTCCGACTTATGACTGGTTTTGTGGTCCAGGGTCACATATTGGCTTTCAGCAAATTATTAGAAATACAACAATAAGAAATCACAGTCTGTGCTTATTAAAGAATGATTTTGTAATCATTAGGCCTAATGCAAAAATGACTCCACTAATAAGGATTCTTTAATTCAGAATTTTGCAATTTTTTGCCCCTAAATTTGAAATCAAATACAATCTACCTCACTGGCATGTGATGCCCTACCTGCATTACATTCCCCTGTGAAGACCAATTTAAAACTCCAACAAAAGCAAGTCACTCATTTTGAGCAACTACTACTATTCTCTTTTAAGAGTCGAGCCATGTTTTTAACATTTTATGGAGAGGAATCCCTTGTAAGAAAAACAAAAATGTACATTACATTCATTATTGAATCTGAAACAGAGCTGTATATGTAACCTGTTTGATCATCAGACCAAATGTGGTGTATTTTTTTTAAATATTGTTCATGTTCTCACATTTTATTGAATAATCTGAATGGTGGTGCAATTGTTGTTTGTTTATAGCATTCTGTGAGTCTCTCTATGAATGTTGGCAGTTCATGAATAATGGCAAACATAAAGTAAATGACAGAGAGTTTATTTTCCTTGGCTATTCACTTGGACCCAAATTCAAATATGCTGTTAGAGCAAACATTGCAAAAGTCATTAAAAATATTACAAAGGCTTTGAGATGCAAGAAAGATTTCACAATAAAGGAAAAATGGGAAGAAACATTTTTGCATGTGTCATTTTACTTTCATCACTGTTGTGATTTTAGTGAAACGCACAGAGCTCCGCTGCTGTAAATGGCCCTTGGTGAGCAATATGGGAAAGGAATATGACAAACATTGATATTAAGACATGAGGATCTATGCTGATAGTTTAGAATAGTTACCTACTACCGTCATCACATTTGAAATAATATTTTATGACACATTGTGACCACAGTGCGCAGATGCATTTCCATAAAAACAGCGATCATGCAGGACTGCATCAAATTTGTGGTAAAACAAGTCAGCACCACCAGCTTGCAAAAACCTGTCCTGCAGCATGATTTAAGGATAGATTATAACTCGCACACATTTTATACTCCCATTTTTGGTCCCAGAGTGTGACAAACCAGCCGAACTCTCTCTCGGTCAGCCTGCTGCTTTAATGAGGGGATGTGATATTTGTATTTGATGTCACCTGAGAGACTACCTCTATGGAAATAAGGGGATATCATGGCCCCAAACTCATCTTCTTTTAGCTTCTTTGACCTCTGTCGAGTCCCAGTCGAGTTGACTTTATCATCACATCCCATTTTTGCATTACAAGACAATTTGCCAGAGTTTCCCCACTCCCTTTTCCAAGGCTAGTGGTTTTTATATCCTCGATCTACATCTGCCTATATCACCCTGACATTCAAATGCCAAAGCTGTTCATTTCCATAGGCTGGGAGCACTAGTGCCCTTCTGGCTTTCATAAAGTGTTGATAAGGTATAAAGCAGTGGGGCATGTGGCGGCTGCTGAAATGTAAAACGATTATTAAAGTTTTGTTGCTTGACCTTGAGAAACCTTAATTCAAATATTAGCTCAAATATTTAATAGAAATATTGGTAGCACTTTATTTTACAGTCCTGTTCTGTACATAGGCCTAATAAGTAGGTACTAACCGTCAACCTAACCCTAAACCTAACTGTAACCTATTCCTTATATAACCCAGTATTTTCTTAGGTACACTGTAGTACACTGTACACTGTAATTATATGGAAGTACACGTACTGTAAAATATATTATTGCTTTTATACAACTATGTATAGTAATTTGTTACATATATGCACAATAAATAAAGTTCGAAAGGATCGACTCTGCACCACCTAAAAGACTCGTCTATATCGAATGTGTTATGGTTCTATGTAATTTCCTAAGTTTGGTCGGTTAATAACACTGTCTTAATAAATTAAGCCACGCTAAGCGTTTTCTTATAATGATTTTCTATGGATGGAAACGTTTAACGTGTAATTAAACGCGTTGCGTTCATATTCTACAGTAGGCTCATCTGATTTTTTGTAGATAGTATACTTTATTAATATGATATTTCCTGAGTTTGGTCGGTTAATAACACCATCTTAATGCATTAAGCCACGTTAAGCATTTTTCACGTTTAGCATTTTAGAATGTCCCCATTTTACTGGCGAGTTCAATGCAGGATTTGCAAAACGCTTGCTCTTGAGAGATGGGTTTTGCTGCCTTCACGTGCTATCGGAATTATTGTAAATAAACTAGTTTCTTAGTTAAATAATTGGACATGAATGCGCTCTCAATTCAAAATTTGAACGTGATGAGCTCGTAATCATGACTGTGAGCCAAGACTTTTTATCCAACATCAGTGCCTGATCTCACAAATACACTTCTATCTGTTTGATCAGCGTGCATCAATGAGCCTTAGCCACCCATGACCTTGTCGTCAGTTCAATACTGTAGCTTCCTTGGACCACTTTTGAGATACTGACCACTGCATATATACAGTGGGTACGGAAAGTATTCAGACCCCCTTAAAATTTTCACTCTTTGATATATTGCGGTCATTCAAGTGCATTTTTTTTCGCATTAATGTACACACCTCACCCCATATTGACAGAAAACACAGAATTGTTGACATTTTTGCAGATTTATTAAAAAAGAAAAATTGAAATATCACATGGCCCTAAGTATTCAGACCCTTTGCTGTGACACTCATGTATTTATAACTCAGGTGCTGTCCATTTCTTCTGATCATCCTTGAGATGGTTCTACACCTTCATTTGAGTCCAGCTGTGTTTGATTATACTGATTGGACTTGATTAGGAAAGCCACACACCTGTCTATATAATACCTTACAGCTCACAGTGCATGTCAGAGCAAATGAGAATCATGAGGTCAAAGGAACTGCCTGAAGAGCTCAGAGACAGAATTGTGGCAAGGCACAGATCTGGCCAAAGTTTAAAAAAAAATCTGCTTTACTTAAGGTTCCTAAGAGCACAGCGGCCTCCATAATCCTTAAATGGAAGACGTTTGGGACAGCCAGAACCCTTCCTAGAGCTGGCTGTCTGGCCAAACTGAGCTATTGGGGGAGAAGAGCCTTGGTGAGAGAGGTAAAGAAGAACCCAAAGATCACTGTGGCTGAGCTCCAGAGATGCAGTCGGGAGATGGGAGAAAGTTGTAGAAAGTCAACCATCACTGCAGCCCTCCACCAGTCTGGGCTTTATGGCGGAGTGGCCCGACGGAAGCCTCTCCTCAGTGCAAGACACATGAAAGCCTGCATGGAGTTTGCTAAAAAACACCTGAAGGAGTCCAAGATGGTGAGAAATAAGATTCTCTGGTCTGATGAGACCAAGATAGAACTTTTTCGCATTAATTTTAAGCAGTATGTGTGGAGAAAACCAGGCACTGCTCATCACCTGTCCAACACAGTCCCAACAGTGAAGCATGGTGGTGGCAGCATCATGCTGTGGGGGTGTTTTTCAGCTGCAGAGACAGGAAAACTGGTTGCAATCGAGGGAAGGATGAATGCGGCCAAGTACAGGGATATCCTGGACGAAAACCTTCTCCAGAGTGCTCAAGACTTCAGACTGGGCCGAAGGTTCACCTTCCAACAAGACAATGACCCAAAGCACACAGCAAAAATAACGAAGGAGTGGCTTGACAACAACTCTGTGACTGTTATTGAATGGCCCCGCCAGAGCCCTGACTTAAACCCAATTGGCATCTCTGGAGAGACTGGAAAATTGCTGTCCACCAACGTTTACCATCCAACCTGACAGAACTGGAGAGGATCTGCAAGGAGGAATGGCAGAGGACCCCAAAACTTGTTGCATCTTTCCCAAAAAGACTCATGGCTGTATTAGATGTAAAGGCTGTACAGTGTGCTACTATTAAACAGTGAGCAAAGGGTCTGAATACTTAGGACCATGTGATATTTCAGTTTTTCTTTTTTAATAAATCTGCAAAAATGTCAGCAATTCTGTGTTTTTCTGTCAATATTGGGTGATTTGTGTACATTAATGAAAGAAAAAAAATGAACTTAAATGATTTTAGCAAACGGCAGCAATATAACAAAGAGTGAAACATACCATTTATATTTTCCATTAAGTATTTATATTATAATTTTTTGGGTTGAATGGTTGAGCTTCACCAATGCAGTCAACGTTTGCAGAAATAAATGCAAACAAATTTTTAAGCTACATTCATTGCATGTAAAAAAATAACTAAATCTAATATTCTTAAAACATACAGGGAAAAAAAATGTACGATATATTTGCGGGAAAGTGCCAGTTACAGATGACCCTGAAGAGAATTTGATTGTATCTTCAAAGCCTCTTTGGAGCCGCTGTGATTGACACAGTGAATCCATCAGAGGAAGTCTTTATCTGAGAGCAGGGAATGAGGGCACTGTCTGACAACTTTCTTGCACGTGGCACCATTGCGGCTTTATCTGCCTCTCGCTTTCTCTCTCCTCCGCACCGCTCCTTCTCTCCAAACTAACCTCTTCCTCTGAAAACATACTGTGTGAAAGACTGTGTCCTCTGCAAAGCTGATCTCGCGATCTGTCTTCTTGAGAGGCCTGGCGTAAGGCATGCATAACTGGGCTGAATAATTGAGGGGAAGGGTCTCTGGATGGACTCTCTCAGATCAAATCCAGAGAGCAGGGCCAAGCTGACAGCTACCGGCTGCCCTCATAAAAGGAGTGCTGAGGCTGCAACAAGACAGTAATGCTCCATTTTGCAAAACCATCCTTCTTTAACCCCTATTGCTCTCTCCCTGACCTCTTACACAACACTTGAGCCTTCAGAAGCAGTCAAAACTGACAATGTATCTCGAACAATGCATGTACTATTTTCAGATCAAACAGCGTATTTGATTAAATGTGGGCTTTATTGTGGCTTAGCAAACCAAACACAGTAATTTTGTGTACATACATCAGAGAAACTTATATAATATACTGCTAACATATCATCTAGTTTGGGTTGCTTTTTATATCCTGGTACAAGGAGTGGTGACGGATCCAGCAGGTTCCTGGTGGAGGTGGAGATGTCATTTATTAAAAACATTTATTAAGTGTTTACGTGTGTTGACAAAGCATTAGTACTGTATACACTGGTTGTAAGTTTCCTGTTACATATAAGCTTTTAAGTTAGTTAAACATTTTGCAATTTTCTATCATCTCTGTCCTCAGCCAAAAGCAAATTTTCCACAGACATCCATAAACTGGATGGTACACATGAGCATATACAGTGCCCTCCACTAATATTGGTACCCTTGGTAATATGAGCCAAGGTGGCTTTGACTTTTTGGCTCAACTATTCTCAACTATTTTCTGAAATGCTCCAGCTGTGAAAACATGTGTCTAATGTTTTCACATGTGGAAAATTTCAGAAAATAGTTGAGTCTCTGGTCAAAAAGCCTAAAAATGATCAAACAGCCCCTATATCAGCATGTTTTGGAGGGTTTCAAGAAAAACATTCCTTATCCAAAAACAAACTCCAGCATATTCAAACACGACAGGATCTTCAAAAAAAAAAAAAGAAGCTTTTTGGAAGCAAACCCATCTGGGCTGCGTTTCCCAAAAGCATCGCAAGCTTAAGTTGATCGTAGAACAATTGCCACCAATGGTCTCTACGATCAATTTAGGCTTACAATGCTTTTGGGAAACGCAGCCCAGATGGGTTTAGTGCAAACAGGGATAAAAAGTACCCCATGTCCTTGATTAAATATAATGCAATCTTTATTGTTGTAGGCCTTTTTTTCTTTTTTTGCTGGAGGTCCTGGACATCTTGGAGGATTCTATCAAATACCAAAAGATAAAAAAAATCTAAACCTGACAGCTTCTGCTATATAAATCTGTGGTTGTGGTTGGATCTTCCATCAGGACTGATCCAAAACAAACATCAAAATGAACAAACAAATGTGTCACTGAGCACAAAATGAAGCTTCTGCCATGGCCGTCCAAGTCCCCTGAACTGAACCCTATAATGATTGGGGTGAACTGAAGAGAAGAAGCACCAACATGGAGCTGGTAATCTGAAGGATGTGGAGAGGTTCTGTATGGAGGAATGGACTCTGATCTCTTGTCAGGTGTTCTCCAAACTCATCAGGCATTACAGAAGAAGACTCAGTGCTGTAATCTTGGGAAAAGGACTTTGCAATAATTGGGTGCCAATAATTGTGGCCAACGTGAACTAGAAAAAAAACATTTATTTCATAATGAGATTTCCCCCCACTTTCAATTGTTTTACTTCAATGAAAGGTTAGAATTTTGTGAATTTTTTTTAATGAAAGATCAAAAGGATAAACATTGCAGATTAATTTTCACAGCCGCTTTATAGGCTTGGTCATCAGTCTGTAGAACAAATTATTTAAATGTTCTCTATACTCTTAGTTATAATTTAAAGTAAGAAATGAGTGTGTCCACATGTTTGACAGCCACAATGAACGATTACAACACAAACAAGAATACATTCTTAAGAAAAGTCAATGAACTTTCAAGTATTCAGTTCACACATATTTTGTCTCTTCTTACTTATTATATTACAAACCTGTTCTCCAAAAGAAGTTGAGGTCATTGCAGCAAGGGAAATTCGTGAAAGAATAAAATACACTAATATCAGTGAAAAAGCTTTAATAAAGATGATCTAGCCCGATATTGAAGAGCTCACATCATTTTGCTTTATACTCACAGAATAACAAGTTCAGGTTTTCTGCAAAGCCCCGGGGTGATTTTTGCCTCAGTCTTTAAATTAATTGAGATGGGGAACAGTTCTGCTTGGCCTCCCCCACATATTGCTTTGGTTTGTTCTTCATAGGAGCTTAGCATAATGAGAATAATGAGAAGAAATAGCCGCAAATGAGTCCACAGATGAAAAGACATCAACTGAATTCGGCTTATTCCAAAAGCATTTTTTTGAGAAGATTCTTTCATATGAAAACACTATTAAAAGGCCAATTTAGTTTTACGGGTCCGATTTTATAGTGTTACAATTCAAAAGCAAATAGTCATTTTACAAATATATGCTGATGGAGGTTTTATATTTTATAAAACAAATATATTCAACCCCTTCATGTTTAAATTTAGGCACAATTATGCATACACCTACACTTTTTTTGTAGAGAAACGTATCTATAAAATGACATCTTTTGCTATTATTACAGACTGGATTTCCCAGTGACTTCAAGACACTATATGTTCTCTATGTTTTCTGTTCCTCCTAAATCCATCATTCCCAAACCCTGATCCTTTTTGCTTTCGCACCAAAAGCCATAAGCTTGTAATAGTCATGACTTTTGAAAGATGTGCGAGTAAATCCTTCATTCAGACTCTTAGTAAAAAGGTTCAACCGGGTTCTTGACTCAATTTTAAAGAACCCTTTGAGCTAAAAACATTTCTGAGGAGAAAACTTTAAAACAATTGTATAGATTCGTAATGGGTTGTTTCAATGTTTTTAATGATAAAGTATTTTTATGAACTGTTGAATTCATCAAATTTAATCAAAATAAAACAATTCAGCAAACAAAAACAACAAAATCCATAAAATGATTCCAGGATGGGAATTCAAGCGCCTGACAGTGACAGAATCCTTTTCTTCAAAGAGTGCAGATGGTTTTATTTTCATTTTATTCAATGTTGTGTTTCCTCTGAATGTTCAGTAAACACTAACTGAAAGCGTTTGGCCCTGACTCTTTCTGTGTCCTGTGTTAAAGTTTCCTGTGTACTGCAATTTGTAACAATCACAAAGGGTAGTGGAAAATTACAGTACAGCTGTTTGCCATTGGTCTATTGGTGTTTATGTCACAAGTTAATGTTTGCACATTTTTCTATGGTTTTCAGCTTGTGAATTATGAATGCTCAAACACAAGGAATACATTGAGGTTTCGGCAAGAAAATATTTACCCATCTCATTCTTAAACCCTCTGTTTTAACCCTTTAATAGGCCTCTCAGCCATTTGGTAGATCCCACAACCATCTTTAAACCATGATACTATGTTAAAATCATTTTGGTACTCAACTCCACCTGACTGAAAAAATCTACAGCATATTTGCAATTGCATAACTAATAGCAAATTACTACATGTCTCTTCAACAACCTACGGTTATCATGTTTTAAAGTCAGCATAAAACAGAAAATGTGATAGTGTTTTCTTATAGTGTGTAGGCCAAAACGCAGAAGCGAGTTGGCATTTTAGCACTTCTGGTTCCCTTTTGTTTAAATGGCTGATATAAGGTCTGTGGTGAACACAAGCACAAGACATGTTTACGTTTTATTCTACATCATAAAATACATTAGTATTACCCAGCTCTGGATTTTTGTGGTTGCCAGAACATTACGGTAAAACATGTGGTAGCAACATTTTAGGTTTAACGGTTCAGCCCTTAGTTTACTGTTTATTTTACAGCTCAAAACCGTATAATTTAAAGGTTTATATTGTAATAATTATGTATACACTGTAAAAAATGTTTTACTAAATATACAGTAAAAATATATTTAATTAACTGAAATAATGTTAAATTACCAACCTGATTGAAATACTAACATCTGTTACCTTTGACTGACAACCACCAATCACAGACAGTGGTGGAAAAAAACATGGTATAACACATGAAATTTAAAAAAAACTCATTTAACAACATTATATGTACATAATACATAAATGCAAGGCTTCGCTTCAGAAGGCCTTTATTAACACCCCGGAGCGTGTGGAATATGTTTATGATGGATGGACTTTTTTGGGTTTCAAAATTTCAGTCTTCCATTCTCTGCCATTATAAAGCTTAGAAGAGCCAGGACATTTTTATATCTCAGATTGTATACATCTGAAAGAAGAAACCCATATACACCTAGGATAGCTTGAGGGTGAGCTAATTATGGCATTTCATTTTTGGGTGAACTCTCCCCTTTGATAGTTATTTTTGCATTTTTTTTTTTTTGCGTTCTAAAGAGATTATATGTTCTTTTATTAATTTGACAAACTAATGAATTAAAATACAATAAAATGTAGGCTATTAAAATGGATTTTAATACATTTCTCAGCTTTGCATTATTATGCGGCTAGATAATTTTATCTCAACTATTTTGATTAAAAGATATATTCCAGGTTTTATTCTGGGTTAGTCCATTGCAAGGTTAAAGTTGACTTTTCAATAACTTTGTTCGTAAACGATGAAAAAATGTCAAGAGTCAAAACAGGTTACATGTAAACTGTTAAGGTAGATAAAAAGACAGTAAAAGAGACTTAGAAATCAGGGTTTGCAGTACAAGAACGACCAGACTCACAGCGTGTACCGTACCCTGCGTGACTGAAAACAAATGTTCAAAAACAGAGCAGGCCACGGTATATAAAAAGTGTATATCATTAGTCTCTCTCACAGTTCTCCAGTAACAGTACAGCTCCATTAAGACTTACAAAGGGCATCCATTTAATGCTTTTACAAACATCACATGCAGTAGACAGTCTTAATCATGAACAGCCCATTCTGGGAAATAAAAACTAAACACAAAATACACCAGAGTGAAAACTTTGGTTTAGACAGAGACGTCATTGTGTTGTTTGTAGTGACCATAATATTTAGTTCTGGACTCTACAACAATGCAAGGCCCATTTATGTATAGAAACTTACATAATGAAGTCAGGGACTTTGAGACCTTTCAAAGGAAATCTGTTATCCACAGACAGTTAAACATTAATATATTTGACAGAGTAAGCTTATGATGACAAACGTTCAGCATTTCCCATCCTTTAACTTATTTACTTTACTTTAAAGTGGGTGATATGCCCATATGTGTAATTTCATCCATAAAAGATACAATAAGGTCTCATTCGTTTAATGTATTACTAACATGAACTAACAATAAGCAATACATTTGTAACAGTACTTATTAATCACTGTTAATATAAAAGATACAGTTCGTTGTTTGTTCAGGTTGGTTCACATTTTACATTTTAAAGCTGCAGTCTGTAACTTTTATTGGTGAAAAATTATCCAAAATCAATTTTTGAGCATGTACAGTATTGTTCAAAATAATAGCAGTACAATGTGACTAACCAGAATAATCAAGGTTTTTAGTATATTTTTTATTGCTACGTGGCAAACAAGTTACCAGTAGGTTCAGTAGATTCTCAGAAAACAAACAAGACCCAGCATTCATGATATGCACGCTCTTAAGGCTGTGCAATTGGGGTATTAGTTGAAAGGGGTGTGTTAAAAAAAATAGCAGTGTCTACCTTTGACTGTACAAACTCAAAACTATTTTGTACAAACTCAAAACTATTTTGTACAAACATTTTTTTTTTTCTGGGATTTAGCAATCCTGTGAATCACTAAACTAATATTTAGTTGTATAACCACAGTTTGTTAAAACTGCTTGACATCTATGTGGCATGGAGTCAACCAACTTGTGGCACCTCTCAGCTGTTATTCCACTCCATGATTCTTTAACAACATTCCACAATTCATTCACATTTCTTGGTTTTGCTTCAGAAACAGCATTTTTGATATCACCCCACAAGTTCTCAATTGGATTAAGGTCTGGAGATTGGGCTGGCCACTCCATAACATTAATTTTGTTGGTTTGGAACCAAGACTTTGCCCGTTTACTAGTGTGTTTTGGGTCATTGTCTTGTTGAAACAACCATTTCAAGGGCATGTCCTCTTCAGCATAGGGCAATATGACCTCTTCAAGTATTTTAACATATGCAAACTGATCCATGATCCATGGTATGCGATAAATAGGCCCAACACCATAGTAGGAGAAACATGCCCATATCATGATGCTTGCACCTCCATGCTTCACTGTCTTCACTGTGTACTGTGGCTTGAATTCAGAGTTTGGGGTCGTCTCACAAACTGCCTGTGGCCCTTGGACCCAAAAAGAACAATTTTACTCTCATCAGTCCACAAAATGCTCCTCCATTTCTCTTTAGGCCAGTTGATGTGTTCTTTGGCAAATTGTAACCTCTTCTGCACATGCCTTTTTTTAACAGAGGGACTTTGGGGATTCTTGAAAATAGATTAGCTTCACACAGACGTCTTCTAACTGTCACAGTACTTACAGGTAACTCCAGACTGTCTTTGATCATTCTGGAGGTGATCATTGGCTGAGCCTTTGCCATTCTGGTTATTCTTCTATCCATTTTGATGGTTGTCTTCCGTTTTCTTCCACGTCTCTCTGGTTTTGCTCTCCATTTTAAGGCATTGGAGATCATTTTAGCTGAACAGCCTATCATTTTTTGCACCTCTTTATAGGTTGTCCCCTCTCCAATCAACTTTTTAATCAAAGTACACTGTTCTTCTGAACAATGTCTTGAACGACCCATTTTCCTCAGCTTTCAAATGCATGTTCAACAAGTGTTGGCTTCATCCTTAAATAGGGGCCACCTGATTCACACCTGTTTCTTCACAAAATTGATGACCTCAGGGATTGAATGCCACACTGCTATTTTTTTGAACACACCCCTTTCAACTAATTCAACTAATTGCCCAATTTCACAGCCTTAAGAGCGTGCATATCATGAATGCTGGGTCTCATTTGTTTTCTGAGAATCTACTGAACCTACTGGTAACTTGTTTGCCACGTAGCAATAAAAAAATATACTAAAAACCTTGATTATTCTGGTTAGTCACATTGTACTGCTATTATTTTGAACAATACTGTACATAACCAGTCACAATCTCCTTACCTGATCCACAGCGGTAAGATTGTACAACCCCAAATCAGAAAAAGTTGGGACAGTATGGAAAACGCAAATAAAAAAAAGAAAGAAGTGATTTCTAAATTTACTTTGACTTGTATTTCATTGCAGACAATATAAATATATTTCATGTTTTGTCTGGTCAACTTCATGTCATTTGTAAATATGCATACTTTCCTGTCATTCCGACCTGCAACATATTTAAAAAAAAAGTTGGGACAGTAAAGCATTTACCACTTTGTAATGTTGCCATTCCTTTTCACAACACTTAGACGTTTAGGGACTGAAGACACCAAGTGATGAAATGTTTCAGGTGTAATTTTGTCCCATTCTTCCTGCAAACAAGTCTTAAGGTGGGCAACAGTACATGGTCTTCGTTGTCGCATTTTGCGCTTCAAAATGCGCCACACATTCTCTATTGGAGACAGGTCGGGACTGCAGGCAGGCCAGTCAAGTACCCATACCCTCTTCCTCCGCAACCAGGACTTTGTAATGTGTGCAGAATGTGGTTTTGCATTGTCTTGTTGAAATATGCATGGACGTCCCTGGAAAAGATGTCTTCTTGAAGGCAGCATATTATGCTCCAAAATCTCTATGTACTTTTCAGCATTAATGGTGCCTTCACAGAAGTGCAAGTTACCTTTGCCAAGGGCACTGACACGACCCCATACCATGACAGACCCTGGCTTTTGGACTTGTTGCTGGTAACAGTCTGGATGATCCTTTTCTTCTTTGGTCCGGAGCACACAGCGTCCATTCCTCCCAAAAAATACTGATTCATCACTGAAATCAAAATTTTTGTTTTTTTTAGCTTTTAGTATGACTATGCTAGCCTTGAGGTTATGAATAAGCTGTTATGTTCCAAAACAATGACAAAATTTGCATTCAGGAGATCTAATCAAATCTTACAGTCTCTCACTTCTAGTGTATCACAGATTTTGATGACATCATCGCAGACTTCACCTACTCATCAAATCTTCTGTCCAATCAAATGCTCTCTAGAATCTAAAGCGCCCGCCCCCTACATTATAAATAGATGCTGAAGCTGTGGCTGAAATTGGTCAGTTGTTCAAACATTTACTAACTTCTATATCAGGCATTCTCAACCTTGGTCCTGGAGGGCCACTGTCCTGCAGAGTTTAGCTCCAACCTAATTAAACACAACTGAAACAGCTAATCAATGCCTTCAGCATTACTAGAATGCTACAGGTAGGTGAGTTTGATTAAGGTTGGAGCTAAACTCTGCAGGAGAGTTGCCCTCGAGAACCAGGGTTGAGAACAACTGTTCTACATGGTGAAAAGCACATAGCACGCTATAGTTGTGATAGAAAACGATTCAGTGTAAATATGCTTTCAGTTCGAGGTGAATGAAGTCTGGTTTCACATTAGTTTCATGCACCTCAGCAGCATGCGCACACACACACACAAACACGCACCAACAGCTCTGGTCTAAAGTTATACTAGAGACACGAGAGCGCAACGCAGATCATATGCGCGAGTCGGCGCAGACAACAAAAAATTTCGGACCCATTTGAATTCTGCACAGAGTGCTGTATTTCAAAGTGATATGGAGGAGATTAGGATGATAAATGGTTAGCGGAAACTGGCTTTACCAAACAGAAGGGCTCTAGTCAAACTGTGGTATTAACGAAACGCTATTGGCCGTTTCAAAAAAGGGGAGGAGCTGCTTACAGCTGGAGCTGTTTCAGGGGAAATTACGTCAACACACTGAATAATTTGGTGCGTTTCAAGGCACTTCGGTGGGCCTTTAAAATAGTGCCATAGATCTAAATATAATAGATCTAAATATAATGCCATAGATCTAAATGTAATGCAACACTTACACAATTAGTTAACCATGAGGGCTGTATTGTAAAAACGAGCTAAAAGAGGGAGTAATACTATTTCAAATGCAAAGACGTTAGCCAATCACAGCAGTGGGTGTTTACACTGAAGTCTCCCCTTAAACAGCGTTCAGAGCAGAAGGTTAAAATCAGGGTAGGAAAAATGCCTTTTATTTATAAATTATGAAAATGTTTATGTAAAAAGCATTCTAACATTATAAGTGCACCCCACACTGTCAGAAAAAGGTACATTGCTGTCACTGGGGCGGTATCCTAAGGTACAAAACCGAAAATGTACTAATATGTACCTTTAAGGTATTAATATGTATCTTTAAGGTACTAATATGCACTCTTAAAGTACTGATATGTACCTTTAAGGTACTAATATGTACCATTTAAGGGTGAGTAAGGTACAAAGATGGACCTTTTCACTTTTGTACCTTAGGGTACCGCCCCAGTGACAGCACTGTACCTTTTTTTTCTGAGAGTGGGAAACATAAAACAATAAAAAAAAATAAAAAAACGCAGTTCACAACCTCAACTGTGAAAAGCCCTATATAATCATTGATGTAGCTATATTGTTTTAAAGTGGATCATTTTTTTTAATATGATATAACTTGCATTGCTTCATTGGATGTGTGGTTTCTAACCTCAAAAACTAACCTTAAAAAATATATCTAATACAAATGGTTGAATTTCTGTTTCCAATTTAGCCCTTCAAAAAGCCCACCCAATATAATAGCAGTGATCACATACTCATGAAAAGTCTACTGATTCATAGTTATAGCCAGAAGTCAGGATGAAGTCTAAATCTACTCTGCATTTACCCAAACATTGTTCTCTCAGCCTTTAATGTGAACCCATAACAGCTGTCAAGCACTCATGCCACTAAGACTGAAGCTACCATCCCCCCAAATGCTATATGAAACAGTGCCAAGTCTTTTTCTCCTTACCAATTAATGCCAAATGAAGCTAGGGGGTTTGGCATTACTTTCCAAAGAGGGAGCATAATGGCATCCAAGACACGTTTTACAACAGCTAGTCAAGTCATTAACAAAAATCATGGTCAGATTGTGAATATACATGCAATATAGCATTGCCAAGAATTCAACCCTGAAGTACAAAATATTATACGGTCGCATTTTCCCGATCCCAGCGGGTGTGGTGGATCAATGCTCTGTCTTTGTATGCAAGAATGCTGACATGATTAGAAAAGATAACACATTTCTCCTTTATGATAAAATACTCTGAAGGCTGACACATAAAATCAGACCGAAATCTCTCAAAGTTCCTGTTGTGGGGTTTGGGTTTACATAATCTCTGTCACAGCATTCTTCCAACAATGATGATGCAGATGTAAACGCCGTTTTTCATCAGTTGACAGTTCATCATATTACAGAATGCATAACACACAGCCTCTCTGATTCATATGGGCTGCCTTTTTTTCAAATGCATTGCGGAATTCTGTTAACATCCAATTAACCTGGTTGGTGAACCTGAATGATGCCCATTGAATGACTGCCACACAGTATAATGTTCCAAATTAAAGAGGACATTAGGCCAGACTTCATTATGGTATCTTTATCCAAGAGCAGCAGATACTCTTCATGGTAGCTTTATTTCATGAAATTCTACTGCAACATTAATGCATTCACAGAATTCATTCAAATCATAAGCTGTACAGTTACAACAATAGCACTATTATTTAAAGAAACAGTGCACCCAAAAATTACAAATCTGTGTGACTTTCTTTCTCCTTTGGAACACGAAAGAACAACCTTTAGGCTCATTGAAACTGTCAAGGAACAGACGAGCATAGTCAAGCAGGTACGTAATTGTGATCTTTATTAAAGTTAGAGTGTGGTTTTAGCAGCGTGAACCAGGCAATGGAAGTAGATGGTGACTGACTTAGCTGGTGAAGACTCAGAGTGTTGTATCTTGCAGGTGAGGGTGGATCAAGAGAATGAAGATCGGTAACCAGGCTGACAGACTGAAGACGGGAGACGGGATGGGATGCTCACAGGTAGGTATGAGAGATAAGGAGTCTATTGTTTTAGCATGTACTGAGACAAGACCAGACAATGAGGGAATGGTGACTGGGTGAATATATAGGGAGATGCTGCTTCCCAATTCGCATACTATCCATACTAAATAGTATTCGAAAATAGAATTAGTATGTCCCAAATCGTAGTATGTTGAAAAGAGTATTCCAGAGATACCCGGATGGTCTACTATTTCTGGATAGAATTCGAAGTACGGATCGACGCACACTCTAACAGCTGATATTGCCCACAACCCATTGCGAGTTGGACGAGGATTCGATTAGAACTACACGCGGATAAAAAGTGTTAAAACTACAAACATGACGCCGACGGATGTGCGAGTCTGACAGTTAAGAAGAGAGGTTTAGATTAAGGGGCTTGAGTGATCAATTATCAGTATTTAACCTGATGAAAATATATTTATTCAGTGTTTTCCACATTATATTTCACAGCAGCAGCATTATGAACGTTTGTAATGATACGTTTGGCCATTAACTTTTAAATGCATCATTATATTTAAACTGCAAACAAGTCTCTGCATAAAAGACCCACGAATGGCAGATCAACATGCGGCTACATTTTTCCCCGATAGGCTACTTTACGGTAGGAAATTAAACTGAATGTGAAGGATTTGGACTGTGACGATGATAAACGGCAGTTTAAACAGTGACGGGATGCACATAATAAGCAACAGAGTCCGTTAAAGATGAAGAAGTAGTATGTCCCAAAGCTTGCATACTCTTTTGCTACACACTCATAAGCATGTACTCTTTCTTCACAAAATGAGTACATACTTTTAGGTCATAATATAAGTAGGCAAATTGTGATGCAGCAAGAGTCTCTGATGAGATGCAGGTGAGTCAGTATTCTGGTGATTGTGAACGAGTGGCTGGGTCTTGGTGTGTCGTGAGGACTGTGGTGTGAGCGTGACTGACTCTGTAACAGGAAAAAAATGTAGGCCTACCCATCCCTACAATTAAAATGTTTAAATTATGATAGCAAAGGCAGATTAAAAATTAATAAAGACTTGTTTTTTGCATGGTTCCTTGCACAATACAATGCTATGAATTCAAAACACTTTGACCTTATAGTGTATGATTTATAAACTAATACATTTTGACGTTTGCACCACATAACCAGATCCATATGGTCCAATCCATTTCCTATAGCTTTTGTAAAATTGCTTCAGCAAATGCAAACATGCTTCATTTTTATCTCAGGTTTGCTTTTGTTAACTTTATCGGTTAGGGTCTGGTTTATCGCAGGTGTCTAATTATTTTAAAAAGCGATAGAGAATTAACCTTTTAGTGGCACTCACTAGACATTTCATTTCTGAAGTGAACTGCTGCGACATGCTTTTAGCACTTACTGGAAATTTCACTTTGAAAACAATATATACAAGCGCATTTTTCCAATCAGCTTGGGTTTCAACAGGAAAAAAAGAGGTTCAAACACAACTGACCCCAGTGACATTGAACAAGAGCAGAAAACACTAAGATTTATTTCCCCAAAATATCTTCATTTGTGTTCCACAGAAGAAATAAGAGTCATACAGGTTTGGAACATTATGTTTTTTGTTGAACTATCCCTTTAACAGAATGAACTGAATGCTCAGATGGAACAATGAGAGCTAATAAACTACATACCTAGCTATCAGTAGGTAGTAAGTTTGAGGACCAAATAGAACGGAAGTGTGATGATTCAGAGCCACTTCATTCAACCTCCACCTCAATTCTCATCATCAGACCAATTTTTTTTGATGAAATCCTTGAACACCTTGCTCATGCTCAAAATGTCTTTCAGCAGATGCCTCAGACAATTCAAGGACATTCTCTCTCAGTGACTATGGCTTGCGCCTTCAAACAGTCCCTCAGTAAATCAGATGATAATTAACAGTCTCTAATCCCCTCTCCACTTCCACACTCTTCCATCTGCCCATGAAATGGGATTATTAGTAGAACTCCAGAGAGCTCCACAACCACCGGCAGCTTACTGCCATAGGGACTCCGGGTGGAATCGGTATATTTCGCGTTGATTTCCAAAAGCCCAAACCCAGACAATTCAAATATAAATTTTATAGCTTTAGAGGAAAACACTAACCTTTCTTACAAACAATGTCCCCTCCTTATATTTATATTGGATGATATTCAGAGTGTCCCAGGTACCTGTCAGTCTTCCAAAAGTCAGTTAAACAAAACTTTGGTTTAGTCTGGGTGAGGTATTCCTGTATCCACATAGGAAATGGGATCGCACAATGTGAGAAGCTCCTGTGTGCCGTGTAGCCTTTTAGCGTCTGGCAAGAATACATTGTTTCCCCTCAAGGTCTTCTGTTTATGTATGTAGACTAGACTGTAATGTTTTGGATGACAAACTCTGTTACTTGTTCAAATAGCTGTTTATAAACTATGTTTTTTTCTGCAGCAATTACATAAATAGCATCTTGCCAATTTGGTATTTTTTCCCATTTGATATTTACAAAGAGTAGGCCTGGTAGAAAATAAGGGTCAGTTCAGTTCAGCAATAGCCTATAATAGTTTGTGCTACATTGCCACGCAACACAACACAGATTAAACACAACATGCTGAAGGGCCTATGTTTGTACATACAGGCTATACTCAACACAGATAGAAAGAGAGATATCATTCTATTTTTATTCAATAAAAATTGTGATGTTAATAGAACAAAATAAAAGTTCAAGATTTTTAAGTTTTTATAAATCAGAATAAAACAGTAATAATATCAATAGATGTGTGAAAATATTAGTTTAGGCAAAGCCCATTTAATTAAATACCTTTTGTACATCCCCATACTCCATTTTGTTTGGTTTGAAAACACATCCGTTCTTCTTTTTTTATTAAGGACAATGAAACATTACAAAGAAAGAAAGATACAGTTGAGAAAAAAAAAATACAGTTGAAAGATAGATAACAAATAGCACCAATAGTATGCCAAACTGCTGAATTACATGTTCAGCCCTAACCAATCAGAACGCATTTGATGTGGAGTCAGAGCATAGGCCGTAAAAAAATATGGACGACGCGTCTTCACTACCTTCCACTGAATATGGCGCTGACATCTTGCACTGATTTGGGACCCGAGTCTGTGCAGAAGTAAGCGCAGGACCGGTGTCTGCACAGTGGAGAGCAGGAAGTAGAGCCGCAAGGCCTCATATCAAAAGCCTGTCCACACTCTCACATATGCAGAACAATTCATAATGTCGGTGTGAAATAAACAGTTACGGAAATATAGAAATTAAAGCTAAAGCTCTAATCTCCCAAAAATCATGAAAAAAGTCAGTTGATGCCTCAGTGACAACTTCACTCAGACAAGCAGTCAATCATGACGTCACATCCCCATTTTTATAGCATCAAATAATTAGCTAAAACCCAACTTATAAAAAAAAAAATGAACACTTGAAATGACATCAGCGTGATTAAATACTGTCTAAAATAACAGAAACCATCTTTGGAAAAAAATTATTTGAAGTGTAATTTGATTGTTAGTTTGTCTCGCTTCCCATTAGAATACATGGAGGGGCGGGGGTTATGAGCTATATTGGGACCAATCGAGACATTTTGGGTTCACTTTTCAGGACGTGTGTGGCAGGCTTGATCGAGAATCATTATACGACTGAGTGAAATTTTGGACCAATGAGATTTCACTGTGGGCGGGCCTAGTACCCATCACAACACTGTTGAGCACCATTTGTCCTACAAACTGTAGCGTTCTGGTTTCCTCTGAATTTCTCATGAGTTTTTAGAATAACGCCTTTGGATTTATAAAAATAAACTGAATAGCAGTGAATAACATTAGGCTACTGGAAAAGACTAATGTTTTGTTCTACAATGTAAATGAAACGCCATCACTCAAACGTGAACAGAGGATGCAACGGTTTTCAGCGTGAATGCCATGAAAAACACACTAAACACATCTTAAAAATGGGACAGAGCTTTGAGATTGACTGTACAAATACATTTAACAAGAAATCTGAGGTATATTACAGACTGCCGAACGCTACAGAAAAAAAAGAAGCAAATGGATCACTGCAATTCACAGAAACAACTGGACAGACAAACGTGGATTTGCAGTTAGCCTGGAGTGGATTTGCAGTTAGCCTGGAGTGGATTTGCAGTTAGCCTGGAGTGGATTTACAGTTAGCCTGGAGTGGATATGCAGTTAGCCTGGAGTGGATTTGCAGTTAGCCTGGAGTGGATTTGCAGTTAGCCTGGAGTGGATTTGCAGTTAGCCTGGAGTGGATTTGCAGTTAGCCTGGAGTGGATTTGCAGTTAGCCTGGAGTGGATTTGCAGTTAGCCTGGAGTGGATTTGCAGTTAGCCTTAATCATTTTGTGCCGATGTTGAATGAATTTGGGGTAAAATCATACCCTATATATTGTATTGTCATTGTATTGACAACTCTTCAATTAAATTTGTAGCATCTTATATTCTGCATAATTTAGGTTTTAAAATAAACAGGGACAAAAGCTATACAAGTTTTAGGACGATACATATAAAACATTGAAGTGATAACCCGGATTTAGACCAATATATTGTATTTATATAAAGCGTTCACAGGCAAATTTGCATCATGTATTTCCTTGGCATCGAAATCAGGCACATAAATGTAAAGAAACACTATTCCTGGGTGCATGTTAATATCTATGGATCACTAGTTAATATTGAGTCCAACATTTAGTTTTAAACTGACTATTAAATCCAGTCATGCAGCAGGCTCTTTTGCCACTCAGTCCGGCTTAGAGGGCTTGTTCCGGCGGGAAAGTGACGTCAATGCATACCCTCTATTCAAAATGTTAAAGTGGAAGAGATCGCTGGATACTTCACAACAAAACTATATTAAACATGCAAACTGCAAAACACATAATGGTGTCACTCATTTCAAATAAAGAGTCAGTTTTCCAACCGCGCCACTGAAAGGCTCAGTGGGAAAAATATCCCTATTGAAGTATTTGTGTGGGAGGGCTGAATACATCAATCCACCAAACTGCAGTAAAATAACACCTCGCACAAGAAGTTCAATATATATATGAGCTTAGCAAATACAACGCAGCAAAGCACTGCAAAGGCAGATGATAATAAAAGAGTAACGGCAATAGAAATAGCAGAAGCCTAAACAAGGCTCCATCTGTCAACACCGCCCCCCCACCCCAGGGTTTCAGTAATGCCCGGGACATTTTCCCTACTCAGCTGTCATCATCAACATGCCCAAGTCCAATGCCATCGTCAAAATTACAAACAGAAGTGTATGGATCAGAACGAGCAGGAGAATGTGATTTCTTGAAGAATGTTATCACAGCTGCTTTTGTCCTGGGTTTTTGTTTAGTTTTCTTCAACATATTACTTACATTACTTAATTACATATGACCATATCACACCAGTCCTCAGGTCTTTACACTGGATTCCAGTTACATTTAGGATCAATTTTAAAATATTATTACTTGTTTATAAATCACTAAATAGCCTAGGACCTCAATACATTGCAGATATGATTAACTATACAAACCCAACAGATCACTCAGATCATCAGGATCAAGTCAGCTAGAAATACCAAGAGTTCACTCAAAGCAAGGAGAGTCTACGTTTAGCTATTGTGCCAGCCGCAGCTGGAACCAGCTTCCAGAAGAGATCAGATGTGCTCCAACAGTAGCCACATTCAAATCTAGACTCAAAACACATCTGTTCAGCTGTGCATTTACTGAATGAGCACTGTGCCACTGTACGTCCCACTGATTGCACCTATTCTAATCTATGCATCATCTTTATTATCTTTTATTTTATTTTTTATCTATAAATATTGTAATATTTTTATTCTTTTTTAATTATCTTTACAACTGTATATTTCTATTTCTTCTTATTTTAAAAATTCTTTTTACAACTGTTTTAATTATCCTGTTTTTTGTTTTTAATTCTGACACGTGGTATTCTTATTTCTTATCACTGTTTTAATTTCATTTTCTATGTAAAGCACTTTGAATTGCCATTGTGTATGAAATGTGCTATATAAATAAACTTGCCTTGCCTTGCCTACTTTGCTGTTAAAAGTTAATATTGTTCTAAGTTAGATTATTGCAAGGAGCCAAGATCACAGCGGGTCAAGCTAAGTAATAGCTCAAAAGACCCTTTTCTGAAAATGCCACCCACTGACATAGACACAATGAGGTTGGGTTTCGACATCATTGTGTATTTAGGCATAGTGAACATGTTCGTGCAGAGGGATGTCCTTAAGTTACTTCTCACCTTGGAACCCCCTCTGTAAATTTATTAAAAAAAACACTCAGCCAACAGAGAGCATTCTCAGAACTTTGGGTAATGTTCTGGAAAGATTATCTCAAAGTTATGAACTAACATTCTTCCAGTAACGTTATTCGAATCTTTTCAACGTCATTAATAATGCTCTCAAAATGTTAACACAAAAAAAGTATTTTTTCATCGGTTCCTGGAACGTCTTTTCTGAATCATTTTAGTTGGATTTAGTTCATCTAATGTTTTTTAAATGTTTCGATAGCATTCAGACAACATTCAAGTAACGTTCCCGAAATGATAAAGTGGGGGGTGGTATGTTTTGAACGTTCAGGGACTTTCTTAGAATATATATATTTTTAAAAAACTATTTCAGTCTTTTTACTTCAAAATTTCATATTTAATTCAGTGTGTTAATTGCCATTTCTTGTGTGTTTTCCTAAATAAATCCCTAAATCCTTTCTTGAGTGTGTAGAAATCCCAAAAAAAGCCTTTGGTTATTGGACACGGATTCCACCGACAGATTTGTTGAATATAGAAGCCACATCAAACTAATTTTACAATAAAATACAAATAGGCTAGTCTCTGCTCCCTGCGCAAACACCACTTCGATATCCTTATATAACTGGCTCTCAAAACAACACATTAGCTGTTAGTATTCTATGTGAGATTGCCTGATTCACAGTCATTTCGTGCTTGTAAAAAAAAAAAAAAAAAGGCTTGATGCTTGATGCTTTTGGACAGGAACCGTTGCCGCTTGTTGATCTGATTTGAGCTGTAAACCACACAGAGTGATGGGTTGTCAAATCGTAGTCAACACATTCAGCGTTTTTGGAAAGCTTCGGGCAAACACGTTCATTCTTCACAAGTGAAATTTCTTTCTGAGCACATGTTTCTTATTAGTGCGTTAGGAATTGTGCGGTGCAAGTTGTTTGTACAAATAAACACAGAGATCAAGAGATGCAAAAACAAATATAGTAGGCTACATCTGTTTTTAAGTCCACAAAATACATGGACTTTCCCAAAGATCTGGGGCAACTCTGTCCGGCCAAGTAGACCATTGTGTTCATAACCTACAGCTTAAGATATTTAGATTCAATACAGGTAAAGAAAAGTGCTTGCCTGAAGGAAATGTACACTGTGGAACACCTGTTTCCAATATTCAACAGTGCTGGACATCAATGAAACACCAAAACGTTACCTGGGACAGCGCTGTCCTCTAGTGTAAGAGATGAGTAAATGCATTTTGTCATGCTTTTTCTAATCATCATCATCGTTGAAATGGACATATTTAAAATGTAACTTAAAAAAAAAAATGTATTAACACATTTTTTGTTACAGCAGTGAATAGGTTTACAAAGCAGACAACAAAGCAGACAACATTAAAGAAACTTTGTTTTGAAAGATGATTGTGATTTTAAGTAGCTCATTTACAAAACATAAATGCATTAATCCAGAATCCAGAATACTTCCCAGACAGTTTAACTGAATTAATTCAATTTTATTTTATTTTTCAAATTATCACAAATATGAGTAAATAACAAAGACTTCTTAGACCAAGAAATATTTTCTTAATTTTAAGGCCTTGGACAACATATAGTTATGAGACCCAGAATTCATAGCTACAACCCTGCCTTTAAATGTATCATTGGCTGCTTCTGAAAAAAAAAAAAAAAAACTCACACAATTCCTTACTATAGTAGGTAAAAAACAGTACATGAGTAGTTTGTATAATAGCAGTATTTCCAAATTCACAGTGCTCATAAAAAAGTAGATAAAAAGCACCCGGATGACCTACTTCCGGCGAGATTTTGTTGTGTGCATTTGTTCAAATTCAAGTTCAATTTTATTTATATAGCACATTTCCAACAGCCCCCAGGCTGACCAAAGTGCTGTGCAGAAGAGCAATAATATCACACATAAATAAACCAGAAAAGAATATAAAACCACCTATTTAAAAGGTTATAACCTATCACAGTAATCAGTACGCTAAGGAAAATAAAGTTTTTAGCAAGGACTTAAAAATAGACAAGGAAGGAGCCAGCCTAATCTCTAAAGGCAAGATATTCCAAAGTCGTGGCCCAGCCACCGCAAATGCACGTTCAACTCTATGCTTCAGTCTAATGCGTGGAACGACCAACAAAGCCTGATCACCAGAACGGAGGCTTCTGGGTGGAGTATGAGTGAAGAAGTTCAGATAAATAGACCGGAGCTTTGTTATTTAGGGATTTATAAACATAGAGGAGCATTTTAAAATCTATTTTCTGACAAATCAGCAACCAGTGAAGTGATCCAAGGATAGGAGTGATGTGATCATGTTTACGACACTTTAAAAGAAGTCTGACTTCAGCATTTTGGACAAGCTGAAGTCGCGCAATTTGTGATTTAGATATACTGCAATATAAGGAATTACAGTAATCTAAACATGACGTAACAAACACATGAACAGCCATTTCGAGAGTTTTTGAGGAGAGAAAATGTTTAATTTTAGACAGTAGACGAAGCTGGTAAAAGCTAGATCCAACAACAGATGAGATATGTCTGTCAAATTTTAAATGCTGGTCAAAAATAATACCAAGATTCTGCACCCGCATTTGATGGACACTTTACTATCCCATAAGGCTATGGCAGAGTATGGTTGCATCCAAAATATCCTACTATAAAGTAGGCAAAAAACTGTTATGTCTAAAGAATTATGTCTGAATTCATAGTGCTCATAAAAAATAGGCAAAAAATACCCGGATTACCTACTTTTTCTGGAGAGATTCTTAAGTGTGCATAAGATGGACACTTTACTATCCCATGAGGCCACGGGAGAGGATTTGTGAATGGCAGCGAAATTACGGTAACATCCACATTAGTCTGTACTACAAACATTCAGACTATATAGAATGTACTTTTTTTTTAGCATTCAGGAAGTAATTACTTATTAAAAAAAAAAAAAGCAGGCAAAGCAGGGAAGCAATCAGCTGCCTAGGTTATCGGACGCAGCCAGCCATTCATACTACAGCCTGCTGTTTTAGCTCTCGCAAAGTAAGTACTTCAAAATTATTACCTAATCAATTAAGTCTGTAATTATCAAGGGCACCTGAAGATCTTAATTAGCTGGTTCATTTTTGTTTGATTAGAGGAGCTGAACGTTGCAGGAAGGTAAATCTCCAGGAACAGGATTGGGCACTTTAATGAGCACCTATTATGGCATTTAAAATGTTCCAAATATTGTTTTAGAAGTCCCCAACAACAGTTTTGCATGCATGCAATGACAAAAAAAGACTTTAGTTTTCTTATATTATGCATTTATTTTTACCTGTTTTGACAGCGATTCTCAAATGATTCGTTTAGTGATTCACTTTTCAAAACCCCGGCTTTACATGACACTAATCTGCGGTGATTGGTCCGATGACCCGGTAAGTTTTGATTGGTATAGTCTGTGCAGATATTTTCGGAAACGGAACACCCATCACCATAAATGGTTTTCGGTTTAACAAGTTTAAACGCGTATAAAGTGTATGAACAAACATATGGCATCAATTTTACACTATCAATTCGAGCCTGAATATGAAGGGGAAACGTCTGGAGATGCGAATGATCAACAAACTCAATCGCAAACACCACGACTGGAGCAGGATATTTCTCAATGATAAGCATCAATGTAACGTTAGTTGTCACTTCAGGCCAACGGAGCGTTAACTCGATGCATAAACATAAAGTTTTTACCAAAAAATAAATAAAAATGCAGTAACGTTACGTTACTATGAGGAGTCTATTCTTAAAGAAAGCTCTGAAAACAACAACAAACAATTCACATATCTCAATACAATTGTCATTGAAGACCTAGAAGCTAAACGGTGCTTACACAACAAACCAAACAATTATTAAGCATGCTACATAAAACATAAAAGCAACAATTATTAATAACACTTACAGTTTGTGATACGGAGGAGGAAGCTGATGCAAATACACTTGGAACTGAACCTTCCTTCAATATCAGCCGGCTCGCGAATCCAAGTTTGATTGCATTTAAGTTGGTAAAGCAATCGTCTTCAAAATGGCGTGAACAAAGCACAAGGCTCGGACTACAGGCTACTCCTGTGGTACAGTTGTATATATGAATTGTAGCCACTTAGTCTTCAAATGCTCAGATGAAAAAAGTTTGCTTTTGAGTCGCACTTCACATCACAGCGTCTCGTCGCCATGATGTTTTCTAGTTTTCACTGGCGTGCGCAATAAGTGGGCGTATCGTATTCGAATAACTTGACAAGTTGATGTCATCTAGTCAGAGAAAAAGTTTTGGTCTTCTAACGATTCATAAAAATGACTCAGAGTCAACTCTTACTTTTGAAAGACAATAACTTTATATACGGTGCACTGTCATATTTCAAACTTTGCAGGATGTTTTTGTTCACTTAAAATCAATGTTACACACTACATTAAAGGTAAATTTCAAAATTCCATAGGTGCTCTTCAAACCCACATAGCAAACGGACTTGGCCCAAATGTGGCTTCAGTATGGCACTGCTGGCGTGTTGCCGGCACTGGCATGCATCATGTCAACCAGCTGTGGGCCATGTGTGGCAATGACGGCACTGCGTGCATGACGGCAGACAACATTTGGGCCGATTGTGGACGGGAGGTGTGTGGCCCAGGTCAGTGTAGAGATTTTGGGCCATACATGGCAATGATGGCACTGCACTTCACTTCACTTTGTGTTCTAGCAAATGATAAGTATTTAGGCCTGCTACTATATTCAAGGCAATAATATAATATAATATTATTATAATAATAATATATAATTATATAATTATTATATAGTATATTATTATTATTCTCTCTAACAGATGTAATGATTTTGATAATTAATAATAATATTAATTGACTTAAATATGAATCTGTGAAAAAATGTCCATATTTTAAAAGATAAATAATTAATAAAAAGTATTTAGTTTTCAGCAATATACAGAAAATTCAATGTATCATTATATCATTATAAATTCCAAAATCCATTTGACCTGAACAAAATATGCATTTTCCTATATATATGCATTTGTTTTTATAAATGTATAATTAAAAAAAAGGAATTCACATAGAAAATAATCTACTTTACCCATAGCTTTTAGTTTAAGCACCACAAAATCATGTTCAAAACCGTACATATATATATTAGTTTATTTTAAAATATTTACTGTTAAGGGCAACTAGTTTATTTTGGCGCGATCTCCATGGTAACAGAAGCTTTTCTGGTTGGTGGATATGGTTCACGTGATGCATCGTTTGAAATTTCTCCTGCTGCAGTGTCAGTGAAGACGTCTTTCTGACAACCGCTAACTGTTCAAGTAAGTTGTACGCCACTTTATTCATTTTTTAAGTGAACGTTTGCCTGTATGGTATCTGATTCACTGCCCCTTGAACTTGAGAACACGAGTACAGACTGACGCGACCGGGGTGTGATAGACCGGCCTGCGGGGTGTCCGAGGCGCGGTGCTTGCTATCCGGTGTGCGGAACAATGTAACGTTAACGTTAATGCTGTTACAATGATAGCAACAGTGATTTTTTTTTTAATTGAAAGTGATTGAAAGGTTGTAGAATCAGATTTAATTATTTCTAATTCTAATCTGTGACTTTGATTATCAGGATATGTCTGATATTTTTGATTTAGCTAGTAACGTTTGACATTCAAACTCTAAACAGACAGTTAGTCATTCAATAGTGCCACATTATAAGCAATAATTTCCTGAATAAAATGTTTTTCTTGTGACTTATTTGTTCACATGGTTTGGGTAAGATTAGGCTGGGTTAAGGCTCAGTTTTGGGGGTTTCTGGTCAGAGGGTGGTGTTGATATGGTTAATTTATGGCTGAGAATTGGAACCAAAAAGTATCAAGGCCCAGAACTGGTTTAAAGACAAGGGTCACACATGGGCCATGACCGGCCTGAATCTCAGCCAGTAATCACCCTTAACTGGCCCTGAACTTGGCTAAACAGGTTTTATTATTGTTACCTAAATTTATTTACAGTAACGTTAGGTGAATAAATGTTTGTATATATGTTTATTAATTTAGTATTTTGTCTTATAGCTGCTGTGAGAAAAAAAAATCGCCTGACACAACATGCCACCGATCAGGATACTGAAGCATATATACAAAGATGGCTTCAGTTCAGCTTGCTCTTGGTGGAAGGACAGAGCGCTTGAGGAGAAAAGAGGGGCTGCAGAGCTGTACTTCACTTCCTGAGGACAGTCCTACATATAATCACTGTAAATTTGTTTTAAGCAATTGTTTTAATTTATTCTGTTTGTTGAGAGTAAAATTACTTGGTCCAACTTTATATTAGGTGCCCTTAACTACTTTGTACTTGCAAAAGTGAGTATAATGTACTAATTGTGTATATATTGTATTGCAAAATCCTTCTGCTGATATTGAGATGGGATACAGGTAGAGTTAGGCACAGGTGTGGGGGTATGGGTAAGTTTAAGGGTAAAGTTAGGTGTAAGGGAAGGGTCAACAGTGTAATTATAAATGTAACTACAAAAAATAAATGATGGATGTAATTACATGCAGGATTTTTAAAAATGTAAAACATGTATCTACACAATAAGTGCTCAAATAATTAAATGTTAGAACATAGTAGTTAAAGGTTAGTTCAAAAATGAAAATTCTGTCATTAATGACTCGTAACCCGTAAGACCTCCGTTCATCTCGAACACAGTTTATTTATATTTTAGATTTAGTCCGAGAGCCTTCTGTCCTTCAATTGAAAGTGAATGCCCACTCTACAGTCCGAGTGCAGAAAGGTAGGAAGTAAGGTATGAAAAACATCATCAAAGTAGACCATGTGACATCAGTGGGTTAGTTAGACTCTTTTGAAGCATCGACAATACATTTTGGTCGAAAAATAACAAAAACTACGACTTTATCCAGCATTGTATTCTCTTCTGCGTTTGTTTGAATCCTGCTGCTGACACAAGACGCTGCTGCTGTGTTATCTGGTGTGTCAGAGCATCCATGTAGTCTGAGGGAGACGCACGTTTTGCGTCTTAAGTCAGCAGCGTCACTGTGGACTCGTGAATGCGGATTCAAACAAACGCGGAAGAGAATAGAATGCTGGATAAAGTCGTATTTTTTCTTATTTTTGGACCAAAATGTATTGTTGACGCTTCAAAAGAGTCTAACTAACCCACTGATGTCACATGGTCTACTTTGATGATGTTTTTCATACCTTACTTCTTACCTTTCTGGACTCGGACTGTAGAGTGTGCACACACTTTCAATGGAGGGACAGAAGGCTCTCGGACTAAATCTAAAATATCTTAAACTGTGTTCCGGAGATGAACGGAGGTCTTACGGGTTTGGAACGACATTAGGGTGAGTCATTAATGACAGAATTTTCATTTTTGGGTGAACTAACCCTTTAAGGCCACCTAATATACACAATTACATTGTTTAAATTTTAGAGCTAGATTTATTCATAGATTCATTTAGCTAGAAATTAAACATTTTGTACATAGTACACAACTCTACTGTCTTTTGTGCATTATTGTTAAATAAACTAATTTTGAAAATTTTATTTTCTTGTGACTTATTTGTTTAAGATTAGGCTGGGTTATGGCTCAGTTTTGGCATTTCTGGTTAAAGGGTGGCGTTGATGTGGTTAACTTGTGGCTGAGGATTGGTACCAATAATAAAAACCTGTTTTGGCCCAATCCAGGGCCAGTTATGGGTGATTAACTGGCTGAGATTCGGGCCGGTTATGGCCCATGTGTGGCCCTTGTCTTTAATCCAGTTCTGGGCCACTTCAGGGCCATCATTCTTTGCGGTACTTGGGCCGAGGGAAAAGTGATCATGTGGCCCGGAGCTGGGCCAGAAAACATTTCCTATGTGGGAAGGATCAGTTCACTTTAAAACGAAAATTATCCCATCATTTACTCAACCTCAAGCCATCATAGGTGTATAGCCTATGTCTTTCTTTATTCTGATGAACACAATGAGAGTTATATTAATAAATATCCTGATGCTTCCAAGCTTTATAAATGGCAGTGACAGGGCCCATGAGTTTGAAGCTCAAAAAAGTGCCTCTGTCCATCATAAATATACTCTAATAAATAATAATATGGCTCTAATAAAGGGCTTCTGAAGCAAATCGCTGGGGTTGTGTAAGAAAAATCTGCTTGCGGAAAAAAAAGTGTTACCCCGACTTAGCACAAGAACGTTTTGTAAGCGTTTTGAACTGCGAGAGGCGTTCGATTTTCTGCATAACTCGAATATGGAAGGCGGTCTGCCAGGAGATAGATATTTAACTTTATAAAGTTTTAAATATTGATTCTTCTTACAAAACCCCATCGAATTGCTCCCCCCCGGAGCCGTCTGAAGTATATTTATGATAGATGGATGCACTTTTTTGAGCTTCAAATTCACCCCTTTCATTATAACGCTTCGAAGCGTCACAATATTTTTTTTTATAACTCTGATTATGTTCATCAGAAAGAAGAAAGTCACACCTAGGATGGCTAATGGGTGAGTGAATCATGGGCTAATTTTCCTTTTAAAGTGAACTACTCCTTTAAGTATGCAATAGTGATAGTTTTTATATTCACTAGGGGGCAGTATCTCCATTTAAAACCACATTTTCTTTCTGTTTAAAAAAAAGATTTGCACCATGTGGCCCAAACATTTTATGAAACGCACTTACAAATGTTTCTCTTTGTTGTGTAATATAAAATTATGTTTTACCATGTTATATTTTACTCGCTGTTCTGTAGAGTGATCATGTATGTTGTGGGCTCCATGTGTAGGATGCTGGGAGTGTGTGCACTCAGAAACAGCCGGTGCAGGCAGCGTTGGCACAGATCTCACAGGGGTCTGTAGGACTGATGATTTTCACTGTTGACAGAGCGTTAAAAAGGTCAGCCTCCTCTGTCTAATGACCCTGTATTATGTTTGCTAATAATAATGTGACTTATCCACTCTGAAAACTTCTGGAGTACTCTCACATTCAGCCAATAAAACAGTCTAGCCTTTAAGATGGCAATAAAAGATATGGCCCATTACAGAGAGAAACCGTGTTTACAAAGAGACAATTACGCAAGCAACAAGATCTCTATCTGCCTCCTAAAAGAACAGTTTTACTGCTCAGAGGTTGCTCTTTCAAATCTCATGACACTTACTGGAGTTATATTTCATTTAAGTATCAACTTGATACTCGTTTCCCTTAAATTACTTAGGAAACAAAATTGCACACAAAAGAGAGAATTTGCTGACATATAGTAAAGAGCCAACGTGATTCACATCATTTGGCAAGTTCAGATCATTTGATTGACAACCTCTTTGAGGAAAAATGTTTGAATTTACAATAAAATCACTTACTTTTAATCTATAATACCATTCAAAAGATGGCTCATTACTTTGTTTTTTTTTTAGTTAATTTGTGCATTAATTACTCATTCTCATGTCATGAAACCTGTTAGACTTTCGTTCATCTTCGAAAAACGAGTGAAGATATTTTAATGAAATCTGAGGGCTTTCTGTCCCTCCATTGACAGCTTTGAGTTCATAAAAAGATAATCCATATGAATTGAGCAGTTTACTCCAAATTTTCTGGAGAGAATCGATTGCTTTATATGATGACCAGATTGGCTTTTATTCATAAACATTGATCAGCGAACATAAACAGAAGCTCAACCAAACCTGCATAACACGCGAGAATGAGCCTCATTGGTTCTTACGGAAGCTCAAACTTACTGTGTAACATGAGAACGAACCTCATTGGTTCTTGAGGAAGCTTAGATATGCTGCATAATGCAAGAATGAACCTCATTGGTCCTTCAGGAAACTTAAATGTGCTGTGTAACGAGAGAATGAACCTTATTGGTTCTTGAGGAAGCTTAAATATGCTGCGTAACGCGAGAATGAACCTTATTGGTTCTTGAGGAAGCTTAAATATGCTGCGTAACGCGAGAATGAACCTTATTGGTTCTTGAGGAAGCTTAAATATGCTGCGTACGCGAGAATGAACCTTATTGGTTCTTGAGGAAGCTTAAATATGCTGCGTACGCGAGAATGAACCTTATTGGTTCTTGAGGAAGCTTAAATATGCTGCGTAACGCGAGAATGAACCTTATTGGTTCTTGTGGAAGCTTAAATATGCTGCGTAACGCGAGAATGAACCTTATTGGTTCTTGTGGAAGCTTAAATATGCTTCGTAACGCGAGAATGAACCTTATTGGTTCTTGAGGAAGCTTAAATATGCTGCGTAACGCAAGAATTAACCTTATTGGTTCTTGCTGAAGCTCAAACATGCTGAATAACACACGAGAATGAACCTCATTGGTTCTCACAAAAGCTCAAACGTGCTGCATAACACAAGAATAAACCTCATTGGTTCTTGCTGAAGCTCAAATGTGCTGCGTAATACACGAGAATGAACCTCATTGGATCTCACAGAAGCTCAAACGTGCTGCATAACACATGAGAATGAACCTCATTGGTTCTCACAGAAGCTCAAACGTGCTGCATAACACATGAGAATGAACCTCATTGGATCTCACAGAAGCTCAAATGTGCTGCGTAATACACGAGAATGAACCTCATTGGATCTCACAGAAGCTCAAACGTGCTGCGTAACACATGAGAATGAACCTCATTGGATCTCACAGAAGCTCAAACGTGCTGCGTAACACACGAGAATGAACCTCATTGGATCTCACAGAAGCTCAAACGTGCTGCGTAACACATGAGAATGAACCTCATTGGATCTCACAGAAGCTCAAACGTGCTGCGTAACACACGAGAATGAACCTCATTGGTTCTCACGGAAGCTCAAACGTGCTGCATAACACAAGAATGAACCTCATTGGTTCTCACGAAAGCTCAAACGTGCTGCATAACACAAGAATGAACCTCATTGGTTCTCACGAAAGCTCAAACGTGCTGCGTAACACAAGAATGAACCTCATTGGTTCTCACGAAAGCTCAAACGTGCTGCATAACACAAGAATGAACCTCATTGGTTCTCACGAAAGCTTAAACGTGCTGCGTAACACATGAGAATGAACCTCATTGGTTCTCACAGAAGCTCAAACGTGCTGCGTAACACATGAGAATGAACCTCATTGGTTCTCACAGAAGCTCAAACGTGCTGCGTAACACATGAGAATGAACCTCATTGGTTCTCACAAAAGCTCAAACGTGCTGCGTAACACATGAGAATGAACCTCATTGGTTCTAACGAAAGCTCAAACGTGCTGCGTAACACATGAGAATGAACCTCATTGGTTCTCACAGAAGCTCAAACGTGCTGCGTAACACATGAGAATGAACCTCATTGGTTCTCACGAAAGCTCAAACGTAGAGCGTAACACATGAGAATGAACCTCATTGGTTCTCACAGAAGCTCAAACGTGCTTCGTAACACATGAGAATGAACCTCATTGGTTCTCACAGAAGCTCAAACGTGCTGCGTAATACACAAGAATGAACCTCATTGGTGAATAAAAGCCTAGATTCAATCTGTTCATCATATAAAAGTGATTGTGTCTCTTCAGAAAATATGGACTAAATTGGTCAATTCATATAGATTAGTTTTATGATCTCTTTATGAATCTCATTATGAAGTTTCAGTTGCATAGCCATCAGTGGAGGGACAGAAACCTCAGTTTCATTAAAAAGATCTTAATTTGTGAACGAATCAAAGTCAAAACAAAAAAAGTCAAAATATTATGCAGCACAACTGTTTTCAACATGTTTCTTTAGCAGCAAATCAGCATATTGGAATGATTTCTGAAGGATCATGTGACACTGAAGACTCGATTAATGCCTGCTGAAAATTCAGCTTGGCCATCACAGGAATAAATGATTTTTAAACAAATATTTTAAATTGCAATAATATTCCACGATATTACAGATTGTAATGCATTTTTGATTAAAAAAGAGTCAAACTAAATGATCACAAAAAAGCGGAGGAGGCTGAGGAAGTGCGTGGTTCACCAAGACTTCAGTAGAGAAATATTATCAGCCGTCTGCTCTTTTGATCAGGCCTTGGCCAGAGCTATAATGGCGGCTGCAGGATCACAGTTAAGGTGATTACTCCTCACCGCCGCTGTCTGCCTGCCACAGCTAGGGAAATTGCCCATTGATGAAGCTGTGTGACACGGAGGGGGAAGAAATGAAAGTGCAACTGTGTTCACTCAAAAGACTTATGTGTGTGCGTCATACATGCCTTTGACAAATCATGTTAACTGTTGCACTGACAGGCGAAACACGCTTCCACACTTTTATGCTATTTTAAGCTTGTGAAAGATTCTGAATCAAGCACCAGAATGCTTTGTTTTGCTCTAATACATGAGAAAACAGGGAAGTCATGGTTTTGCTGTACTGGAGTCTGTCATTTTTTTTTAAAGGGGTTCTTGATTATGATTTCACTTTTTTAACTTTAGTTGGTGTGTAATCAGGGCCGTCACTAGTGGGGTGAAAGCTGGTGACGATTATAGGGGCCCCCACTGCCCAAGGGGCCCCACAAAATCCAGAAGTTATACTATATAGGCCCCTGTTCTGTGAATAATTCTAATATTTTTACTAGATGTATGCCTGAGATTTTAATGAAAACCACAAAACCATGCAAATAGGTTAAAGAAGTTTTTCAAAAATCTGCTCCTCTCCTCTCCATACAAATGGTTCAGTCCGGTTTAGTATTTATTAATTAAATCAGTCAGTGATGAACATTAGATCATTTGACCCAATCAAATTGTAAGTCCCACCCCAGCTCGTGAACAGAACCAATCGGAGTTAAGGCGGCAGCTGAAGTTAACGATGAACTTGTTGAAAGAACAGGAGACTGACAGACAGGCTGAAAATGTCAGGGAAAAGAAAATATAAATCAGGGTACCAGAAACGCCTTGAAAAGAATGAGAGGGAGGCCAGGAGAGTTGCTGTATCCCAGCCGATCAAGACGTTCTTTAAAACAGGTTAGTAACTTAGTGAATTGTTATTTCGCTGTCAGATTTACTTTCGTAGGAAAACTACCGCCTGCCGCCTACTGTCATTACCGGCACCGCGGCACGCACCGCCGTCAAATTGATTAAATGATTACGTGGTCAAAATCCCTGTCTTTTTACGCTATTGTAAATAGAGTTTGTTTGTATAACACACAGAAAAAAATGTCACAACACATGTCACAAGCATTATGCACCTTCTGGCTGTTGATTTATTTTATTAGGCTACAGTCATGAAAACACGAATACAACACACTGCTCTTGGATGGATACATTCTTTAGCTTTATTTAATAATATATTACACAGTTACATAGTGTCTTTATTTAAATAAGACAAGTAATTCTTATAAAAAAGACAAAAGTCTTTACATTTGACTGCATTCTTGACAATTTATTTGTTTACTTTTTGAATTTATTAATATTTAAAAATGTCTTGGTTTTTGTTAAGTTTTTATTAGTTGTAAAAATTTATATAAACATTTACCTTTTAAAATAAAGAGTTTACAACACCACCACCATTTTATAATGTGTATTTTGCTTTTGCTGGTGCTAAGTAAAAATCTTTATTTACATTTATCTGTTTTGTTATTTTGTAATAAACCCCTATTAGGTTACATGTGGGCCTCCATTCTCATATATTGTACAGTATATGATTTGGGTGGGGGGCCCACATCAATATTTTTTCAGGGGGCCCCAAATCCTCTAGCTACGGCCCTGTGTGTAATGTTGCTGTTTGAGCATAAACAACATCTGCAAATGTATGATGCTCAAAGTTTTACAGAAATCGATTTTTAATTACTACAACAAATGTACATAAACACTGCCCTTGGGAACATGCAACAAAGGGGCTGGGGCCATGTTGAGAAGAGAAAGAGTTGTAGTAGAGCACCAAGCTGTCGCAACCGTCTTTAAACATTTATGCAATGTAGTACTTAACACAAATTAAATAACGTCATAAAAGCAAAATGACAACATAAGTTATAACCATAATTAAACTAAACTATACATGTTCTATCTTCATGCAGCATATATTCTCTGGCTCTGAAGGCATTTTACAACATAAAAGGCTGAACAGTTTCTGACATTGTCAGTGTTTGTCTGCTAGAGTTAAAGGTGCACTATAAGTAAAACAAACAAAAAAATATCCAAAAATCACTAGACCAGTTTTATATATTTTGTTCAGTTGAGTACTTACAATATCCCCAATGTTTCCAACCATTTGTAAATCGTGAGAAAATTACTATTTTAACCAATGAACCGGGACATGTGAGGGAGTCGCCTGTCAATTGCGTCATATCTGCATTACCTTTGGTTTTCCTCGGTTACCCTCGGTTTTATTTTGCAGAAACGCTTTACTCTCACTGCAGTGTGCAACAAGTGTCATAGCAGCCGCCGAGGGAACGCACAGAATAACGTCACAACATCATTTTAAACACACTCAGATCAGTATCACTCACTATCTAATATGATAAACAGCTGCGTTACCTCATTCTCATGACCGGAAAAGCGGAAATGGCGCCAGCGACTGTGGCATAGTAAAAGTCCCGCTGCTCGCGAGGCGTGCGTTGCGTTCAAACACTCTATGAACATGATTTCTGTCCTATCCCGATTCTTTTCCACCGGCTGTGAGGTGAAGACCACATGTCCCAAGATTCTGCGCTAAAACTACGCCTTTATTTTGAATAGGTGACCTCTAGCGGATGGAAAAGTTACATAGTGCACCTTTAATCAGAGCCGCTAACTCAAGATCTTTAAGCTCTGCCCTCTTCCTGAAAGGGGGCCGGGAGGAGCAGCTCATTTGCATTTAAAGGGACACACAAAAACTGCACGTTTTTGCTCAACCTCACAAAGTGACAATTTTAACATGCCATGAAATTATCTGTGGGGTATTTTGAGTCAAATTTAACGTACACACTTATATAAGGACCCCTTTAAATGTTTTTGAAAGAAGTCTCTTATCTCATAGAGGCTGCAATTTGTTTAGATAAAAATACAATAAAAATAGTAATATTGTGAAATAGCATAGTAGCGTAGAAAGTTCAAAAGAATAGCATTAATGTAACAGACGTCTTTGCTGAAAAGTATACATTTCTTTAAAAAAACAAGAACTAATACGTCTATTGGTTTATCAGTGATTTTATTGCACCAACCCAGACGTTGAAAGACTGGGTCATCATCTTTTTCGCACAGCGCTCTGAACTCTCCTGGCAGGTCAGGGTCGGCACATAGGGACGCTGCATTGCCGTAGGTCTGTCGCGGGTTTGTACTCATGTCAAACTCCATAAGCCTTTTCAGGGTCTTTACTGCCTCCAGGGAAAAACTGTACTCACTGTCCTATAAGACAGATATCCAATAAGAAGCCAAGATGGGAATTATTGCCTCTCACCGCAAAGGAATTTTCCCCATATGGGTCTGTCATAAACTAGTCATAAAAAATGCACTACACAATTAAACTAACAGACATTTGGATGCAGACTCTCTTAAGATTATTACCTTGCAGATAGCCAGGCTCTCTTTTAAAGGGATGTACTGAGAGTGAAGAGCTGCCATTAGCCACTATTTACATTCAGTGATATTGAAAGGCTGAATCTGAATTATTCACCGAACCACGTCCAGCGATTCACAAATAGCTAAAAAGAGAGACATCAAATAATTTGTCATCAATGTCATGTTCGATTGATATCTACAGAGAAATCCAAATACTCTGGACGTCTGACTGAAAAGTCAGTGTGCTACTTATGCCTCATGAAAGCATTCATGAAAGCTTAAATATATAAAGTACGCACAGATGAAACTAACAACCCTGTATCGGTGTCTTATTTAAACCAAAACAATTATTTATTTTTTTATAATTGAGCACATTTTCCATCATATCCAAAATATAGCACTATAATATGCTCTGACATTTCTAATTCTCAACATTCTCAGTTATTTTCTTTATTTGTAGCTATTTTTCAATAAAATATTAGGCACACTGTATTTTTTTATTACATAAATCATCATAAATCTATTTGAAAGATATAAAAGGATTGCTTGTATTTAAAATATTGCAGTGTTACAGTAAACAGCATAACCACTGATAATTGGGGAATTGCAAATACACAACATTTGCTAAAATATTTATAAATTATTATATTTCCAATACGAATACTAATTCCAATCATAATACTCTAAAAATATATTTTTTTATTATATTATTGTAACGTAACCACATCTGACTTTTTTTTTGCCAGATAATAAATGGATATGACAAAGTAGTATTCTGTCAGTATTTTGTCATAATTATGAGAGGTGCTTTATATCATCTGTTACATATAAGGACATTTTTTTAAAGATTTACAGATTTCAAATATATTACATATCTACTCCTACAAGACTCTTATATTTATCAAATACAGAAACGCTTTAAGATTGCAGTGCCACATTCACACTGACTTGACAATTAAGCTATATCTTTCCCAACCAAGCTGTCAATTCGATCCAGCCTCACAAATTGACAGCGGTTTTTCCAAATGGACCAATTTTGATTAACCGTAATCTGCACACATTGTGAGATTTGAAAGAAGCTTGTGGTCAGGAAGAGAAAAATGATTAGCGCTATTATTTTTAGCCTCAGATGGACAGTCTCAGAAGTGTGGCTCTTCACAGACAGGGATTTACAAAGCTAAGTGTGCGTATTGTGTTAATAGGTTACTAGGAACCTATTAAGACCTGGTGGTCACATATGGCGTGAGGTTTACATTTAATCTCCTCTTCAATCACAAAGAGGATGTAAGTGTTTTCTGTATAGATGAATCATATGCAGCCCTGTCAGTAAAAGTGAAGAATAGTGCTAGTTAATCTCATAAATCCATCCGTTATGAGCACATACAGGACGTAGATGTCAGCTGGCCGGCTTGCAAACTGGGATTTAGGAATTAGATTGTACACAAGGCCATCTCCCTATAAACTGTATAGGGCTGTCAGGGGTTGATACATTAGTAGTGCTATATACGGGCAAACTGAAATGAGTTCAGAAGCATGGCTGAATCAGTGATGTGGTATTTCATAGAGTTGGGGAAGCTAAACTGAAGCTTCTCATAATATAAATTAGTTTAACTACAGTCAAGCTCTTTTGAAAAGTTAATGAGCTACACTACAAAATGCTAACAAATAGTTAACTTTTGTGGTATTGAATTGCATTTTATTGGCAATCAGAATATTTATTTGGCACTAAACTATGATGATCTCATTTGGGAGAGAGAATAATTACAGTGTTTGATTACTTCAGCTTGTTTGTGTATAACACAGTAGAAGGGTATTAGCATCCAGCTAACAGGGAACGTTCTCAGAACTTTAGCTAACGTTAAGGTTCTCACAATGTTATGAACAAATGTTTTTACAGTAACGTTAATAGAGGTAATAGATCCTTCGTTCAAAAAGTTATGCTCTCAAAACGTTAGCACAAAAATCAAGCATCTGCGTTAGTTCAGGCAGGCCACGTAGTCAAGCTAACCCCGCCCATATCAGCTGATCCGATTCTAATGCACTCAATTGACAACTCTCAAACAGGGCACCTTACTTAAGCGTAGCTTCAGTTCAATCTGACTGCTTGTCTGCTGCACGCTGTTTTGCAACCTACCTCCTCCCCAGCTCCTCCTTAAACTGTGGATAACTTAATCAACGTCATTATGTGTCATTGATGCATGCTCTGTTCTAAAGGGTGGATTTATGGTGCCCTCAGATAAAAAAATGTGGGAGGTTGTCCCCAGAAGCTGCTGTTCCCTGTCTTGGCTTTTCATGGAGCTCATGAAAAGGATGGGGAATTTATAACAGAGCCATACAGCCAAATTTAAAATGTATGCAAATATGCCAATAAAAAGTTGACTAAAAGTTTGTCTATGGTATTCTTGACGTGAGTGGACCTGTCTGAACAGTTATTTATACATCATTCATGGAACGTTTCTTCTGAAACGTTTAGATGTTCATCTAACATTTTTTAAATGTTATTTTAGAATGTTAAGACAACATTCAAAAGTTACATTCCCATGTTTCACAAAATAAGAATTCGAAAATGGAATGTTCTCTTAACGTTTGTATAACAAAAAAAAAAAAAAAAACTGAAAATAACATTTCCAGAGCTTAATGGGAACGTTAGCAAAATGTTCTTAGAACATAATTTTGTTTGCTGGGATACTCCCACTGCTTATCATAGGCCTGTGGCAGAAATTGTACGAGTATATTGTTCGGATTTAAAAACATTTTTTAAATAGCTGAATTTCTTTTAATTCAGCACAGCGATCTAAAAATGCTATTTTTACATGCTTACATAGACAAATTATGAAAAAGCAGCGCATTCCACTGTGTTTTTGCACATTTCACTGTGCTACTTTTACATTATTTAGATTTTCAATGAAAACATGCGCTTGACAAATATCTAGAGATCGTTGCTCTTAATGATACATGATGCGGCATTCTAAAAAATGTGGCGCTTAAATTAAAATATGTTTTTTTCCCCATTACACTTGTGTGAATTGCCCCTATCGTTGCATTCTGTCAGGCATTAACTAATCTGTTGTCCAAAGCAATGCTAAATATCAGTCTGCTGCTCATTTCAGTTACACAAACTCTGGGAGCCTATGCATACATTTAAGCATTTAGGATGATAATAATAAACAAATGTATTTATTTTTTAATCATAATGTCTGTGTGGTCATTAGTATGTATGAGAAGTGAGTGTGTGATCTAATAATGCATTGGGATAAAAGAAAACATGCATCAGTGTTATCCTGACAAAACTAGCGGTGACAGCAGGATATTGTATTTGTGTCAATTCACTGGTCTATAGCAGCTCTGCGAAAAAACACTGGTTGGGAAAAGATCTGCATCTGTGATGGCTTTGGAATTCTCAATGATGCAAACAAAACCATCCTACAAAAACAATCAGCCAATGGAGTGTTATTGACAATGCAAAGAGTCTTGAGAGCACATTTCTACATGGTGAGTCTGTATAAATTGCTTCCAGGAAAGAGACCATAGGCTTCACCTACCCTTCATAGAAAATTGGCAATTTAAAGAAAATACAGTTTAGTATGTTTACGAAGATAAACCATGTAAACCATGGACTGTATACAACCATTTTGTCCTCAAAGTTGACATGTTAGAAGCTGGGAAAATGGGCAAGTGTAAGGCCAAATTGTGATGGCTAGAAGACTGGGTAAGAGTATCTCCAAAACTGCAGCTCTTGTAGGGTGTTCCCGGTCTGCACTCTGCAGTGGTCAGTATCTATCAAAAGTGGTCCAAGAAAGGAACAGTGGTGAACTGGCAACAGGGTCATGGGCTGGCCTGTGTGGTCGGATCAAACAGACAAGCTTCTGTAGCTCAAATTGCTCAAGAAGTTAATGCTAGTTCTGATAGAAGGTGTCAGAATACACAGTGCATCGTAGTTTGTTGCGTATGGGGCTGCATAGACGCAGACCAGTCAGGGTGCCCATGCTGACCCCTGTCCACTGCCAAAAGTGCCAACAGTGGGCACATGAGCATAAGAACTGGACCACGGAGTAATAGAAGACGTGATTTATCAGACCATTCCACCTTCTTCCTTTACATCACGTTGCTCGTTGGTTGTGTGCGTCACTTGCCTAGGGAACACATGGCACCAGGATGCACTATGGGAAGAAGGCAAGCCGCGGACGCAGTGTGATGCTTTGGGCAATGTTCTGCTGGGAAACTTTGGGTCCTACCATCCATGTGGATGTTACTTTGACATGTACCACCACCTAAGCATTGTTGCAGACCATGTACACCCTTTCATGGAAACGGTATTGTCTGGTGGCTTTGGCCTCTTTCAGCAGGATAATGCACCCTGCCACAAAGCATAAATGGTTCAGGAATGGTTTGAGGATCACAACAACGAGTTTGAGGTGTTGACTTGGCCTCCAAATTCCCCAGATGTCAATCCAATAGAGCATCTGTGGGATGTGCTGAACAAACAAGTCCGATCCATGGAGTCCCCACCTCGCAACTTACAGGATTTAAAGGATTTACAGGACTTAACATCTTGGTGTCAGAATCAGATACCACAGGACACCTTCAGGGGTTTAGTGGAGTCCATTCCTCTACGTGTCAGGTTTTGGCAGAAAAAGGGGGACCAACACACCTGATCAGTGTATAGGCTATATTTTACGTGTTTGTGTGTGTGTTTTGGTTTATGAGGACACTTCTTGTGTCCTCATAAACCAAATGTCTTTAAAAAATCATACTAAACATACTTATTTCGACAATTTCAATACTGTCACTTAAAATTAAAAAAATAACTATTTATTTAGGGCTGGTTGTGGTTGAACCTAAAAAGAAGTCTTCCCTAATAACCAAAACCTTCAAAGTGAAAGAAATGGTGTACTCTCCATTCTGTTGTTCACCATGTTACTGAAGCTTTCAAAACAGGAAAATTATAGTTCCATCAGCAACCTGCTTCTTCTTTCCTGAGCTTCAGAGAAAAGAAAAACAGAATAAATGCAGAAAGAACATTATACCTAATCAATTTTTACTCAGAGCACCGGGCATCAAGGTGGCTGCTTTTATGCATAAAATGTTGCACAGCATACAGGTTTGGGGTCTTATGTGGCCTACAAATGATAAAGAATGTGTGTTACGTCAGGATGTGCTGATGTTCTGCCTACATGGCAGAAAGGTTTTTCACTATATGCACATGCATACAGTTCAAACTCACACAGGCACAGATTCATCCCTGAAAGATTTAATTTCAAGTAATGAAAAATAGAATATTTACATGTAGTGAAGTAGTTTCCTGCAGACATACAGATCCTTCTCAAAAAATAGCTTATTGCATCCGACCAATAAAAGAAAAGTGTTTTTAATACAAAAAAAGTCAACCTTCAAATAATTATGTTCAGTTATGCACTCAATGGTCGGGAATCCTTTTGCAGAAATGACTGCTTCAATGCGGCGTGGCATGGAGGCAATCAGCCTGTGGCACTGCTGAGGTGTTATGGAGGCCCAGGATGCTTCGATAGCGGCCTTAAGCTCATCCAGAGTGTTGGGTCTTGCGTCTCTCAACTTTCTCTTCACAATATCCCACAGATTCTCAATGGGGTTCAGGTCAGGAGAGTTGGCAGGCCAATTGAGCACAGTAATACCATGGTCAGTAAACCATTTACCAGTGGTTTTGGCACTGTGAGCAGGTGCCAGGTCGTGCTGAAAAACGAAATCTTCATCTCCATAAAGCTTTTCAGCAGATGGAAGCATAAAGTGCTCCAAAATCTCCTGATAGCTAGCTGCATTGACCCTGCCCTTGATAAAACACAGTGGACCAACACCAGCAGCTGACATGGCACCCCAGACCATCACTGACTGTGGGTGCTTGACACTGGACTTAAGGAATTTTGGCATTTCCTTCTCCCCAGTCTTCCTCCAGACTCTGGCACCTTGATTTCTGAATGACATGCAAAATTTGAGCGACAGTCCAGTGCTGCTTCTCTGTAGCCCAGGTCAGGCGCTTCTGCCGCTGTTTCTGGTTCAAAAGTGGCTTGACCTGGGGAATGCGGCACCTGTAGCCCATTTCCTGCACACGCCTGTGCACGGTGGCTCTGAATGTTTCTACTCCAGACTCAGTCCACTGCTTCCGCAGGTCCCTCAAGGTCTGGAATCGGTCCTTCTCCACAAACTTCCTCAGGGTCCGGTCACCTCTTCTCATTGGGCAGCGTTTTTTGCCACACTTTTTCCTTCCCACAGACTTCCCACTGAGGTGCCTTGATACAGCACTCTGGGAACAGCCTATTCGTTCAGAAATGTCTTCCTGTGTCTTACCCTCTCGCTTGAGGGTGTCAACGATGGCCTTCTGGACAGCAGTCAGGTCGGCAGTCTTACCCATGATTGCGGTTTTGAGTAGTAAACCAGGCTGGGAGTTTTTATAAGCCTCAGGAATCTTTTGCAGGTGTTTAGAGTTAATTAGTGTATTCAGATGATTAGGTTAATAGCTCGTTTAGAGAACCTTTTAATGATATGCAAATTTTTTTAGATGTATGCCAAAATCATCAGTATTAAAACAATAAAAGACCTGAAATATTTCAGTTGGTGTGCAATGAATCTAAAATATATGAAAGTTTAATTTTTATCATTACATTATGGAAAATATTGAATTTTTAATCAGTAAAAACACTCTTAATGTTCCTGTCACTCAACATTCAATAACTCTTTTATGAGCAATGGCGGAACGGCCCACCAAACCTCATTAAGAACTCGTGCCATATTTTGCTTCCAAATTGACAGGATACAGAATATAAACATAATGTAGTATGCTCAGCTCTTGTCAATCAACAAGTGTGATACGCTTGGCATAAAATGGTTGAGGAAGAATTCACTCAGACATCCTGAGCTTCAATTACTCTTGGATAAAGCGTTTTGAATACTTTTTATCCATTAAAATTAGCTAATTGCCTGGATTTTTCTTTTTTTATGTAAATCATATTCTTTCTACAATAAAATACACACAATGCAAAGAGAACAGGGTAAACCTTTAGAATAATGGTACTCTGAACATAGTCATAAAATGCATCACTAATTACTCGTGTTAGTTACACGTCAAAAAATAGGGATCTGGACCATTATTTTAAAGTGAAAAGTTTTTTTAACTTTAAAATACTGATCCAGATCCCTAGTAGTTCTTGAAGAGTTACTAGGTAACACTTGACTAATTAGTGATGCATTTTATGACCATTTTCAGAATAAACGAGACAATTGCTCACGTCTTAGACATGTTAATATTGTGTTTAATAATTAATTGGTTATTCCTTATCGTATAGTTTGTTCCTTATGAGGCTAATCTCATTCTGTAATTATTGATTACCTAATAAGGAACTTATCTAATTCCAGAATTTGCCATACTTACTTATTTTAAGCTTGTTTCCATATTAGTTAGTAGCCAAAGTGTTAAAGGTATAGTTCACCCCAAAATAAAATTCTGCCATCATTTACTCACCCAAAAGTTGTTCCAAACCCGTATGAATTTTTTTCTTCTGTTGAACACAAAATAATATATTTTTAAGAATATGGGTAACTAAAAAGTTAACTTCCATAGAATGGAAAAAAAATACTGATAGTCGATGGGGCCCATCAACTCATATTCCTAAAAATATATTTTTGAGGATAAATGATGACGGGGATTTTTGGGTGAACTATTCCTTTAATGTAGAAACTCGCTTGTACTGCATCACTTTCTGCATTGCTACCTGTTCATGAGGGCCTTAAACACCATAGACATTGCAGGGGGACAAGTCCTCTCCAATAATTAGACAGCTAAATTCCTTCACTGCTCTGCTGCACTTCATTACGTATGTATGCTGTTGTTAGGATGACAAAAAGGTTTAAAAGTCTGGTCTACCTTAGCGGTCTAACAGCGTTCGTCAATGTCAAAATGATTGAGATGGCCAATCAAATCAAAGGAGGGGGAGTTTACCACTCACAGTCATGGAAGCAGAGCGCGAATTTCCGCGTGAAGCATAAGGTAAGCAAAACATTTAATACTTGTGAATTGTTTTGCGATAGAAATGTTAAACGACTGAAAGTAACACACAGTGATGCAAACTACTCAACTTTTTTTCTCAAATATGGCTGCTTTGAATTGAAAATATGCATTTATGTGATTTGTGTCATTCCTAACTGAGTGTGAAGAGGCAAGAAACGTTTCACATTTTCAACCTTTTAGGCATATAAATAAAAGTACATATATTTTAATGCAAATTAATGCAATTATTATTTGCTAATAGTTTAAAATGATTATTTCCCAACTAGAATTAGACTTATGAATTTCCTTCACTGTTCTGTTTCTATAGGCTTTATAAAAAAAAAGGTCCCCCCCAATGTTCAAGACATGGTTATGACTTTATTATTCTAAAATGCTACTGAGAACAGATATTCGGCTGTAAATGTCAAATAACATGTTTGAAACGTCAATCATATTTTTCTACGATAAAAATAATACACGGGTTGCAAAGAGAACAGATTTTTAGTGCATTTTATTGAACACTGAGGCATTACCACACACAAAGCAAAACTGAGAAATAGAAAAAATAAAAAAGACACTTCTTTCTTAAATAAATGAAATAGGCCTATGTGCTGTAACAAAACAAAATGTGGGAAAGGAAAGAGGGGAAGGAAGTTTAAGTAACAGTTTATAAACAGTGTGCTGTCATTTTCAGTTTTCCATATGAGAACTTATGGCCTTGTTTGAAAATATGCTGATTTTATTAAGTGGAGGTGAGGATGATCAAGCGTGGGGATGAGGGGAAGAATTAGCAGCCGGTACAAGCCGCAAAAGCACATATTTCACAGACATCCACAGGAACAGATGCTGAAACAGATAAAACAATAACTCAAGTTAGTCAGTGTATATTGACTGTGCACAAATTAAAAAGTAAACCAGGACTCCTACCTAGTCTAGCAAAGGACATTGTTGCTCCTCTCTGCATACACAGGGGCACAAACTCCTGTGGCAAGGTTGGATTGGAGCATACAGAAAAGTAGCTTGTCTTGGCCAGCCGGGGGTTTTGTGTTCGTGGTTGATCGGCCAACTGCTGGAGAACTTTCACTGAGTCCAATGAAAAGGAAAAATCGCCTTCCTGCAGAAGGGTAATTGTAGAAATAAACTGATGAGTTCAATGCGTCATGACGCTGGAGTTAAACTTAATGAAATGTGTATGTTTTTTTAATAAATGGCGCAAATGACATGTATGGCTCAAAGGAGTATTCAATAAAGCCATTTGAAACAGTATGCACGTTACAAAATTAAAAAAAAATTGTCTATAAATCATGGAAATAGGTATAGAGGATAATTAAGACATTTTTAATAATAGAGAAGCAGTAATGAATGATAGCAATTAAATCTTGAGCTTACCTTGACTTGAACAGCCTCACAAACCAGGCAAAGAGCCACAACGAGGAAAGCGACACACAGGACAGTCTTCATGTTGGCTGGTTCTTCTCGAGAATGGTTTCGTTTAGTATGTTTTTCAGTTGTTGTCACAGCAATCTCTGCCTTTCTCCTCGTTCCGTCCCCTCTTATAAAGCACACGGTCCCTGACCAGCAACCTATCAGAACCTGCCTTTGTTTCTTTGCTGTTAATGAATAAAGAGGATAAATTTTACAATGTCGTAAAACAAAATTCATAAATTCTACGTGACCTCATCTGTAGTTGTGACATAAACTTTTATGGATCTTTTAGTTGGGTTTGCCTAGCCTATTCTTCATTCTCTAGTTAGGGTTAATTAATAACCACATGCTCTTTGTGCTATGAGCAAGTTAAATCCAATGAAAATACCAATGCAAGCAAATATAAAAACAAAGCTACACCTTTCTTTTTTATTATTAGGTCATTTTCCCCCTGATCACAGACTATGACTAAATTTTCAGTCAAATATTACAATAATGATCTCATATATTTAATGTTGTAACAACAGTGGCAGCTTGTATTCCTCTAAGGAAGTTTCAAAAGTGAAAATAGACTTCCTCTGGGCCACAAGTGCGTAATCTATATACATGAATACCATATAAAGAAGATCATAACCATGCTTTGAAGGGCACTGGTTCCCAGCTATTGGGTCATGATCCAAAATCTTCTGAATGGACACCAAGAAGAAATATGTAACTAACCATAAAATCATCACTCCAAATCCACTGTACTTTGGCACAAATGTATCTGTCAGTTGTCAACATGGCTAAGGCTAAAGCTCAAAGAAATACAATATTTGGCCCAGTTTTTGTTTCTCGTGTTTGTGCATTTAAAATCATCAATTATTATAAAAAATGCAAATATTTTGGTTTCCGCAAAATATTAGGCAGCAATAGTTTCAACATTGACAAGAAGTGTTTCTTGAGCAGCAAATCATCATATTATAATGATTTCCTTAGGATCATGTGACACTGAAGTTATGAAGTAAAATCCAGTTGCCATCACAGGAATAAATTACGTTTTAAAATATATTAAAACAGAAAAGTTATTTTACATTTTAGTTTCACAATATTTTTACTGTATTTTTGGTTAAATAAATGCAGCCTTGGTGATCATAAGATACATCATTCTTTCTTTTGAATGTAGCGTAATTTGTACTATGTTGGGTCACCACTTGCTGTCTGATATTAAACCTATAGACCTTGATGCAAAACCAGATGTTAACGACTGGTACTTTTCAACAATAGCCTACAACAATAACATTTGAGGTTGGGAAGTTCGGTCTGGACTTGATCTGTTGTGGAGCAACTATGCTCAAACCAGAGCAGTTCGGACCAATCAAATTGTCAGGGCGGGCTTTATACGACGATGGACAGATAATGTAACGTAATCATCCACGTCACTAAAGAGTGCTTGGGTTGAAATTGTTCTAAACCTAAACGGAGAAGTTGTTAGTAAGGGCATTCCCCTTTACCATTTCTCTCAAAAAAAAAGATTATGTTGGTAAGAGCATCCTTAAATTCTTTTTAAAACACTGGAAAAGATTGTTTACACTCTTCTTCTTCTTCTTCTACTTCTACTTCTTCCAGTGTACATGCAGTTGAGTTCTGTTGACAACTATGCTTTGCTCGTATCTTACTACGTTGCTCTGGTTGTAGGTCTATCCAATTGAGTGTAGAGGCATTTTCTTTCCTGGTTCAATTGAAACACACCTCATAATCCCAATGGAGCAGTATCAGACTCATGATTAAGTCGAAGCAGATCAGGCGGGCCCTCATTTATCAACAGTGCGTACGCACAGATTTGTGCTTAATGAGTGCGTAAGAAAAGTTTCACACAAGTGTGGGATCTACCAACTTTTACTTATATGTAGAAATGTGTGTAAATATGAGTACACCTCTGGGCATGCTTACGCAGAGAATCTAGTGGTAGAATAGCAACACTACACATAAAAACCTTTTAAGAGTGTAACATTAAGCAATCCACATGTCCTGTGTTTCCTGTAATTATAAAACACTCAGTTTATCATTTTTGTAGTTTTAAACATTATGCGTAATTGGTGTCAAACCCTATAAACAACATGGCTTCATGACATTGCATAAACATACACGCCACTTTCTAAAGCCAAAAATGGCATGTTATCTGTACGCATTTTGAGCTATCCACGTGTATGTCTACGCCGCGTGATTCCGCGTGTATGTGTACGCCAGAACGAACCATCATCTCCGCGTGTATGTCTACGCCGTGTGATTCCGCGTGTATGTCTATGCCGAAACTAACCATTATGTGTGTGTGTGTCCACAATGTAAATGGATTTATAAACATACTAAATTATGTTTTTTTTTGAAAATGTAAAAATGCTAAATGTTTCTTGTGATGGGGGTTTAGGGGCAGTGTGTATGTGTGTGTGTGTGTGTGTGTGTGTGTGTGTGTGATGGGTAGGTTTAGGGGTAGGGGCAGTGTAGGGGATAGAATGAAACGGCCTTGATAAACACGCTAAAAAAGCGAATATGCGTCTTGATGCGTCCAAAATGGCTTACGAATTGGCGTGTCATACATACGCCATTTTATGAGATCAGTCTGCTATAAAAGACAGCTGTGACAAATGTTGGATGCAGTGATTTCCTTGGCCCCAACCTACATCCAGTTCCCTTACCGAAATCCTCAACAAGCCGAAATAATAAGGTTTATTGGAGGCGTTTCCGAATGCTAATGACCGTGAACGTGAACGAGCATGGTACTTACACACATGTGGGACTTATCAGCAATGATTGCTTACTCATGCGCGTAAGAACCGTGTGCACATGATTGATAAATACAGATTTTTTTTGTACTTAAGCACATTCTAAATTTCATTCGTAGGACAAAATATAGAACCTTTTTACTCACTGTTGATAAATGAGGAACCCTGGTTTTCAGAACAAGCGCATTCTTGCCGCATGTCCTTTGGATAATATTTGAACTAAAAAGAGAACTAAAGATAATTTCATTGTACAGTTATCACATGTTACAGTTATCATGCTTTCCGGGCAGGAGAGGGAAGACCAAAAGAGCACTATACAAAAGTTCATATTAAACTACCTCTTTTCCCACCAGCATTTACCAAAAAAGTTGCCAGTCAGCGCCAGCATTTTTTATTATATTCACAAAACTTTATTGAATATTTTGTTGTATAAATATGTAAACAGTACAGCAAATATATCAAAGGCATGAACGGAGCCTCTGCTTTTAAACAAAGCCTATTCTTTTATCAAAATTTTAATATGGGTACGTTTTCGAGCAAAAAACACTTCCCTAAGATCAAATTCAGAACAATGAACCAGTGAACATAGATCCATCCACTCCTCCAAAGCTTGCACAGTCATATTATGCTTCGTGGGTTTTAATTTTTTCTCTGCAACGTTAGACAGTTTTGACTTATATGCGATCACATTAGCTTACTTGTGCGTAAGCTATCGCTCCTTCTGGTTTACACAGATCTTCTTCTTCGCTTGTTTTGGGATCTGGAAATGCTGTTCTATTTCAGAAAATCTGTAACAGTGCTCCCTACCATAACAGTGAAAACAGGGATTTCCGGAAAAACTCTTGAAAGACGGGGAAGCTTTGTGTCATAAATGACGGAAAATGTTGTCAATGATTGGGAAAGTGTTAAAAATTATCATAATTAAAATCGTCCTTTTATGTAGATATTTGTTAACTATGCTGACACAATGTACATTTAAATGGATGTACAGACTGATGTCTGTCTGGCCTTGATAAACCCTTCAATCATTAATCAGAACGTTTCTTCTTCAAAGGTTCATTATGACAGCATGATGTGCTTTCATGCGGAGCCTCTCAAATTAATTATGAACAAGAACTTTCAGTTTAACTACTTCAAATGTTTAGAGTATCAAACCCTCTCAATCTGCTTTTATAATTGGTGTGTAAAAAATAAATAAATTGGTTCATCAGAAGGCTTCAATCTGAGATGTTGCCCACGACTGATGATGCAATTTCATTTCAACATTGCAACTTACCGACTCTTTGTTGTCATTGTACGTGATCATTGGCATTGCTCACACGCTCACAGGTGACAGCAGACACTCCAACATGCTTCTAACACAACACACGTATCTCACGCTTATCAGGCACATAATGAGGCGTGAAGAAGCAGAATCCAATGCTCGTGTTTATACGGATGAATCTTCCCATACTTCAATTTTCTATTGCTTATCAGGGCTCAGAGACAATGATCATTATTTATTGTGTTTACTTAATATTGTCACTGTGAAGGCGCGTTCTGTTTTAAAACTGCTTTATTACTTAATTGCCCTGTACCTGCTTTGACCTTTGCATCAGATGCTCAGAGAGCTGCGAGTAAGAAATCAGGACTGTGGGAAACATAAATGTGCTCTATGTTGCATATACAAATACAGTGGAGAGGAAATATGACTTATAAGACTTCTATCAGGCTGCTTAAATGCATGTTTGAGCTGTTTCATTAGAAAGAATATTTCAGTGCCATTTTTTTGTCTCAAGATGTTTTTAAAATATATTACATGTCCTAATAATTGAATAAAGACCTAATCCTGGCTGAATCAAATCCTTGTCTGTGATTGGGACACCTGTGCCAACATTTTTGATAATAAATCTGCCTTATTTGTTATGCATCGATACAAAATCTCTCCACCGATACCAATAGCCGATTATAATAATGCTTATAACTAATGCTGTAAACTATATCATACATTCTGACATTTGGTACATTACATTTAGTGTAAAATATTATATACTACAATAGCTAGTGATTACAGTTTATAAAATTATATAATTGTGGATATTTTTCTGGCAAAAACGCATCGCTTCACTCCAGAAGGCCATTATTAACCCCCTGGAGCTGTATGAATAACTTTTATAATGGATTGATGCGCTTTTTTTTCCGCTTCAAAATCCATTCACTCCCATTATAAAGCTTGGATGAGCCAGGATATTTTTAATATAACTCTGATTGTGTGTTGGCTGAAAGAAGAATGTCATATACACATTGGTCGCGCATAGCCAGACCTTCAGACTGAAGGCAGAATGTATGGACTTTTCGCAGCTTTCATTGGTCAAGGACCGCCCAAGAGGACGTTTGACTGACATGTAACGCAACCAATCCCAGTTTGTTTTGTTCCGCTTCATGTTTAGGGATTGTGAAAATGTAAAGTCGACGTCCCTAACAGAAGCATTTATACATTTTTCATTCAAGAACGTAATGCAAGTTTACTGCAACAATGGAGCTGCGAACTTCACATACCTTTGAAAATCCAGCGTTTAGTTGATCCTGGTAAGCGTTCATTATCACAGTCGTAAACACGATGGCGTTCTTCTTCCACAAGGGAATTAGGTGTCATGCAAGTTGTTTCCAAGCAGAACGTTAAAGAACGCAACACACATCACGCAGACAATTCAACCAATCAAATGACGACTTTGAAACTCCTGAAGTGTTTCGAAAAAAGTATGCCATATGCATCAGACATTCAGCCAACGGTCCGTGTGCGTGACTTCTGAAGCTGAGACTATACACCTAGGATATCTTGAGGGTGAGTAAATTATGGGATAATTTTCCTTTTTGAGTGAACTAACCCTTTAAGTGTCATTGTTCACAAGCTGTTTTATATATGTCTTACCATGGTTGAAACATTGAGCGATTATGAGACATGATATATTTTGGTAAGTTGTACTGTATCTTTCAACATACTTTTGGTGTCCATGTTCTTCATGCATATTTTTTCATGCTATAACTTGTTTTAAAGTGGAAGAAATGACTCGATCTCTGTGCTGCTGCTTGACTTAAAATCACAGTGATCTGTCACTTCACATTTAAGAGCCATCAAAACCATATTGTGCCATATATTGTTTGAATTTCTTGATAAAATGGACAGAAATGTGAAAGCTTAGACTTTGTTTCTTATCAGAAGTAACAAAGCACAAAGTTCTTTGTGATTATTGGATGGGAGGTGCGCAAACAATGTTTGGTAAGGGGAAAAAAACGCGGACTTGGTAACCCTGGCTTAAAATTACAGGTGATTCATCGGGTAATAGGTTTAAAACCTGCTTTAACATCGCAATGAGTTGCACACAGTATGAGCTGCAGTCTGGCCTGTTTTTCCAGTCCCCTTTTGAATGACAGGATATAATCGGCCCTGATCATCGGCTGTTTTCATAGAGAAAATAATTGCTTTTATCAGATACTGATTATTGGCTGATACATCAGTGTTTTTAATATTTGAAAAATTGAGATGGGCAGGTAGATGGGTTCGTTTTATGAAAGCTTGCATTCATGAGAGCACTTAATTTGTATCCAAATCAAATATAATGAACTGAAAACAAGACACCACTTATGAGGTGAACATCATTTATTTTTGTTTTATTTCCTTGTGCCCTTGCTGTCATGGGAGATGTAGCATACAGCGTATTTCTCTCTCTCTTTTTTTTACATGCATCATTCATTGTAATTGTAACTGTTTTAACACAGACAAATGTTAAACAAAATGCATATGGTCTAAATACACTGATCAGGCTAACATTATGACCACTGACAGGTGAAGTGAATAACACTGATTATCTCTTCATCACGGCATCTGTTAGTGGATGGGATATATTAGGCAGCAAATTAACATTTTGTCATCAAAGTTGGAAGCAGGTTAAACGGGCAAGCGTAAGGATTTGAGCAAGGGCCAAATTGTGATGGCTAGACGACTGGGTCAGAGCATCTCCAAAACTGCAGCTCTTGTGGGCTGTTCCTGGTCTGCAGTGGTGCACCAGCAACAGGGTAATGGGCGGCCAAGGCTCATTGATGCACGTGGGGAGCGAAGGCTGGCCTGTGTGGTCGGATCAAACAGACAAGCTACTGTAGCTTAAATTGAAAGAAGTTAATGCTGGTTCTGATAGAAAGGTGTCAGAATACACAGTGCATCGCAGTTTGTTGCGTATTGGGCTGCATAGCCGCAGACCAGTCAGGGTGCCCATGCTGACCCCTGTCCACTGCCAAAAGTGCCAACAGTGGGCACATGAGGATCAGAACTGGACCACGGAGGAATGGAAGAAGGTGGCCTGGTCTGATGAATCACGTGGCTAGCGTAATGTTATGCCTGATCGGTATATACAGTATACAAGGGAAGAGCAGGAAGAGCATTTGCAGTGATTTTTCAGTAAAGTTAATTTCTAATCTCATTTTAATGATCAAATGAGACGCCCTTGGGGAACAGAAGTCCAAATAAGGGCCACTAATCTGTCCCTGTAAAGTCATGTGATTAAACCTGTCTCACCTATCTTCATAATGCTTGACTTCAGGCTAGTTGAATGGAGCAGATCTCATCCCAAATGTGCATAATGACTTGCATGCATGGGGGAGGTGAACGACAGCTCACATGAACATCATACTGTAAATCAACAGCTTAGGAACAAATTCCACCTCTGAAAACAGCACGAACAAAGTCAGAAGAGAACAGAATATCTTTATCAGGGGTGTACAAAGAAATGACATTTAATTTAGAATATAATACAAGTATGTAAATATAAAATAAAATAGAATACAAATATGTGTAGCCAAAGTAAAAGTATTCGACTGGATATTTAAAGAAAACGCCTGGGAGAATGAATTAATAATATTTAATGAAATATAGAATTTGTCATTATTTTATTTAATATACTTTGTCCTCAGGAGGTGAAATCGTAAAGGCTACGGACTATATCTTTGTTATATTTCAATAATACAAAGTCCAATATAAATGTATTAAGTATAAATTAAGAACAGTAAAGAGGTACAATTAGCCAAGAACTTTACCCCTGATCTTAACTGTCACAATATGGTTCCAATAGATAATGGAGCCAGGTAATAGGCAATAATTGAGACTGTAAAACAGGGAAGCAGAAACAAAGAAAAATCAGTTATTGATATTTTTTGGTTCTCTCTTGTTTTCACATGTGTTCATAATTTCTTTGACAGCCTGACCAGAAATTATAATTTGGCGTGTTTCACTGTGTTATCGCAAATAAAACAATACTACTGACTCCAAGCACAACTATGCAATACTGTGGAAAGAAAAAAATCATGATTTATCACAATTTTTTTTCTTTGTCAACTCAACTTAGATAATTTATGTGGTTCAGATAAGATAAAATAATATTTTATATTATCTTCTTCATTGTATTAACTATTTTTTTTAATGTCAGGCAACCAGGTTACTTACTTTTTTAAGTTAAACCAACAAAAAAATGTTTACAGTGCAAAACTATTTTAACACATTTTTAAATAATATTTGAATAAAGGATGAAGATGTAAATTTTCTTAGGCCGGACATCACTTTTGGCCACTACTGTATATTTACTGTGTAATCATGTTAAGAGCTCAACTTTTTTATTTAAATAATTTGTTACATTTATATAGCGCTTTTCAAGGCACTCAAAGCACTTTACATATAGAAGGGGGGAATCTCCTCAGCCACCACCAAAAATATGTTTGCCACCTAAAAGAAATCTTTAGTTGACCTGAAGTGATTTAACAAGATATTGTAAATAATCAAATGCAAATGGACTAAACTAAGTCATATTAATAAGAAGAAATGTACGATTGAAAGGAAGAAAAGATTCAGGTATACCATGTTGTCTTTTTGCCTTTTGTCAACATTTTATTTTTCTACAGACAGCTAATCATATCTACACAGTCACAGAGCTTGTGAAATCTTTCACCTATAGAGTGACATGAAGCGGTGACAACACACCCAGGATGTTGACTCACGTCATGGACCATTAATTGAGCTCTTGTCCTCTTGATCTTTGCACATGAAACTTCAATTAATGCGTGAGTCTGATTCATAAGGAAGTCAAAGCCACCTAGAAATAAATGCGGAACATGTAAGATAATCAAGGAAGATATATTTATACCAAGAAGTTTTACATTCAACATTTTATTAATGTGTAACACTGATTTGGCACCTAAACTTGTTGACTTGTAGCCTTTTTTTCCGTCTTCATATTTTCCCTTGTTCAAATAGCCAGTCTGTAATCAGCCTAAACATCATCAAACACTAAGCAATTCTTTACTACTTTATGATTTGGGCGACAAATGGATTAACATAGTAATATGAAACGTGAGAGATAATATATCAGTCACATCAATGTCAGCACAGTGTAATTGCATTGTTTTCTTTCAGCTCAAGAAGAAAACACCAATGAAATATGCTAATAAAGAAGCTTTAAAAAAAAAAAAATCTAGGCACAGAGTGGCACGATTTCCTGACTAATATTACAGCCACATCTCTGCATAATTTAATGCTGCAATGTTGACCATGATTGCAATGCTAATTCATTTTGGAAAAAAACAAACGGAAACACTTTACAATATTTGTATTAGTTAACATTAGTTAACGCATTCGTTAACATAAACTAACCATGAACAACACCTCTGTTCAGCATTAGTTAATCTTTGTTAACGCTATTAATAAAATACAGCTGTTCATGTTAGTTCACAGTGCATTAACTAATGTCAACAAGATTTTATTAATGCATTAGTAAATGTTGAAATTAACATTAACAAAGATAAATAAATGCTTTATAAGTGCAGTTCAGCATTAGTTAATGTTAACTAATGCATTAACTAATACAACCTTATTGTAAAGTGTTACCAAAAAAACCTGTCCAAAAGAGGTGTGGTTTATCAGATAAATTTTAAGATATAAAATATTTGAAATACATCAATAAAATCATTTAAGGAAATTAACCGATACTATACAGTATAAAACAATATAGCCTTTATTTACTGCACTTTAGCTGAACTATAAACACTTTTCAAACATATCTGCGTGAAATGTTCTTCTCTCACAGCCTGTTTGTGGAAAAACACCGTTTTACAAGCGCAAATGGACGTCATGAGATTTAAAAGTAATCTAAATCATGTTGGATGCTAATATGTTGCATGCTATTTGTAGACTGTCTAGTTGATGAATTGCTGATTCCAAAAAATGTGGGAGATCTTTTCTTATCTTTCATAATGTGCTCACTGTGTTGTCAAACTGAAGCAGTAAAAGAGACAATCACCTGTGTTTGGGATTACAGTAGATCACCTGTGGCCACAAAATTTTGATTAAAAGTAGGAACCGTAAAACAGATTGGTACCTGTAAACCGGAAAACATGTGAAAAAATTCAGATTTTAAATTTTATTTTAAATATAACCTATATTTTCCATAGTCTTAAATGTCCACACATTAACGAAAGTACTTTTTTATTGTAATAAGACCCTCCTTTTGTTCTTTCATAAACATGCATAAACATTATCTTTGAGACATTAACTCCTTTGGGCCAGAGGTTTATAATAGTTTAACATTTCTGTGAGAATGCTTACATTATCTCTCAATCAGGGCCAGGGAAGACAATCCAGCGCTCTTGGGGAAAATAGGAATATGCTGCCCCCTACATTTAAAATTTTAAGAGAGAAAAAAAAGGCACATTTTGTCAATCACATATGGACCCCTACTGTAAATACAGGTGTAATGAATTAATACAGTTAATTTAAGAGGACCTTTCTTTCTTGCTTTGGTTGTTACAAACTCTTCAGTTATCTTGGAGTAATCCAATTTGCACCAGATTTGGTTCTCAATTGAAATTTCGGCCAATCCATTCAAACTATTTCTATATCAAAATAAAAGTTTGAGACACAAAAAACACAGTTACCGGCACAGTTAGCAATAAGCGTAGGGCAATGCTAAGATTTGTGAACAAATCCAAAACATTTTCCCATTAGATGTACCTAAGCATGTCAATGGGTAAATCGCATACATCGCTGGGACAGCTCTTGACAGCTGTTTTTATCTCGGAGCTCAGATCATCTGCAGCATTGTCACTTATACACTGTCACTGATTGCTGTTTGCATCTCCCTGGTGCTGAAGAGGAATACGAACAATTTGTGAAAAATGTCCAGCTGTGAATATCTCTCGGTAAGAGCTGCGTCAACCAGGGACAGAAAATAGCCTCGCTTGTAGTTCTCTTCTGGTATTAAGGGGCCATTATCTGAACTGTCCAGGGCAAATATTGCCCTTTTTTGCCGCCTTTTCTCGGAAACGCCAATTCCACTCCGAATTTGTGAGAAATTTTTCGTTCATGTGTGTGAAGCCACAAAGCCGTTCTAGTTTCTTAGTATGTTGCCCTGATGATCATGATGCTTTGATTTTATTAGTGATTTTTTAAAAATGTGATCACTTAAGCTTACTGTTCATTCCCAGGTTTCAATATTCAGATTTTAGTGTGGTCTCAGACTTTTGGATCCCTGCCTTGCACCATCATCTCTAGCCCTGCTGATAGATTCATTAGAAACTTAATGAACAGGGGATTCATTGTGACTGCCTCATTGGACACATTGTGCCTTGAAACAAAAGACCAGCCTTATTCATGAAATGTGTTAGTTAATTGAATACCAACTCAATGTGTTGGATTTGGGACTGATCTGATCTCTGCTAGACAACAGTGTGATATAAACGAAAACAGAGCTTACTCATGGATGACTTTCTTCCAAGCGTTTAACGGGATGCCTTGGCGGAAATGCACTCACAAAGGCCAAGCGTGACCAGGCAAGCTTTTACCGGGTTATAACAACAGCACTGCAGTGTTACAGTTCACGTGCTGTACGTGCTGTGAATATCTCTAAGGGAAAGAATGAAGAAACTTTTGATAACTTGGATGATACTGCATTGTTTACCTGGGCAATATATTTTACTCTGAAAGCTTGTTTGCAAAGCAATAAGTCATGAGAGTATATGTTACAGTGATTACACCATGGCGAATAAATATTGTTGTGTCATGTAACCGTTGTGCCCTCTAGCAATTAAAATAAAAAACTATTCGTCTTGGGAAAGAACATTGTTTTGGTTGTGCATGCCCATGTGCTTCAGCTCTGCTCTTTTGAATGAATATGGTTTACGGCACGGATATACCATTGTTGTAACAGCACATGTAATATGCAACGTCGATGTTTTTAAATAAATGATGTAACAAAGATTTACATTACAAGCTGTTAACCTTTAAATATAACGATTACTACACTGATAAAATCAAACATTATATAATCATTGTTGGGCAAAGTTACTGTTAAAAGCAATGCATTACAATATTGCAAATACTCCCTAAAAGAGTTACTGATTGCATTAACTTAGCTACTTTTTATGGAAAGTATATGTTGTGTTACTTTTGCATTACTTTTTTTCTCATCTGGGTTGGGCTGGCGCAGCTCAAACTAACCTGCCATTCTGAATCGCAGAAAAAAGGACAGATAAGACTCTTACTTCAACAATAATAATAATTTTTAAAAAACACACATACAAATGTGAAGTTTATCTAAAGTTATTTATGCTTATTAGTATATTATTGAATTGGATCATCAAAGGCCATCAAATACATTGCTTAATAAAATTAGATGAAATACATAAATGAGTAAATTTGTATTTTTTTACATTTTGCAGGTTTGCGTAGTATTCTGAGTATGCATTTCACAGTTTTTTTAATAAATTTTGAGGAATACTGAAACTTTTTGTTCAAGTGAGATGAGTAAATGCATTGGTGCACGGCCTATTCTTCTGTGGTGGCGCGCGGCCTCTTCTTCTTACTTTCTAGAGTAACAGCTGCCACCATAACAGAAAGCACTGAGGACAAGGGAACGACCACTGGGACAGGCAGCGCAGAGACCGGCAGGCTTGATGGCGTTGGTCTTAAGGTGCCAGCTGCTTGCGTCGACCCCCCGACTGGGGATCTGCCACACTGAAAGCCAGTCTCAAAAGCCTTGGACCACCTTGATAGTTTCAGATGCAACATTCATGACGACCGAAGACTCTGGCGTGTTATCTATAACAGTGGATATTGGTATGAATTCTATGACGCCTGAGACTCTGTTGTGGCAGCCATGTTCGGATCGGGCTCTGGTATCAGGACCACAGGATTGAAATGCGATGAAAGCACCAGACTAGCGACTATTAAAACTGGACATGCTGGACACTGTGTTGTGTATTGCCCCCATGAGTTAAAGAAATTATAGCTGTGTCTTATTTCGGAAGGCTGCGTCCTCCGGAGGTCGTTTTCAAAGGCTGCATGCTTCATAAGGCTGTCTCATTTTAAAAAAGTGAGTAGGACACTCCAAATGCGACCTTTGAATTGTCCCTTCTTTTACAGGAATTCGGAGTGTGCATGACGTGTATCCTGCGCTGCTGCAGATAACCCACAATTCTTTGCGTAACCGTTAACAACCGTCATATTTACCACCGCCAGATATACATGCAAGCGTAGATGTGGTGTTTAAATGTAAGTAGTTTTAAGCTTGTTTTTGTTTTTTAAGCTGTATTACCTTAGTATTACCTCAAAGTAGCCTAGAAATCTAGACGCACCCTATCGGCAGCAAATCTAATTTGTCGCGAGTGTAGTCTAGCAACTCTCGGTAGACCTGAGAGCTGGAAAAATCAAACTCTAGTCAGGCCAATCACAGCGTGTATAGAGTTGGTGGGCGGGCTTAACATAATGACGGCAGAGTTGCGGAGGTTCCGCGTGCTAGTTGTATACAAAGAGCGAACAGCGGTCTTTGGAATCGGCTTTGGCCTTGACTCTGGAAGACTTGTTGTTAAGCTTTTCTTTGAAAAAAGAACAAAGAACGGCACTGAAGTCATTCTTAAGAAGTGAAGATGTGTTCAGAGTTTTACCGACCTGATACGGTGAAAGTTTAGTATCAACTAGCTCCGCTCGACGGTGCTCTGGTGGGTTGTAGCGCTATCCAATTGCGTGCAGAGGGAATTTGAAAGACAACCGTTTATCCCGCTCCTCGGATCGAGCCCTGTCAAAGATCCCAGACCCAACATCTTGATATGGGTCTGGTTTGTCAGGCTAACCTCAGATAATTGTGGTAAACATGATTACAAGTGTTTGGTGCTTTTTAAACGTTTGCTGTCAAGGCAAGAAACATTTCATAGTCATTTTCAAGTTATAAATAATTTTCATTCATATAACTGGCGTGAGAGCGCAAAGAGACTGAACGTGTTGGCATAGCAACTTGATACTTCTCTGGAGGACGCAGCCTTCGAAATGACATGAAATGAGACACAGCCGTAGTCCTTGATTAAGTGGCAATAGTCTGGGGTAGAGTGCCCTCTGGTGGCTTTTAAGGGTGATCGTGACACATACATTTTTAAAGATATTTATTAAAACAACAAACTATTCCTACCTGTTTCTGATCATTCGCAAAACTGGCCCTGTGGTTTTAATTAATATATTATTTATTTTTATTTTTTTCTTCTATGCTGATTGTGTTTTGCATTGTAATTGACTTTATTTTTGTCTTCACAAAGGTATTTTATGAAGATATTATACAGGTAAAATTATAAGTGTAAACAGATATTAGCCACCTTTATTTATTCACCATATTATTTTTTTCTCCACTTTTTATCATGAAGTAATACGTTACAAAATATGTTAAAAATAAATATATAAAAAAACGTAGACATAAAGCTGCCAGCAATTTTGACTAAAGAAATCAATTCATCACAGCAATGTCAGACCACTCATCCGTGCAATATAGATTCTGCTGAGCATACGGCCTTCTGAATGGTTCTCATTTATGATTTTGTTGTGTATTGTGTGTTACTTTGGTTGTCATGGAAACGTTCACAATAGAGAATTGTGCCCCTCCAAAAGGTTACAACCAGGTATTGCCCTTGTGACATAAAAATCAATAATATTTTTTAACAACACTACCTGCTAAAGCTAGACAAAAATGTTGTCTTAAAGATGCTGGTCAAAGAAGATAGCATATTATTTAAGAGCGTATTATTAAATGTATCGGTGGTCACGGTTTCTCCCTGAATCAATAAAGCGCTATCTTATCTAATCTGAATTTATGTAACTCTATGTTCTGTATGGTAAAATTGACATGTTTTCTGCATATGCTATTTTATTTTAATGGAGGTAAATTTTTTATTTAGTGGTGATGATCCAATATTAATGCTCAGATTGCTCATGGTAATTTGGTGGGCAAGTTAATCTATCAAATAAATTTGATTTGACAGATGTATGTTAGTATGTATGCCTTTCTGTGATTCTATGCAATGAAAAACAAGTGAACATGCATATGGACATACAATTCAATCTCTTTCTCTCAGCGCAGCCATTGCATTTCACTCTTTGCTACTCTGCCTTCTTTTGGTAGATTCTTAATTGATCTTTGAATTGCTGCATCTAAATGGCATTTGACAAGCCTTCTGAATTTTACTGTTGGTTCTGTTGCTGCATCGAGGTTTATGTTAAAGTTACATGAATATTATGTTTGTTATATGAACTACATATAACATAATAGTCATAGTCCAAAGAGCATATCCGATTCTGTGATTTTCAGTGAGTGTGTGACTGATGTTTTGCTGTATACGTTGAAGAGTGTTGTCAACCAAACGAGAGCACTCTTTTCCTCCAGTTCAAAGAGATTTACATCACATATAGATATTTTCTACCAACTTCCTCATCATAAAGGGATTTCTGAAGATATCCTTTAATCTTGTATCGCTATTACATTGTTTTATTGCCATTGTCCACATGCACATTCTTATTGTGAAAGTATGGTCAAAACAGCAATTGTCACCACACACACACACACATGTTTGTTTTTGTGAAATGTGGGGACATTCCATAGGCGTAATGGTTTTTATACCGTACAAACCGTATTTTCTATCCCCCTACACTGCCCCTGCCCCTAAACCTACCCATCACAGGAGACTGCGCAGTTTACTTTCTGTGAAAAAAACCTCATCCTGTGTGATTTATAGGCATTTTGAAAAGTGAGGACATGGGGAACGTCCTCATATTTCACCCTCTTTTTGTAATACCTATGTCATACCCATGTCATTATACACATTTGTGTCCTGATATTTCACAAAAACATGCCCACACACACACAGAGTGGGCTGAATAGAACATAGCCCATCCTGTTCAGAGCCATTTTGTATGATTTATAGGCTTTTTTCCTCAAGGCTCAAGGGGACCAAAAATGGTCTCCACAAGGTCAAGGATTTCCGGTGCTAACAGAGCTTTAGAATACTGGTCCATCATTAATGAATAACTACACAAGAACAAGTGAGTAATGCAGTTTTCACACTCTAGTGACTACTATTAACTAACAATAAACTCTGATTAATAAATTAGTAAGTAATAGCGCTTAGTCAAATGTGGTAGTTCACTATTAAGAACTACTATATACAGGTTCATAACTAATGTGAATAATGCATAATAATTATAACTAATTTTAATGTGTAGATCATGGTAACCCACTAGTAATGACAGAATGAATTGCTAATTATTTGGATCCGTATTCTAAAAGTAAATAGCATGATAACTTTCTAGTAATGACTGAAGTCATTGTAAACTTTTGACGTTTCTTTAAGGTTTTGGATAGTAATGACTCAAGCGTTACTATATATTACTATAGGAATGAGGTAACACTTTATTTTACAGTGTCCTTGTTACATATGTTATGTACTTACCATAGTAATAACAGTAAATTATGCATAATTACATGCAACTAAGCTTAAACCAAACCCTAATCATACCCTAACCCAAGTGCATGTAATTAATTATTATTACCCAGTATTTAAATATGTACTGTAATCATAAAAGTGAAGCTCACGTCTCTAAAAAAGTGAGATCATGATAACCCACTAGTAATTACTTAAGTGTTACTATCCAAAACCTTGTTAAGTGTTTCTATCCAAAACCTTGTTAAGTGTTACTATCCAAAACCTTGTTAAGTGTTACTGTCCAAAACCTTGTTAAGTGTTACTGTCCAAAACCTTGTTAAGTGTTACTATCCAAAACCTTGTTAAGTGTTTCTATCCAAAACCTTGTTAAGTGTTTCTATCCAAAACCTTGTTAAGTGTTACTATCCAAAACCTTGTTAAGTGTTACTGTCCAAAACCTTGTTAAGTGTTACTATCCAAAACCTTGTTAAGTGTTACTGTCCAAAACCTTGTTAAGTGTTACTATCCAAAACCTTGTTAAGTGTTACTATCCAAAACCTTGTTAAGTGTTTCTATCCAAAACCTTGTTAAGTGTTACTATCCAAAACCTTGTTAAGTGTTACTGTCCAAAACCTTGTTAAGTGTTACTGTCCAAAACCTTGTTAAGTGTTACTATCCAAAACCTTGTTAAGTGTTTCTATCCAAAACCTTGTTAAGTGTTACTGTCCAAAACCTTGTTAAGTGTTACTGTCCAAAACCTTGTTAAGTGTTACTGTCCAAAACCTTGTTAAGTGTTTCTATCCAAAACCTTGTTAAGTTTTACTGTCCAAAACCTTGTTAAGTGTTACTATCCAAAACCTTGTTAAGTGTTACTGTCCAAAACCTTGTTAAGTGTTACTATCCAAAACCTTGTTAATTGTTACTATCCAAAACCTTGTTAAGTGTTACTGTCCAAAACCTTGTTAAGTGTTACTGTCCAAAACGTGGTTAAGTGTTACTGTCCAAAACCTTGTTAAGTGTTACTGTCCAATACCTTGTTAAGTGTTACTGTCCAAAACCTTGTTAAGTGTTACTATCCAAAACCTTGTTAAGTGTTACTGTCCAAAACCTTGTTAAGTGTTACTATCCAAAACCTTGTTAAGTGTTACTATCCAAAACCTTGTTAAGTGTTACTATCCAAAACCTTGTTAAGTGTTACTATCCAAAACCTTGTTAAGTGTTACTATCCAAAACCTTGTTAAGTGTTACTGTCCAAAACCTTGTTAAGTGTTACTATCCAAAACCTTGTTAAGTGTTACTATCCAAAACCTTAAGTGTTACTGTCCAAAACCTTGTTAAGTGTTACTATCCAAAAAGTGTTACTAACAAAAACCTCAAAAGCCTACAATGATTTCAGTCTTTACTGCAGAGTTAATATGTTTTTCACTTTAGAATACTGATCCAAATGATTAGTAATTCCTTTAGAATGATGTAGTCATTTCTAGTGGGTTACAATTACATTCACTTTTTACATTCAATTATTTATATAGTATGCATTGCGTGTGAATAATGAACCTACCTACATAGCTAGTAGTTCTTTTGGAGTTATGAAAAAATAGCATAGATTAGTTAATAGCGACCTACTACATTCAATAGAGTGCTATTACTTACTAATTCGTTAATCAGAGATTCTTGTTAGTTAATAGTAGCCCTAGTTACTAGAATGTTAATATTGCGTTGCTCATTTATTCCTGTGTAGTTAATCGATGGGACAGTAGCCTAAAGTGTCTGTTGCAACAACAGCACTCTTTGTCCTTAACATTAATTTACACAATTTAGCGATAACTCCTAAACGACATGAGACAAATGTGGGAATATAATATCGTTCAAGAAACATGATGTAAGAAAACGTACAGACATTAAAACAAAATGTTACAACACTATCATTCTGACGTAAGCCTGCATTTGAAATATGAGTTGATTTTGGAGACGCAACCGGATGAGCGCATGCCAATCCATCGCCAGTTGCCTCTTTCCCTCCTGGTCATTTGAATCCACTTTAAAACGATGCATACACAATCAAAGGCATCATTTGTTTGATTTAGCCGATAAAACCCCTGACAAAATCAACCACAGAGAAGGATGAAAGCCAGGTTTCCACTGCTTGAATTTCGCCGAATTTCGACTGCCTGTCAAATTGTTACCCCCCTCGTTGAAGTGTCTACGCTTATTCTCAATCTCAACCGGGTTGAGTCAACACACACACACACACACACACACACACTACTAATCCTAAACCAACTGCCTAGCGAGGGTCAGAATTCGGCACAGCACCGGCACCCCGGTCATCTCATTGGATGTTTGGTTGCGTCCTCACCGCAAAGATTCATCATCCATTCAACTCAAGGCACAGGCACTGCAATGGCTGTAAAAGACACCCGTTATGGCTGCTCGATTTTACAAAAAAAGTGATTTTTTAAAGCGATTGTTTTAACATTTTTGCGTTACCAGGGATTTCTGTACATCATGAAGTTTAAGAGCAGTCTGGATGCGGTGCGCGTGGATCGGGAAAGGTGCGTGTCTTTCTGCATTTCTTCATCTGGAAACACTGAAAGCTTCAATTAAGTATTTCTTGAAGTATTACTATCTAATTCAATCAGCTGTAGTAGCCTACAGACGAAACACCCATTCATACATAAAATAAAATAAATATTTTTCATAAATATGATTTAATATCCTATAAGCTTGCTGTTAAGTAATGACATTGTTTTAAAGATTGCTAGTAGCCTATTATCGTCTCTATATTATGATTATATAGTTTTGATTTCATGTTGCTTCATTTTTTTAAATCATTAATACTGACATACTGAGACATATTTCAAATAAATGAATGAAAGGGCAATAAGAATGTATTCGCTGCCCCTGTGTATACACATAATAGGCTAGGCGTTTCCATTGGTTTATATTTGAAGTGAGTTCAGCAAAAGTGGGACATCAGGTAGAGTAGGACAAATACAGATTTTATTTGCTTTGGTGCCATTTTCACAAGCAATTGGTACATTTTTAAAACTCTTAGTAGACTCTTTTCAGATATGTCATCATATTTTAAATTTTGTACAAAATCACAAAGCATTTCAATAGACAAAAGAAGTGTTTCATCTATGTTTCATTCACATGAACTGCCTTTCATAAAGCTCTTACTATCAAACTTAATTTTCATATCTTCTTCTTCAGTTTAATACATTTTTCTATTATTAATCCAACTGAATTTAATGGTTAATCAATATGGTACACCTACAGATTTCTATAGATATTTTTTCTATTGGCATATAACTTGTTTGCAATTTTCGATATAAACTACCAAATGTAATGCATTCATTTTACATACAGTAGTGATTAATCTTAGATGATAACCACTATGTTCTTGCACATGTGTGTGCATGCACATGAGTGTGTGTATGTGTGTGTGTGTGTTCATGTTTTTCTATCCTAGTGGGGACTAACAAGCATGGGAAACAAGCGTATAAATCATACAGAATGATTTTTTTTTTAAATGTAAAAAACAGAAAGTTTTGTGTGATGGGTAAGGTTTAGGGGTAGGGTTAGTGTAAGGATAAGCAATTTGTAGAATAGAATAGAATATACAATTTGTACAGTATAAAAACCATTACGTCTAGAGTCCCCACAGAGATAGTGAACCAGATGTGTGGGTGTGTGTGTTTGTGTGAGAGAGAGATTTTTGCAATTTGTGAGCAGAGCAGGATAGAGTACGAGAGAGGAAACAGTCAATGACTGTGTAACATCAGACTGATCAGAGATGCATTAGGGACACAGATGTCGTTAAATATAGCATTTTACTTTACAGGCTATGCCATGTGATGCTGTAAACAGATTATCCTGGTAGAGACTGTCACATTACTTTAACTCACCATTATAAAGGTCAACTACAGTATAGATTCAGTCATATGGCACAGTGAGAAAATGTACTGTATAATTGACAGCAAACTGTTCTAGCACAAAACCTCATGGCATCACACCTTTTGATAACACACTAGGTAGCAGGCGCATCATATGGGGCATGCAAGGCCCTGTGCTAACTTGATGTGCGAGGTCCTGGGGTAGGGGAGGGGTATATTAACGGTTTCTACTGTTGCTATAGTGACAAACAATTTGTGGTTTGTGTTGTGGATATTTAATAAAAATCTACATATTGTGCCTTAACAAACGTTTAAAATCGTGAGATCTACTATACAAACTTGTATATAGAGATATAGTTTAAATAAGGTTCAGCCAATCGTCAAACTAACCACAGGCTGTACTCTTCAGCACAATGGTAACCCCAAAACCTTTCTCATACCAGAAAAACTTTTAAATTAAAAAAACGCTTTTAGATCTCCCCCCATTAATATTGAGCAAAACATGAAGTAAAACTTCATTTTAACATTTACTTTCCTGTAACTGTCAGGAGCAAAGCATGCTGGGATCTAGAAGAACATTCACATGTATATGGGAACAAGTATGCAATATTTGTACACAATAAAGTATAAAACTTTATGAATATTAAATGCTATTTTTGTTTTCATTTCTAAATATTTTATATGTATCAATAAATAGCCATACATGGTCAATATATTGCAGTATATTGAAAAATATAAGCACTAGTTTCCCAACCCGGGTCAATTGCGTTGAAGCTATCCTTAAGCCTTACTGACTACACCCCTGAAGACGTTGAAATAAACATAAACATCTTTTTAAAAATCTTGTTTTTCCCAACCAGGCATTGTTAGGCAGAGCTAGTGTGAATAGCACTTGCCAACAAGGCATGCTATTTGCACTTGGTGTAAATAAAAATAATAAAATAATGCAGTCTGAAAGTTGCAGTTGGTGGTCAGTTTGTATGTAAATGTAAATGTTTTACTTGTACACTTGTACACTTGTGCACTTTTGTAGTGATTTGTTATCACCGAAGCTCATTCAATTTTGCTGTAGGTCATTAACCGTTAGCCTGACTCAGAAGTAGGTCCAAAATCAGTTTATCAAGGTACTGTAGGAGAATTTAGACACAAGGACCAGGTATGATGAATGAAAACCAGGAGTCAGAAATGCAATCAAGTGAAGAACATATTTACTGAAAAATGGTTTGCAGTTTCATTTGCAAAAGTCAGGCTCAGAGTTTGTAGGCAGCTGTGTGTACATACTCAACACTGGAAAAAAAGTGTGTTGGATTTACATGATTTAATTGTGTACATCGGTCCCACATGAATCAATTAAGTTAAACAAACATAATTTGTTCATGTAACTTCAACATCATGGAATGAATACATTTTAAATGACCCAATAAATTAAATTTTTATGGCTCCCTGATATGGTTCATGCATTGAATTTCATTCATTTATCCACTTCAATGTCATATGTTTTAATGTTATACCACTGAATTATAGTACTGTGCTAGCTAGTTGACAAACTTTTATCTAGTAATAGCATACATCAACATTTAATTAATATCTAATCCCAATATCCATTAAAAGCTCTTTCAGCATTTTATGACATATGCAAATACTCCACTCTTCTCCACAATGGTAACTCACTGTAATTTAAATTGTTCTAATAATTCCAACAGAACTGAATATTAAACATAATCAAGTCTCCCCCTTTCTCATCTTGCTTAAAAAAACATAAAATTACACTTTTACATTTAAAATAACAACATTAACTCTCTTGATTTAGCCATATGCAAAGCATGCTGGGAACAACAACAAGTCCCGTCCGGTTTAGTTAAAGGTGCACTATGCAACTTTTCTGTCCACTAGAGGGCGCCTGTTCAAAACAAAGGCATAGTTTGAGGATGCTAAGTTTGAGCACAGCATCTTGGGACATGTGGTCTTCACCTCACAGCCGGTGGAAAATAATTGGGATAGGACTCATGGGCAGAAATAGGGCAGAAATCATGTTGATGGATGCAATTATTATACTGTAGTATGAAGCAGAGCAGGACCGAGTGTTGTGGAGCTGAGCAAGGCCGCTGGAGTGATTGTTAATGAGAGGAACAACACACGCCTCGCGAGCAGCGGACTTTTATTATGATGGGACACAGTCACCGGGCGCCGGTGCTATTTCCGCTTTTCCAGACATGAGTATGAGGTAACGTAGCTCTGTTTATCAGATTAGATACATCTGAGTGTGTTGAAAATTATGTTATGACGTTACTCTGTGTGTTTGCTCAGAGTGACTCTTGTTGCACACTGCTAAGAGTAAAGCGTCTCTGCCAAATAAAACCGGAAACCGAGGGTAATGCAGATATGACGCAATTGACACAATTTACAAATAGTTGGAAACATTTGGAATATTGTAAGTACTAAACTGAACAAAATATATAACACTGGCCTAGTGGTTTTTGGATATTTTACTGCAAAAATACTACATAGTGCACTTTTAATGAAACACAAATTATTCATGTAATCACAACACAAACGGATTAAGTAAACTTCTATTTGACTTATATTTAAGTGGATTGAACACAATCAAATTAAGTTAGGACAAAATGTATAGAAATTGTGTTGCTTTAACTCATTTTAATTAAGTCATTTAAACAAGCAGTAAAAATTTTTCTTTTTCAGTAAATAGAACAGCAATTATACTCTAACACAGGTCACCAAACTACATCAATACATCAGGTTGAATGATTCTTATTGGTTAAGACAAAGATAACAAATCTCCACATATGGACAGATCGAAGCATGTCTCCAATGATGTCACATAATGTCATGAGTCGGTGTTTCTGGGCTCCAGTTTGTCTGGAAGATGGTAATTTTATCTTCCCTGTAACAAAGGATACTGACACACACAGATACACAGCTTCTTCATGGCTGGAGTTGGTCAGGCACTAGCTCAGGAAACGTTCCCCAAAATAAACTTATAAGATGCACTTTCTCTGGTCAGACCATTCTTCATTATTCTCTAGTGATTGAAAAAAAAAAGTGACATAGGCTGTCCCGGTCAGATAGAAGATCAAATATGTTTGAACACGTGTTGTGTGCTTCTCTCGAAAGGAGAGAACCTGTTCCAGTGAGAAGACATGTAAAACTTAAATATCATAAGCTTGTTGAATAAGTCATTCAAATAGTTAATTTTTAGAAGGATATATATTGATTATTAACTTGGTTACAAACCACTGAAATATATGAAGAAGTAGATTTAAGAATCCAACCCTTCAGTCCCCCATTTTAGACCAATGGGGACCAATACCCCACGTCTGCTCTACCAAGTAAAGTCGCTATGGAAGTTGAGAGTGGCGACGCATGCTTCCCTTGTGGGTTATTATTTGATAAAACAGTCAATATTTTTTCCCTTCAAGGACTTCACTCACTCAAAAAAATGATGTTGGATTTACTTAATCTTTTTATGTCAACAGGTTCCACGTAATTGGGCTATGTTGAATTTAATTAACATTGCTTATTTTAGTAAACATATATATATATATATATATATATATATATATATATATATATATATATATATATATATATTTTTTTTTTTTTTTTTTACGTAATGATAACTTAATGCCATTTAGTTAAATTGGGTTTACATAATTAATTTTGTCCAAAACCATAAGCGAGCAGTGCCTAAATTTGTGTACACAATATACTGATTCATGAGCATGGGCGGTAGGGAACTGATTGAGATGCACCCTTAATCTTCAAGCTCATGTCAAGTACACATCTGTCTTCACCTGAAGTGACTCTGATCAACTCCAAATAAATCTCAGCTGTTCTTGCGTGTGTCTCAATCATCTCCCCTATTCAGTAGTCAGAGCACTGATTAGGGAGTCGGCCGTTTTAAGGGCTGTCTCAGTCGCAGAATCCTTCCAGGGCACTGTAACGTTCGCTCCCTAAAAAGTCCCACAATGCACAGTAAAAACCAGGGAGCATCGATGCTCAATTTCTTCCCGTAATGGAAGTTAGGGTTAGTCATGGCATTTATAATTTATTTACAGCTGAAATGTTGCATGTATTTAACAAGCAAAGCATTTATTATAATGTACTTTAACATTACAAGTAATGTCAGAAACATATAAGCTCTGCTGTTGTTCATAAATACCAGTAATGATGTTCTACAATGAGGACGTTGTCACGTTGCTGTAAATGGAGTCATCAGTGTCCCATTGTGCAGTGAGCCAGTGTCCTTTATACTGTGCTTACCAGTGCCCAAATTCGTGAACACGATACTGATTCACGAGCTCGGGAGCTATAGCACAAGAAACTGATTTAGTCTTTTCCGTATGGTCTAGACCATATTGACCATTACCATATTAACAAAATATAAACTTCTGGTAATCCATACTCTGGTGTCATGAGACCAAATTAATAATTTTGGCTCTAACAGCATCCAAAATAAATGGTAATGTAAGGGGAAGAAGTACAGTGAGAAGTGCCTTGTGCCCACAGTGAAGGTCGTTGGTCGTGACTGGTGAAGTACTGAAGGAGTGGAGGAGTTGTGCTTAATCAATGGTATCATGAATTCACACACCATTGTGTGATGTAATACACAATCTTAAAACATGCTACCTTCATGGAAACATCCTTGGAAAACCAAACAATAAAAGATTTGGTGGCAGGAAAAGCCATGCTGTATTTAATTGTTCGGGATTATTCAAATCACTTTGGAATTGAGGAAATAACAATAATTAAAATAAAAATGCAGATAGTATTTCTGTAAAACATACTGCTTGCAACCTTTATATTGTCTAGTCTGCATTTATATTATGCAAATCTGTTTGACACAGGTCTCCATCATGCTAAAGGTGCAATCTGAGAGGGACCAGTTCACACTGACTTCAAGACGGGCTCTTTAACCTTTAAGCGTTTCACCCCGTGGATTCCCATGATGGCTCTGATCTGCCTTTGCGAGTCTATGAATAGATCAGACCAGGCTTATGTGTTCTGCAACAGCACTACATTCAACTTCACCGGCGATGAGAGTGGGCTTTGTCAACTTCAGACCGTGGATGAAGTTCTGTTTAGACTTCTGGGCCCTAGACGATCTCCTTTCTTCTTCCCCGTAACTTTTACGTACATCCTCATCTTCATCACAGGGGTCTTGGGAAACCTCCTCACTTGCACTGTGATCACTAAAGACAGGAAGATGCAGACACCCAGCAACCTATATCTCTTTAGCCTGGCCATCTCGGACCTGCTGGTGCTGCTCTTTGGGATGCCGCTGGAAATTTACGAGCTGTGGCAGAACTACCCATTTCCCTTCGGCGAAAGCATCTGCTGCTTCAAGATCTTCTTATTCGAGACAGTTTGTTTTGCTTCCGTGCTTAACGTTACAGTGCTGAGCGTGGAGCGCTACATAGCTGTGATTTACCCGCTCAAAACCCGCTACGCCATTACCAACAAGCATGCTCAAAGGGTGATCGCCAGCGTTTGGGCTCTGTCCTTGCTCTGTGCCATCCCAAACACCTCACTTCACGGCCTGCAGTTCCAGAACCTGCCAGAAAGGGTTCTGGAGTCAGCTACCTGCAACCTGCTCAAGCCCAAATGGGTATATAATTTGGTGGTCCAGGTCACCACCGTGCTGTTTTATTTTGTCCCCATGATGATGATAAGTGTGCTGTATCTGATGATTGGTCTGACACTGGGCAGGGGACTGAAGCAGAGGAAGGGCAAGGGCAAACACAGCAACGACAGCTGGAAAATCCATCTGAGAAGTAGACCGAGGAGGCAGGTCATCAAGATGCACTGTGAGTGAAGGCCTGATTATTAATATATTGAAGTAGCTTTATTATTATATTTGAATTTATTTTAGTATTTTTGCTTTGTTTTGTTGTATTATTTAAGTTTCATTTATATTCATTAAAATTTTAGTTTAAGCTTTCTGACCCCACAAAGACAGCAATTTAATTACCACTTTCAAGTCCCTGAGAGCTTTCCATCTGGATGGTTTTAGGATATGCACATACTTTGTCATTTCAAACTACAGTCTTATTTCCTTTTGTTTACTTTTGTCATTATGGCAAATCCAAATTAGTAGCACCCCTAATCCACTGGCATGGCAAATTCAAATCCTACTGTAAAAGCCTGCTGAGCTTCATTTAGATGTCTGAATACATCCATCTGGATGGTTTTAATTTTTGGAGCGGTAAAATCTCTAGCCAAACAATTGTTTAAAACCACCCAACACCCCCCCTGCCCTCCACCAAAACAAAACAATCTGCCGCACAGTGCTCCACATCATCTGTACGCCTTTCCTTAATGGCGACGATTCAATTCCCAGAGCATCTGCCACTTCTTAGCAGACTTTATTGTCATATAATGGCTGTGAACCTACATGATGAAAGGGAGCTATAGACGCATTTATAGAGCACATCTATACAATTATACACTGTAAGGGTACAATTTACACACCGTTAAAACTTATAGACTCATATAAGCTATAAGCTCATGCATTGCCATTCTAGGGTTTACTTGAGTGTTTGAAAGATACTTGAGCATTACTTTTGTTGAAAGTGTATTGTTTCTATAAACCAAGCTCAGCCCTTTATATTATGTGGCCTTAACTACTTACATAAAAAAATAAGTAAAATGTACTTATTGTGTTCATATTGTTTTGCAAAACACTTTTGCTGATATTGAGGTGGTATACGCATAAGGTTAGGAACAGTGTGGTGATATGGGTAAGTTTAAGGGTAAAGTTAGGGACAGGTGTGGTGTGATATGGATAAGTTTAAGGGTAAAGTTAGGGACAGGTGTGGTGTGATATGGAGAAGTTTATGGGTAAAGTTAGGGACAGGTGTGGTGTGATATGGAGAAGTTTATGGGTAAAGTTAGGGACAGGTGTGGTGTGATATGGATAAGTTTAAGGGTAAAGTTAGGGACAGGTGTGGTGTGATATGGATAAGTTTATGGGTAAAGTTAGGGACAGGTGTGGTGTGATATGGATAAGTTTATGGGTAAAGTTAGGGACAGGTGTGGTGTGATATGGATAAGTTTATGGGTAAAGTTAGGGACAGGTGTGGTGATATGCACTCTCAGAAAAAAAGGTACAGTGCTGTCACTGGGGCGGTACCCTAAGGTACAAAAGTGAAAAGGTACATCTTTGTACCTTACTCACCCCTAAATGGTACATATTTGTACCTCAAAAGGTACATATCAGTACTTTAAGAGTGCATATTAGTACCTTAAAGGTACATATTAATACCTTAAAGGTACATATAAGTACCTTTTCGGTTTTGTACCTTAGGGTACCGCCCCAGTGACAGCAATGTACCTTTTTTTCTGACAGTGTGGGTAAGTTTAAGGGTAAAGTTAGGGACAGGTGTGGTGATTTGGATAAGTTTAAGGGTAAAGTTAGGGACAGGTGTGGTGTGATATGGATAAGTTTATGGGTAAAGTTAGGGACAGGTGTGGTGTGATATGGATAAGTTTAAGGGTAAAGTTAGGGACAGGTGTGGTGTGATATGGATAAGTTTATGGGTAAAGTTAGGGACAGGTGTGGTGTGATATGGATAAGTTTATGGGTAAAGATAGGGACAGGTGTGGTGTGATATGGATAAGTTTATGGGTAAAGTTAGGGACAGGTGTGGTGTGATATGGGTAAGTTTATGGGTAAAGTTAGGGACAGGTGTGGTGTGATATGGATAAGTTTATGGGTAAAGTTAGGGACAGATGTGGTGTGATATGGATAAGTTTAAGGGTAAAGTTAGGGACAGGTGTGGTGATATGGGTAAGTTTAAGGGTAAAGTTAGGGACAGGTGTGGTGATATGGGTAAGTTTAAGGGTAAAGTTAGGGACAGATGTGGTGGTATGGGTAAGTTTAAGGGTAAAGTTAGGGACAGATGTGGTGATATGGGTAAGTTTAAGGGTAAAGTTAAGGACATGTGTGGTGATATGGGTAAGTTTATGGGTAAAGTTAGGGACAGGTGTGGTGATATGGATAAGTTTAAGGGTAAAGTTAGGGACAGGTGTGGTGTGATATGGATAAGTTTATGGGTAAAGTTAGGGACAGGTGTGGTGTGATATGGATAAGTTTATGGGTAAAGTCAGGGACAGGTGTGGTGTGATATGGATAAGTTTAAGGGTAAAGTTAGGGACAGGTGTGGTGTGATATGGATAAGTTTATGGGTAAAGTTAGGGACAGGTGTGGTGTGATATGGATAAGTTTATGGGTAAAGATAGGGACAGGTGTGGTGTGATATGGATAAGTTTATGGGTAAAGTTAGGGACAGGTGTGGTGTGATATGGGTAAGTTTATGGGTAAAGTTAGGGACAGGTGTGGTGTGATATGGATAAGTTTATGGGTAAAGTTAGGGACAGGTGTGGTGTGATATGGATAAGTTTAAGGGTAAAGTTAGGGACAGGTGTGGTGATATGGGTAAGTTTAAGGGTAAAGTTAGGGACAGGTGTGGTGATATGGGTAAGTTTAAGGGTAAAGTTAGGGACAGGTGTGGTGGTATGGGTAAGTTTAAGGGTAAAGTTAGGGACAGATGTGGTGATATGGGTAAGTTTAAGGGTAAAGTTAAGGACATGTGTGGTGATATGGGTAAGTTTATGGGTAAAGTTAGGGACAGGTGTGGTGATATGGGTAAGTTTAAGGGTAAAGTTAGGGACAGGTGTGGTGTGATATGGGTAAGTTTAAGGGTAAAGTTAGGGACAGGTGTGGTGTGATATGGGTAAGTTTAAGGGTAAAGTTAAGGACATGTGTGGTGATATGGGTAAGTTTAAGGGTAAAGTTAGGGACAGGTGTGGTGATATGGGTAAGTTTAAGGGTAAAGTTAGGGACAGGTGTGGTGATATGGATAAGTTTAAGGGTAAAGTCAGGGACAGGTGTGGTGATATGGGTAAGTTTATGGGTAAAGTTAGGGACAGGTGTGGTGTGATATGGAGAAGTTTATGGGTAAAGTTAGGTACAGGTGTGGTGTGATATGGATAAGTTTAAGGGTAAAGTTAGGGACAGGTGTGGTGATATGGGTAAGTTTAAGGGTAAAGTTAGGGACAGGTGTGGTGATATGGATAAGTTTAAGGGTAAAGTTAGGGACAGGTGTGGTGTGATATGGATAAGTTTATGGGTAAAGTTAGGGACAGGTGTGGTGTGATATGGAGAAGTTTATGGGTAAAGTTAGGGACAGGTGTGGTGATATGGGTAAGTTTAAGGGTAAAGTTAGGGACAGGTGTGGTGATATGGGTAAGTTTATGGGTAAAGTTAGGGACAGGTGTGGTGATATGGGTAAGTTTAAGGGTAAAGTTAGGGACAGGTGTGGTGGTATGGGTAAGTTTAAGGGTAAAGTTAGGGACAGGTGTGGTGATATGGGTAAGTTTAAGGGTAAAGTTAAGGACATGTGTGGTGATATGGGTAAGTTTATGGGTAAAGTTAGGGACAGGTGTGGTGATATGGGTAAGTTTAAGGGTAAAGTTAGGGACAGGTGTGGTGATATGGATAAGTTTAAGGGTAAAGTCAGGGACAGGTGTGGTGTGATATGGATAAGTTTATGGGTAAAGTTAGGGACAGGTGTGGTGATATGGGTAAGTTTAAGGGTAAAGTTAGGGACAGGTGTGGTGTGATATGGATAAGTTTAAGGGTAAAGTTAGGGACAGGTGTGGTGATATGGGTAAGTTTAAGGGTAAAGTTAGGGACAGTGTGGTTATATGGGTAAGTTTAAGGGTAAAGTCAGGGACAGGTGTGGTGTGATATGGGTAAGTTTATGGGTAAAGTTAGGGACAGGTGTGGTGATATGGGTAAGTTTAAGGGTAAAGTTAGGGACAGGTGTGGTGATATGGATAAGTTTAAGGGTAAAGTCAGGGACAGGTGTGGTGTGATGTGGATAAGTTTAAGGGTAAAGGTAGGGACAGGTGTGGTGATATGGGTAAGTTTAAGGGTAAAGTTAGGGACAGGTGTGGTGATATGGGTAAGTTTAAGGGTAAAGTTAGGGACAGGTGTGGTGATATGGATAAGTTTAAGGGTAAAGTTAGGGACAGGTGTGGTGATATGGGTAAGTTTAAGGGTAAAGTTAAGGACATGTGTGGTGATATGGGTAAGTTTATGGGTAAAGTTAGGGACAGGTGTGGTGATATGGGTAAGTTTAAGGGTAAAGTTAGGGACAGGTGTGGTGGTATGGGTAAGTTTAAGGGGAAAGTTAGGGACATGTGTGGTGATATGGGTAAGTTTATGGGTAAAGTTAGGGACAGGTGTGGTGATATGGGTAAGTTTAAGGGTAAAGTTAGGGACAGTGTGGTTATATGGGTAAGTTTAAGGGTAAAGTTAGGGACAGGTGTGGTGATATGGGTAAGTTTAAGGGTAAAGTTAGGGACATGTGTGGTGATATGGGTAAGTTTAAGGGTAAAGTTAGGGACAGGTGTGGTGATATGGGTAAGTTTAAGGGTAAAGTTAGGGACAGGTGTGGTGATATGGGTAAGTTTAAGGGTAAAGTTAGGGACAGGTGTGGTGATATGGGTAAGTTTAAGGGTAAAGTTAGGGACAGGTGTGGTGATATGGGTAAGTTTAAGGGTAAAGTTAGGGACAGGTGTGGTGATATGGGTAAGTTTAAGGGTAAAGTTAGGGACAGGTGTGGTGATATGGGTAAGTTTAAGGGGTAAAGTTAGGGACAGGTGTGGTGATATGGGTAAGTTTAAGGGTAAAGTTAGGGACAGGTGTGGTGATATGGGTAAGTTTATGGGTAAAGTTAGGGACATGTGTGGTGATATGGGTAAGTTTATGGGTAAAGTTAGGGACAGGTGTGGTGATATGGGTAAGTTTAAGGGTAAAGTTAGGGACAGGTGTGGTGATATGGGTAAGTTTAAGGGTAAAGTTAGGGACAGGTGTGGTGATATGGGTAAGTTTAAGGGTAAAGTTAGGGACAGGTGTGGTGATATGGGTAAGTTTAAGGGTAAAGTTAGGGACAGGTGTGGTGATATGGGTAAGTTTAAGGGTAAAGTTAGGGACAGGTGTGGTGATATGGGTAAGTTTAAGGGTAAAGTTAGGGACAGGTGTGGTGATATGGGTAAGTTTAAGTAGTTAGGGACAGGTGTGGTGATATGGGTAAGTTTATGGGTAAAGTTAGGGACATGTGTGGTGATATGGGTAAGTTTATGGGTAAAGTTAGGGACAGGTGTGGTGATATGGGTAAGTTTAAGGGGTTAGGGACAGGTGTGGTGATATGGGTAAGTTTAAGGGTAAAGTTAGGGACAGGTGTGGTGATATGGGTAAGTTTAAGGGTAAAGTTAGGGACAGGTGTGGTGATATGGGTAAGTTTAAGGGTAAAGTTAGGGACAGGTGTGGTGATATGGGTAAGTTTAAGGGTAAAGTTAGGGACAGGTGTGGTGATATGGGTAAGTTTATGGGTAAAGTTAGGGACATGTGTGGTGATATGGGTAAGTTTAAGGGAAGTGTCATAGGTCTAACGGAAGTGTCAACAGTGTAATTATAGATGTAACAGTAATTCATTACAGATGTAATTATATGCAAGTATTTAAAAAAATGTAAGTACAATGTAAAATTACATAATAAGTGCATTGTATCAAATGATAAATTTAAATATTAGTACGTAGTAGTTAAGGCCACATAACATATAGTGGGTCTTTTACAGATCACAGCGTTGCAATGGACGTCGACCCATAACCCAAGTATGCAAACACAGCTGTGAGAACGCTTCATCAGCGCACGCATTTGAGTTCAGTTAGGAATTGTGTGCTGATTTATTAGTTACGTTTATACGCACCCATGTTTAAAGTTGGATTGGTGGCTCAATTAGACTGAAAAGTCTTCATGTAAACACCTCAGTCGATCAGATTGAGCTCAATCCCAATGTAATTTCAATCAGATTGAAAGGGCTGGTTTAGACATGAAATAATCCAAAACACATGCAGGAAAAATGTAAATACTTGAATCTAGCTATTTAACTCATTGTTTCTGGCCTAAATAAATACTTGACTGCGACTGACAGATCAGAATGAAGTATTCTAGAGAGACTGAGATGCCAGTGGATTTCTGGGCATGATGCCTATGGTCTCTGGATCTGAGGGCTCACTTTCACAGTTGATTGTATATTTGATTTACTTGATTTCTTCTCCCTCTCTTCCTATAGTCGTGGTGGTATTAGTGTTTGCCATGTGCTGGGCTCCATTCCACATCGACCGACTCTTGTGGAGCTTCATCACAAGTTGGACAGACCACATGTATAACATATTCGAATATGTGCACATAATCTCGGGCGTACTCTTCTACCTCAGCTCTGCTGTTAACCCCATCATCTACAACCTGCTCTCCAGTCGTTTTCGGGAACGATTTCAAGCTCTGGTGTGCAGTCGCCTGTCGACGAGCTCTTCCATGCCTTTCTCTGTCATCCCCAAAGACCCACCTACTGATTTCCAAGAGCAGGAGCGTGGGCGGCCCACTTCCTTTTGTCATTATCATCAGCAGGTGGGAACAGGAGAATGAATACTTTCATGTGAGAAAACATGGTTTGTGATTTCATCTCACTAAGAAAAGAAAAAAAGGTGACGGAAAACATGTCAATTACAATACTCTAAATAACAGGCAATTTCTTAAAGCCACATGTAAATAGACATAATAGGTTTGGATTGATGATACAGTCCAACTTAAGCTAATGCTAACCAGAAAAGTCATGTTATCAAAAAGAAAATATGCTGTACAATTTTTGCAGAAAAGCCACGTGTTTTTAAGCCATTCATGGTCATTATTACAGTTCTTGTGAATGTTAGTGGAAAACCAGGAGACAACAAGGTCATTGATTCATACATGACAAAACTGCTGCCATGCATCTGTTTAAAGATGAAATGGGACATCTCTGTATCAAATGTTCTTAATAATTCAGATTGTGTCATATTGTGTGACGGCATAACTATTCATGTTTGTTTAAAGCTTTTTTCATTCAAATGAGGCTTTATGCATTTAGATTATCAATTTATGTAGATTGTACACATTCTGTCTGTATGTCTGTCTGTCTGTCTGTCTGTCTGTCTGTCTGTCTGTCTGTCTGTCTATCTATCTATCTATCTATCTATCTATCTATCTATCTATCTATCTATCTATCTATCTATCTATCTATCTATCTATCTATCTATCTATCTATCTATCTATCTATCTATCTATCTATCATCTCTCTCTCTCTCTCTCTCTATATGTGGATTGACATCTGTCCTGCACATCTTTAAAAAAGAAACTGTATTACCTTTTTTAAACAATGTCATTTTGGATTGTGTTGTTAGTCTTGTTGGGAACAAGTTGTTCTTTTGAAGAGGAAGCAGAAGGGAGGTCTTGTGCCAGAAGGGAGTCATCCAAACATACTCAGTGACAATAGAATAAGATCTGCATGGCACATTAATCTTTACAGACTATTATGGAGTATGTATTTTATGTTTGAATTAACTGCAGGGGCTTGTCAGAATGCTGTGTGCAGGGATTCTGCCTTAAATGTTGCAATAAGGGAGTTTTATTGTCAGATTCGAAACGTTTGTGCCAAAAGTGAATTCAGACACTTGAATTCAGTATCATGAGAAATAGAATAATTCTTGTATCTGTGGATTGTAACTCTTAAATACATTGGAAAACCGTGGCTTTACTTTTAAATGAAGCAATTGTTGCTCATTATTCGCTTATTTTTCCATTTTAGTGACCTTGCCTGTTGACAGTTTAATCTAGCAGCTTCATCTTGCTGTGACAAAAATGAGAGATGAAAGCTGTCTCGGGGGAGATTTTGATTTCTGTAATTTATAGAACTTGAGAGAGAGAAAAAAAACAAAAAAGTATTAGAACCAATTTCATATGATACAAAAATAATTTGCGTGTATAGTCATTTTTCACACTGTATTAAAAATGTTGAATGTGTTATCTTTTATAAATTCAGTTTCAGAGGGCATTTGTCTTTCCAAATCATGTTTCCCCATACCACAGAATTAAGCTCCAATTGCAGATACCCAGGGTTTATTTTGGTAGGTTAAGCATTATGTATTCATCTGAATATTGCTTTTTTGTTGTAAATAAATTGCATTCAATTGCCACTGTACAAACTAAGAAAATTATGGACACAAACTCATTTGCATTCTCATAATTCCATTCTTGTCTCTCATGAAGTGAATATAATCTGTATATACATTACAAGCGTATAAGAATTTATAATGGTATTATGAATTTCGGCTTTGCAGCAGTCTATAATTCATAATCAAAATGATTGTCATGCTCAATCATTTTCAGGAAACTGCCGTGACCTTTTGATGATTAAATGATCTATACATTAATATTCATTCATAGAGCGAGATAAGGCTTATTTAGCATTAAAGACTATTTAAGCATTAGAATTTATTTCTGAATTTTATAATATTCAGTTCAATTCAAACGTGAAAGTCATTTAGTGAGGCTAGTTTAGTGAAGTCTCCATAAAAGCCCATTGTTTTTATGTTATTTTGCTTGAACATGGATGATTCATAATGAAATAGTGTTAATAATTTCAGCTAACTGTACAAAAAGGTTTTTAATATACAGTACCTTTTGGAAACATTACAGTGGTTTAATGTTTTTGAAATATTTGCTTTCACAGCAATAAATTACATTTGAAAATAAATAGAAAACAGTTTATTTTGTATTAATATTTCGCAATATTACCATTTTTACTGTGTGTTTGATTAAATAAATGCAGCCTTGGTGAGACTGCTTTCAAAAACATAAAAAAATTGTAATGTTTGCAAACTTTTGACAGGTATCGCACAATTGCAAGTTATATAATAAGGAAGAACATGAAAATATAAGGACATCTTTATGTACAAGGACATGAACGTATGTGCAAAAATAGGTTATGCTGAAATTTCCTCAGGTTAAACAAGCTATTACATGAAAAACATTGAAAACATTGACAGTGGTAACCATTCTCTGTTATCATTTGACCCAATTGCTAGGATATAAAGCCCCAATGTCTCAGATCACAGTTTAATGGAAACTGTTTCATGCTTAGTTAGAGAATGTGGGTCTGCGGGATATTCGAATTACATTATATGTGTTGAGCCCTGGAGCGTCGAATCCAGGAGAAACACCCTTCTTGTCAAAGACATAAAAGTTAAAAAGCTGCCCGTCTTGGGCTTCGAGGGACACGGATGCGGTGTTGACACGCAGCACACAGGGATATTCTTTCTCGAACACAACTCTAAAGACTCTGTCCAATAAGTAATTCAATTTTATGGTCCGGTACCGCTCAGGGATGAGATCTTCAATTTGAGGTCCAAACTGCTGCATGATCAAGACACCATCTGGCCCCGCTTTAATCTCGTAAAAAGTGATGTTGCCGTAAGTGTAAAAGCCCACGTAGGGAGCAGGATTCGGGGGAGGAATAAGAAACCGCTTGGCCTCCCTGAAGGCCCTTTCCATGGCAGGAATGATATACGAGTAGGCCTTTGACACTATATCCTGGTTCTGTGGTCGTGTGCCCGCCATTAGCACTACCAAGCCTAGCTTAAGCCGAGGCACCAGAGAGAATGTAGCGGAATAGCCGTCCAGATCACCATCCTTGCGTAACACCTCATATCCCATCTGTTCATTTACTTCCCACGGCGTTCCAGTGCGATTTGCGAAGTAGTCTTTGTCGCAGCGGAACACAGGGGTTAGCATAATTTTCAAGGTGTCAGGCTCCAATAGCTTGCGGTGATAGGCTCCCAGCAACATCATGGATAACTTAGCCATGTCAGCAGCCGTCGAATACATCTGGCCCGAGGGCCGGTACCACCCCAAGTCATAAAGCGGCGCCGCTTGGCCACTGGAGTACACACCAACACCCATTTGACTTTGGATACCAGGGTTGATGTCAAACCCTGTGTCCTCCATTCCCAACCTGCCCAGAATGTTATCTGTGACCCATCGCTGGTAATTAATACCCACAACTCTCTCAGACAGGACATGGGCAAGCAAAGAGAAGGCCAAATTGCTGTAGTGACATCTAAAAGAGAAAAGTGAAGAGAAGGGTATGTTATAGTCAAACTAAAAGTTATTCAGACACCAGATATCATTTTTTACTAGTGGTTGCAAAAATTCTTCATACAGTGGACTACTAGTAATGTATAAAAATACGGGACCAAAATTATTCAGACACTGACCTGACCATGTTTTGCTTAAGGTTTTTTTTCTTTAATTGGTAATGCGACCTTTTACACCACAGACTGAACAGAATTAAGGATTGCTCTGTAATTGGTTGACCTAAATTGGTATTATCTAATTGTGTACTTAAATTTAACAGCTGATTGGTTGATTATAATCCATTACATACCTTTCTATCAAAGTTATCTGACATTAACAAGATGAATTTGTTCTGACACAGTTTAACTCTGAGTTCTTACCATTTTCTAAACTATAACGAATAAACTGTGATAATGTGAGAAAATGTTGAAAGTGTCTGAATAAATGTTAGTTTGACTGTATGTATTCTTTTTTACCTCAAAGGCAAGTTATTAGGAGACAACAATAAAGTTCATATCATTGTCATGGTCCATAACATTTCTATAAAAAATAGCAATTGAGACATACACAAAATAAGGTTCATTTAAAGTCGCTGATGGGAACAAATACGGTTACATAAATCAGCTAAATTAATGTTGCGGAACATACTTAGTCCCTGGATCTGCGACGAGCACATCATCTTGCAGGAGGTTGATTGCAGCCCTGGTCTTCCCTTTCCACAGCAAGTTAGTTCCACGAAGTCTTCGGGGTAGACCTGCAAAAAATACAGTATGGAGAATAATGCTTGTGTTGTTTTTATGTCATGTATGTATGTAATTACTCTTAATAAAACCAATTTACTTCAATCATCTGAAATTTTTCAGGTAAGGGAAATTCATCTTTTCTTAAAAGGGGTCAAAACACTTTCAGAATTAGAACACAAGACTTTCTAAACAGAAAGTGTATTGAAACCAAGCGGCAAAAATAGTTTGTCCAGTATATTTACAAATAAAAATTTTTGGACAGTTACAACCTACAGTATATTGGACTCAAAAAGAAGCTGCTTGTGAGGAAGTGGACAAGAAGGCTTTTACACTCGAGTCTTTAAGGCACAGCATCAAGGCACTGGCCTCTTTCATTTAAAGTATATTTTGTTATTTTACGTGGCATGTTTATCAGTCAGAATTTAGATATAGTGCAGCCACTGGACTGGACCAAGTGGACCACACAAGCACTTTGATCGCCCCCAGGTGGTTAGTCCCAATATAGGTCATAAATCCCACCCTCTCCATGTAATCGAATGGGACTTCAGACAAACTAAATTATTAAATAACACTTAAAATATTTTTGGGGAGAAGATTGGAGCTTTAACTTTAATTTCAACATTTTCTTAACTGTTTATTTCACACTGACATAATGAGTTGTTCTGCAGTAAACTGTACAAATGGATTCTGTGGGAATGTGGGCGGGGTCTTGATACAGCGGCTCCATTTCATGCTCACTACTGAGTAGACTCAGGTCCCAAATCAGCAAGATGTCAGCTCCATTTCTACAATGGAAGAGAGTGAAGGTGTGTCGTCCAAATTTTTGTACAGTCTATGGACTGGACAAAGATGAAACTTTGTAGTGCGCATGTGTCAACCGCTTATGTTTATGCACGCTATCAATTTGAGCATACATATAAAGGTTATGCGTTTGGCTAGTGGATGTGATTTCACCAAGTAGAACATGTTCCTGGATCAACATTTAATCAACCAATAAGATTTGAGGGATAGGTTTACAGTTAATGTCAAGTTTAGTCTTACAACAAGGGTTATGGGCTTCTAAACCATTCTTACTCACCCATTATTTCCCTCTGATTTTAGGAATAAGTTATGGGAAGGGATAGGACTATGTTTTTGAATGGAATGTTGTCCCAGGATCAACAAAAGATGTCTCACTTGGAAAAATCATGCACATCTTCATGCTGTTCAAAAGTTTTCACCCCTCTGGCTCTTAATGCAACGCGTTTCCTAGAGCATCAGTGAATATTTGAGTCCCTCAATTGTCCTCAGTGTCAAAATGATACAGTCAATGCTGGAAAGGGTTCAAATATGCAAAAGATTTGCAGGACCTGAAGGATTTTTCTGAAGAACATTGCACAGTTTAACTAATTAGGATAAACGAGGCTCAAGAACAACCATCACCAATTAAGTTTACTTCAGCTTTTCATCTTTACCAGCCTGTGTACTTTTAGTGAGAACAGTAAGTTACACACATCAAGTAGGAGAAGGCGTATATGGCCGGTTACTTTAATTACTGTTGAATTGCAATAGACCTTTCAATGCGTTTTTCTTTCAATTCTGACCTCTTGAGTTTGTTCCACTAAAATGTTCACCATGCACCAGCAATTGAGGTCAATCAGCGGCTCCAACGTTGAGCTCAAAGAAATATTCATTTTGACCTGCTGCTATGGGTATTAAATGCTGTGAACAGTCACTGTTGTTATTTCAACTCTCAATGATTGTGCAACCATGGAATTGCTTCATGGCACAAAACTGGACGCTAGAAACTTACCAGAAAGTTGGCTGGCCATTCTCCTTAATGTTACAGAGGACGATCTGATTTGAACCTCACCACTGTCAAGGAATATCAGCCCGTCAGTGACGTATTTCAGCTCAGAGTCTCTGCTTTTGCCCAGGGGGTTTTTAATGGTGAAGTTGTCCACATACTTCTCCAGGGGGTCATCCAGAGAGCCCACCTTGCCATCTTCCCACAATCGATACAGCATCAGAGTGGGAAAGATCTTGGATACACTGGCAATCCTACAGAAGGGCGACCACACAGCAGATTCTTTATTCAAATGTGCCCAATATAAGATTTTTATTATTCATGAAAACAGTCAGAGAACACATCAGCTTTTGCATTTGCGCTGGAAGTTCAGCAATGAAATTTAATTATTAATCATAAAAATGCAATCAAATGGTCTGACATCAAGTGGAGTATAATGCTACTTTAAACATCAAAGGATGTCATCAAAAAAAACTTAACAGTATATCTAGCCATCTGTCAAGAAAAGGAAGGGTACACCTGTGTATTTCAATAAAAAAGTCATAATTCCAAATGGTTCTGCCGTCATATTGAAATGCCTTGCTGGCTTTGCACGCTCCTTGACTTGTTTAGTTTGCATTGTCTGCCTATTGATTGACTGGCCAACCCAGAGTGCGTCAGAACACGATACTAAGACCGGCCTTGAGCAGTTTATGAGCTCAATCTCAGCCTTTTGAACTATGAAACAACATGCCCTCATAAATCCTAGATTCTCATCCATGTGAGAAAAACACAGATCAAAACACCTATTAGATGGACTATATAGTATTTGTGAACACCCTTGACTCTGAAATGTCATAAAACTATTCTAAAATCCATTACAGAGTCTTGAAAACAGTAGCTGAGTTTGATTTACAGCTAGGACTGGAGAGAAACAGCTCAGCCGCATTAACAGGACTAACAGAAAAGCCTGTATATTAGAAAAAATAAGTGCCTGTATATTATTTTCAAGATCTGATACAACCAGCAGTCTCATCATCTGCTTGAAAGTATATACTTAGTTTTTTTTACGCTTTTACGCATATGCGCACAGTCGAACACACAGCCTTGCAAAGTACACAGGTGTTCGACGGATGCTCATTTTTGAGCAATCTCTAGCCACGAATTACAACCAATGTATTGTAAATTCTGCAAAATAATTAAATGCGCATTTGCAACCCGCGTGCACAAACAAATTTACTACGTGCATACTCTTCTGATGACCAAATTCGCATCACACGCACTGTATGCTGACCCTCGCGTACACGTAAAAAGAGAAGTATACTTTTGCCTTAATACTAATGATAGAAAATTAAAAATTACGTTTTTTGGACATATGTAGGCACAAATCCACTTTTGTGTTATATTCCTTTTTACTGCTTTATCCCTATGTCTGTCTGCACCCTCTCTCTCTCTCTCTCTCTCTCTCTCTCTATATATATATATATATATATATATATATATATATATATATATATATATATATATATATAAATATTAGAAGTGGATTCTGACTGATTAAATCAATCTAGGCACACAATAACAGCGTAGCTCTTAGATGAGAATGCTTGAATAACTGCAGCTATATGGTTCCAAATCAAGGACCCTTGAGAGCAGGGGGAAAAAAGCACACAGACACTTAATTGGCAATTATGATAATGTCACCCTCTCCATGCCAGACTCCTTCATATGAGGGCGATTTGTGTGCTATGCAGAGAAAAGTTTATCATATCTCCTGTCAACCAGTATAAGCAAGTATTTTGGGTGCAATGTCCGAACAATGTATAAAATAAATAATAATTAACATATATTTGCTTCTGACGCTGTCTGTTGTTCAAGAGTGGCTTGACACAAGGAATCTGACAGCTGAAACCCATGTCTTGCATACGTCTGTGCGTAGTGGTTCTTTAAGCACTGAATCCAGATGCAGTCTACTCTTTGTGAATCTCCCCCACATTTTTGAATGGGTTTTGTTTCACGATCCTCTCCAGGGTGTGGTTATCCCTATTTCTTGTACACTTTTTTCTACCACATCTTTTCCTTCCCTTCACCTCTCTATTAATGTGTTGAACAAAGCTCTGTGAACAGCCAGCCTCTTTTGCAATCACCTTTTGTGTCTTGCCCTCCTTGTACAAGGTGTCAAGTCAGCAGTCTTCCCCGTGATTGTGTAGCCTACAGAACTAGACTGAGAGACCATTTAAAGTCCCTGTACAGGCAATTCTGAGATTTGTTTCTAAGCACATTATAAATGTTAGAAATTTATTGTTGAAACACATTACAAAGACTGTGAACTATGTAGTACTGAATTCAGAAGTTAAATGGTGGCTCGATGATGCACTGGAGCCACTGAGCATATGGACCCTCCCCCATAACTAGAGCACATTCACAATTTCGCATCAGTTTACCCGCTAGATTTTCGAGTTACAGTCAGTACCATTAGTTACTACAGCCTACAACAGCCAAAAAAAGATGATCTCAAGAAGAGGTGAATTAATTTTGTGAACAGCTACCTTGATGGAGAGTTGAGGATCACCACCAACACCTGCCTCTGCAGTGAGTTTACACCGGATAGTTTTACTAACTTTCATCAGCAACAACTGGGTTTCACTGATAATCCGCTGCAGAATGGGGCCGAACCGACTATCTCCCGCCACGACCTTCATCCCACCATGACTCGTGAGCTGTACTTGAGTGTTGTTGTCTTGTGTGTTTATGGCTGCTTTCCCGCGAGTGGGCGTGGTTTCGACGCCGACAATGGACACGCCCCCAGCGTTTGAGAGCAGAGAATGCTGCTTATGAATGTACTTAGCGGATTTTTTTATGATTCAAATTTGGCTAGGAGGTTATTAACACTTTTATCTGTGGTGTGAGAAACTCAGAACACATGTTTAATTTTGACTTTACAGGGACTTTAAAGGCCTTCGCAGGTGTTAATTAGCTGATTAGAGTGTGGCACCAGCTGTCTTAAATATTGAACCTTTTCACAATATTATAATTTTCTGAGATACGGAATTTGGGATTTTCCTTAGTTGTCAGTTACAATCATCAAAATTAAAAGAAATAATCTATATATATATATATATATATATATATATATATATATATATATATATATATATATATATATATATATATATATATATATATAATATATATATAATGACATATGATATGATGTACCTGTAAATGGTGTATTCATTTGGTGGTGCAGAGTTTGGATCACTACCATTTCTCTTGCCGAAGTTCCCAGTCCACAGCACTGTGTCATTGTAAGTAACAATAGCTGACATTGAGGGCAGACTGATGGGGTTGATGCTATTGCGCAGCAGTGCGTCAACCTAGACGAATGGCAATAAATCATTTAATTAATTTATATGGTAGAAATTATTTGTTGGAATACACAATAATTTGGGGTCAGTATGATTTGAATGCTTTTGAAGTCTCTTATGCTCACCAAGGCTGCATTTATTTGATAAAAATACACAGTAATATTGTGAATGATTTCAATATATTAATATTTTTTTCAAATGTAATTTATTCTTGTGATGTCAAAGCTGAATTTCACTCTAGTCATCACATCAGTGTCAAATAATCCTTCAGAAATCATTCTGATATGCTGAGTTCTTATTATTATCAATGTTGAAAACTGTTGTGCTGATTAATATGATTGTGGAAACTGTAAAACGTTTATTTTAAGATCTATTAATAAAATGAAAGTTCAGAAGAACGGCATTTTAAAAAAAAGTCATATTTTGTAACATTATAAAAGTCTTTACTGTTATTTGATACAAATACATGCATCCTTGCTGAATAAAAGAAAAAAAATATTTCAAAAATAATTTTGCTGACATAAAACTTTTGAACAGTAGTATATATTCGTATGGTGACAAGTATAAGACATTCAAATGTTGTGTCGATATTAAAACAATGCCCTGTTAGCATGCTGATCAGCCGGACACAACAGATTCAGCTCAACCAATGTCATGAGACGGAGTTGGGACTTTCTGTTGGACTGACCAATGGCAGATGGGGAAGTCTTCAGGAAACCTGTGTGTAACAGTCACTATTTGCGATTCCATTGGTGCTAGTGGCACAGAAATTACACACGTCAACTTTAAAAAAAGTTATTGAATATTGAGAGTACTTATTTTGTGAGTTATCAATTTTACTGATTCCAGCTGAATTGCTATTATATTTTGTCAAGCATTATTGTGTGGCTCTCTCTGATTAATTAAGCTGTTTATTACAGCTGACATTTTAATTCATTTCATGCAACATTATTTTTACCACCGCTCTCAAGAATGAGGGTGTGCTGTTAATTGCCTACAGATCGAGGAACAGCATTTATAAACTGGGCTACTTCCAGCCAAGGGTTTTGCTGTAATGGCATCTAAAGAACGATTGGACATTTTGAAATCATGGCATAATAAATATAAGTGGACTTGGGTTTTAGAATAAAGAGAAATAAATTAGCAGATAGTCTTAATCCTGCAAAGGACAAAACCATTAAATACAGTAAAATCAAAAGACATTTCATAATGGTGGTTTGTAAAGAGATACACACAGTTTGATTATGCATGATGTAAATAAACTGGGTTTACCATTTCAAACACATGTGAAATAATGAATTAAATTTTTTTGAGAATATGATTTTTGAGCACTGAACGGTTTAGAGTTCAATCTTCACATGCTTACTTTCTCAAGCGCCTCCTTCAAACTGGGGATGGGGTGTTCCAGAGGTGTGGGCTCCGGGAACCGAGGGCACATTCTCAAAGATTTGGATCTTTCCCCGGAATTTCCATCTTAAGAATGGGCACACAGTTATACATATATACTGTATATACAAAAATAAAAAAGTGAATTACTACATGTTCTCTGTTTATTTGGACTTTTATGTTGTATTTCCAGTTTCCTGTGATTTGTAGTCACTTTGTAGTTCTTTTGTGTCATTAGTTCTCTTGATTATGTCTCCAGGGCTGAACCTGAAGTCGCCCCCTAAACCCTCAATCACTATTTCCTATGTTAATCCGCTAATACAGTTCACTTGAAGAAGTGAATGGAAATGAGTGAGCGAATTCGTACAGCTGTTGAGCGTACATCAGCTGTACACGCATTATTGCGGTGCACTCAATGTGAGATTGAATGAGTGCACTCAATAACGTCCACCATGGTTTTGGACACCACTACAAATGGCTGTCCACTCAAATAATTTTTACAAATAATAAGCCCCACTTTAATTTACAAAACTGAATGAATGTTAACAGAGACCAATGTTCACATTAATATATATTTGTTATTGTTTTGTGTTAAACATATGTTTCAGTAGTTCGAAAAGATTTATACACGATGTAAATAAACTGGGAAATTAAATAGCAAATTACATTTTTTCGAGGACAAAATTTAAGCCATTATGTAGGTTGAAAAAATGTATCTTTATAAAGTGAGAGAAAATAATAGAGGTATATTTTCTAAGAATTTACATGCTGTTGTTTTTTTTTAAATCACTAAAGGAATTATGCAAAGCAGACAATGGACATTAAATTAGTGCTCTTTGCAAATGATAGCATGCTGTAATTATCCATCTTGTAGGGCGGTTTGGAATCCAAGGTTGTGGAGGACACAAAGAACAATCTATAATAAGCAAAACTGGGATGCAGGATATGTTGGTACCATACACTCTCAGAATAGTTTTTTTACTAAAGCTGTCACTGGGGCTGAACCCTTTCAAAAGGTAGACGTTTGTACCTAAAGAGTGTATATTAGTAATTCAAAGGTACATATCGGTAACAAAAGTGTACATATTAGTGCCTAAATTGTATATATTAGAACCTTTTTTAAAGGGTACCGGCCCAGTGACAGCTTTTGTACCACAGTGAATCAACAAAAACGTTTTAGTTAATAACCCTGTTCAATGCACACTAGACCAGTGATAACCCATCCATCGCACATATAGGTCTGGTTTAGTGATGGTTTAGTTCCCCTCATTATGTAATGACCTGTGGTCTGTAGATTAAGAAGGACATAAATATATAGCTCCACTGCACCTTCACCTAGAAAAGAAGAGAGTCTTCCATTTTTAGCATTCTAAATCAATCCCCACTCAAAGAGACAGCAGGTAATAGGATGTACTAATCACACCTTGTGTAACCTCTAAGACAGGCACCACATCAGACACCAAACCAGACATATTTTAGTCACACTTTAGAGAAGTCCAGTTATCACTTTTAACTATTATTTTTGCATCAAACTTATTAATAGTTAGTAGGTAGTTGTTAAGTTTAGGTATTGAGTAGGGATGTAGAATATGGTAATGCATAATAAGGCATTAATATGTGCTTAATAAGAACTACTAGACTTTATTAGTAAAGTGTTACCCATTCTTTTTATTTATTTGTATTCTATCTTATTTTAAAGTTTAAAAGTGCGACTGAAGGCTTTCTTTCAGAAGTATTCATTGCTCACTCACCTGCCAATAACTTGGGCAGCTGGTACTGCCAAATGAAGCAAGCGGTCATGATGATGGACAGCAGCAAGAAAAAAATCAGGCCCAGTAGGGTCCATTTCACCTTCATTTTGCTGGTTTTGGTTAAACCGTCTATGGCAAGTGCTGGCGTTGGCTTTAAAAATGGATGAAAACAAATTAATTAAATATTAAACATTATAAACAACTTATTCTATTTATTTATATATATATATAAACATTGATGATAATAAAAATAACAATTATTAATTAATTATTGAGCAACAATAATATCTAAGCACTAAATCAGCAAGGATTTCTGCAGGATCATGTGACTCTGAAGACTGAAGTAATAGCTGAAAATAAAGCTTTGCCATCATAGGAATGAATTACATTTTAAAATATATTCCAATATAAAACGGTAATGTTAAAATGCTTCACAAAACATATTTAAAAACGAAGATGCATTTTCTTCAATCAATCAAAATTCCACAATTCAAGAGAAAATGAAGCACAGTGTGGCTCTTCATGCAATATGATAATTTATGACTGCAAGATAAAAAATAAAAACTATCTAAATTAAATTGAAAAAGCTAACCAATGAGAACAAATGATCTTGTAAAACCTCCAAATAGTTGCTCACCATGTCTCTTTACAACAAGAATAAATAATATAAAGACACTCACCATACATAAAACTCCATTTGTTCTATAGTTCTGTTTCAACTAGTTGTGCTAGTCTGAAATTGTGAAGATTTTAAATGGAATTCCTCTTCTTCTAAATTGGAAAACCCCATTCCATAGCAGTTACAACCAAGGTGTGCCAACTGTGTAAACACAGACCTGACTCCTGCCATCTCTACACTGAGTGTGGCATAATCCTGGCTGCCAGATTCCCTGTGACAATTCAATTTCCTCTCCCACCACAGCGCCTGACCTGACATCATAATCCCAAGATTTACCCCTCTAAACCCCATCAAACCAGGGCGGTTCTTTATCTTAATCCCAGAAATCAATTCACTTGGCTGCTGTTTCCCGTTTTTTTGTGCTTCAAACTACCAGACTTCCAATGTAAAGAGAAAACTTTAAATCTCATGAGAATTGTTGCATCACAAGACAAGGAGACATGCCTGAGGGGACTGCAGGAAAGGTTATATAAGGAACACAAGGATATATGTACTGTTTTTTGAATGCACATTTGGGTCACACATCTACATTTAGCACTAGACTTAGTCATCTTTTGACAGATATTCTCTAACACAAATCTTATCAGGCCATTAGCAGGTGCTAAATCTACACTACTGTACTCCACTCATCTAAAGACCCTGACATGTGACTCTTATAGGAGGCTGTGATTGGACCATCTGACCTGGAGGTAGAGCTAAACATTGGGATTAACAGGAATAGCAGGGTTTGCCAGTAGAATGAAAGAAAGCACCATCACTTATAAATTCTCAGCTGTGAGGTTACCGAAGTTTGACTATCGCAGTGACTTTTACCAAAAAATTTTAAATAACTTATAATAATTACTTCCCTTGATGTGATATGAATCTCAATAAAATTAGATTTTTATATGCTTTCATCCAAAGTCCAAATTTATATATCAAATAATGCATTATTAAAAATGACAACCTTTGATAAAATCAAATAAAATTATGATCTCGGATTAGGACCTAATTCTTTTATTAGTGAAATTGCAGAAAAAAACGCACCTGAACAATGCGCTGAACAAATGCGGCAGTGGGTAAAAAGAGGGTTGTCCCTTGACGTTTACCATGTAAATCTCTCGCTGTCAGATGATACAGTTAAAGCTAAAAACATATTAGTTCTGGCACTGTCATGTAATATTAATATTGTGAGGAATAATGAGAGAGACTATGCAACTTGATCCTACTTGTATAACCAGTGCAGCATCACAGCTAGTCAGTTGATCAGTGAGTGAATCAAAAGGATTGCTAATGGGATGAAAGTGAAACACACTGTGAGCCTCACACGCATGAAAATATAAGCACAGATGGTCATGAACTAAACAATGATGCATCAAAGGCTTAGTACATAGCTTGTGACTCAACAAGAGAAGCCATAATCTAATTGTTTAGTCTTTGCTGTTTACTTTTTAGAGAAGGATTTGTGTTTGTATTCAGCCATGTACAATTTCTCTGCAGAGGAAAATAAGGTTGGGCAGTGAAACTTAAGTGTGTATGGAAATTACCTGGGGCTGGACTCCATCCACAGATGTCTCCCTCAGGACCACCTTGCTCCCCGTCTCTCCCATGTTTATTCTACCAAAGCAGAAAATACAAGACAATTCACTGGTTCTGTCAAATTACATGAAAAAGAGGCATGGATCTCATTTCAGTTTAGGGTGGGAGAACAAACAGGAGGATAAAAATACAGTTCATCCATACGATAACATGAATACATCTCTTCTATGATAAGCATGTTGTTCATAATTCATTTTGATATTTTTGGGGGCATAAAGTCAAAAATAAACAATATTTAAAAAACTTTTGTCAGGCAAATCAAAGTTCTGTGGTTTAATTAACACGTAGAACAGACCATAGGCTGTAAAAAAATATGGACGTAATTTCCGTGACGTCACCCGTAGGTTTCTGAAGAGCATTTTTGAAGCCTAAAGTGGGCGGAGCAATCTTGGCAGCACGTCACTCCTGGATAACTGAAAATGGTGGGACTTGGGTGGAGCTGAGGTGTCTGGTTGCTGAAACCACGGCCGCCTAGCTCGACTATATGGGCAATCCACCTGTCCCTCAAGTGGCCACGCCCTTAATAATGCAGAACTTTAAGGCTTAATATAATTTAAACAGATTTATAAACAGTTATAAACTTATAAAAAGTTATAAAATTCCCCCCTCAGAGTTATCATGAAGAACAAAATTAGCTGTATAGACCAAAACCACTTTTTGTACCAAAAACTGCTATAAATTTGGGCATTTTAACATGGGGGAGATACAGATTTGTCTCCATTTTGGAGCCTTTCTCTAGCGGCCAGTTGAATTGCAGTTTAAGTCACTTCCGTGCTGGTTTCAAGAAAGAGACTTGCCGCTTGGCAGAAACATGTAGGTAAAATAAATATAAATAAATAACCATTCAATCAACCAGCCAACAAACAAAGTTTGTATAATGTCATGTAGTGCAACTGGAGTGAATATAGCACTAAAAATAAAAATAACACACCTTTGTCTTATGGGCAATTTTTCCAGTCATTAGCTATCACAATTTGGCCCACGCAAACTCAAATCCTTACGCTTGCCAATTTTTCCTGCTTCTGACACATCAACTTTGAGGACAAAATGTTCACTTGCTGCCTAATATATCCCACCCACTAACAGGTGCCATGATGAAGAGATAATCAGTGTTAGTCACTTCACCTGTCAGTGGTCACTGGTCATAATGTTATGCCAGATCAGTATATATATATATATTAAAAATTACATTTTTGTTTAGTTTAGTTTAGTGTCCACAAAGGATGGGTAAGATACACATTTACATTCTGCACTTTCCTAGTTTGCGCATGCTCCTCACTCTTTTCTATAGGTGTTATTCAGCTGAAAGTCTGTCATTTTTCACTATTCTTATTATTATCTGCAGCTGCCACCTGTGAATAAATGCTTCTCTCTAACGGGTCTTCTATATTCTACTCTGTTAACTCAGCACAAGAAAGACACAGTTTATCATCTCATCGGTATGTGACTCACGATGGTTGAACCCAGGCAGTCAAACCTGCCTTTTAGCCCTCAAGGATTTGGTACACCACTCTATGGGCTCTGACCGTCCACTCAGCCTATTAAGCTCTGGGAATAATAGGACATATCTGATGAGCCTTCACATGTTGAGAGTTATATGTGAACGTAAGCTATTAAAACTCCTAAGGGCTCAACATGCCCACAAAGGTCCTGTTCTTTTCTCACATTCATATAAATTCAGGGTGAAATCTGAACAAAAACTGCTGTTTTGCAGATGAGTCATTGTCCTGAGAGGATAGCGTTTGGTCTAGCACATATTTTTCCGTGAATCACTATTGTTCACAAACTGAATCACGCAACACAACATGCACTGAGGTACTTAACATTTAAGGGTAAAGGTACTATTTTCAAAGACAATTAAAAAAGGATACTTCATCGCACGTCCATTTCCAATTAAAACCCAATGCTAGTGACACTGGCATTATGGCACGATTTCATAAATTGATACTGCATAGTCAATGGACCAGTGTTATTTTAGTCTCTAAGAGCTCATTATCTGTCTGTATGGCTCGCAAAATGTTTTGTCACTGATGCATGGATAAATTCAAAATGACACTAGGCTGGACAATAGTCTTACTATAACAAGCTGGTCACATCAAAAGAGGTCTAAATATAAGACCATTACAAACATGTTTCGTGAAAATAGACACGCCTGGAAGTGTTTGATGACATGCTAATAATACAAGTGTCTTTAATTTTCAATAAAATGGCAATTAAAATGAATCTGCTTCCTTAGTTTGGCTGAGACACACACTGCATGTAAATTTTTTTAGAAGCAATATTAATGGCTATATGTTCAGAATATCATATCATATTACTTCTATTGCTGCAGTATTGCATACATTTTTGTGTAAATATCTAGATGATCTATTACTTGACCAAATGAACAGTACAACATAGCATATACATACTTTATATCCTGCAATGCACTATGTTAACCCATTGTGACAATAAAGTAACAACAACCAATTTTTTACCTATTCTTTGACTTCAATCAATCCATGAAAGATATTTTTATGTTTGGGATTTGTAAGTTGTTTTTAAAATAAGTCTCTTATGCTTGCCAAGGCTGCATTTATTTTATTAAAAATATCAAACGAACAGCAATATTGTGAAATATTATTACATTTTAAAATAAGTTTTTTATTGTAAGATATTTTTTAAATGTCATTTATTTTTGTGATGCAAAGCTGAATTTTCAGCATCATTACTCTTCGGTGTCACATTATCCTTCAGAAACCATTGTAATATGCTGATTTGCTGCTTAAGAAACATTTATTATTATTATTATCATTATCAATCTTGAAAGTTGTGTAAATAAACGTTCCAGGATTCTCAGATGAACAGAAAGTTCAAAAGAACAGCATTTATTTGAAATAGAATATTTTGTAACATTCTAAATGTCTTTACTATCAATTTAATGCATCCTTGTTGAGCAAATGTAATATTTATTTAATAAAAAATAAAACATAAAAAAATCAAACTGACCCCAAACATTTGAACGGTATAGTGTAATGTTACAAAAGCTTTATTTCAGATAAATGTTCTTTTAAACTTTCTATTCTTCAAATAATTCTGGAAAAAATGTATACAACTATTTTCAACATTGATAATAATATAACAAATTATTCTTGAGCAGCAAATCAGCATATTAGATGATTTATGAAGGATCATGACACTGGAGATTGAAAATGCTGAAAGTTCAGCTTTGCATCACAGGAATAAATTACATTTTAAAATATATTCAAAATTGTAATAATATTTCACAATATTACTGTTTTTTTAATTAAATAAATGCAGCCTTGGTGAGCTAAAGAGACATTAAAAAACATAAATCTTACCGATCCCCAAATTTAGAACGGCAGTGTATATACTTACTATTTATAAAAATAGGATAGCATTCCATATGCTATAAGCTTGTATTCATTTCAAATCATTGTCACTTTATTTAAAATAAACTATTCTCCTCTTTGCTTGGCCATTTTGATTTATGCATTTGTAAATTACTTTATGCAATTCTCTACAGAGCAGAGTTTCAGTGATAATGTGATTTGTGTTCCCTGTTCTTTCTTTCCAGATAAAGCTTATGATTCAAATCTCACTTTGACTGATAATTTGAGCACCAGGGAAAGCCTGTGCATGTGAAATATGAATACAAACTCACCTCTTCATTTAGTTTTTTTCATAAAAGGCCATTGTTTTGGTACTGTTCCTGCAGGCAGGCTCACAATATTGTATTAATGCAGTCACAGAGCAACCAGCTTAAATATATACAGCAGCGGCTCATATAAGAGGCCATCTGCAAGCTTCTCACTCCAGACAAACTCCCTCATGACCCACAGGCAGAATTTTGACAATTCATGGATTTAAAAATGCATAAACCATGTAATGCTTTAATGAGCAAAATCATTCCCTTTTTCAACAGAAAAACACCCCACAATGTACTTTATAGAAAAAAGAAATGTGAATAAACAATTTTCAACGGCAAATGCATACTTTAATGCAAAATCCATTGAGTTAGCAAGCATTTTACATAAACGCAGGGTATTAGGGAGATTAAATATGATTTGCTGTTTCCTACTGGCTTCAGTAATGCTGGTCCACTTCTGTATCACATTTTGTCCTGTCATTTACAATTTTAAAATGAGAAATAAGTAAAGCATATGCAAAAAAACTTAAAAGTCTGAATATTCACTATTGCTACAATTCAATGTAAAACAAATCTCTGAATACACATTACAATATAAATGATCTGCCGTTATTTAATAAAGAAAATATTTTGGTCACACTCAACATCAACATCTGTAATTTTTTTCCACTCTGGAAAGGAACTTCTATTGAAAATGGTAGTTATGTCCATTGCATTAGCAATAGCACAACTGACTTCACTACATTTTCTTCTATTGTTGCTGCATAAGCCATAAACTGCAATAAACACATTTATTTTAACATGAACTTACCCCTAAGTGAGGCTTAGGAACTCTCTTCTTCTTTGACGATGATGGAGTATTCTCACTCCACGCTCTCTCGTGTTCAGCTAGCTTACTGTGAAGTCACGACAGATGTTGGTATCATGGTCATAGATAAATCCAGCTTGCATCAGACCCAAGATTCTGGATTATCTGCCATCTGCAACATCTGCCAACATTGGAGAACAGGCAGCACAATGACTGAACTGTAGCGTTACACAGCAAACAATGTCACTATATGGCCTATAGCAGGCAATGCTGCTTAATTAAGTATTTGGACACAATTAACGCCACAATTAAAAGTGTATTAAATGCATTGCAGTGCACTCCAAAAAAAATGCTGGATGGTTTCAAGCATGTTTGGGTCAAATATGGACACACCTCTGTTAAACTCAACGGTAGTGTTTGTCCATATTTGACTAAAACATGCTTGAAACCACCCAGCATTGTTTTAGAGTGTAGACAAAAATATCAAACCGAAATACAACATATTTGTATCTAAAGCAATTACACTATATTAACATTAAAGGTTCCCATTTACAAAGTCATTGAAAAATATTGAGTGCATGTTAATACACTTGACTTTTAAAGAGATATACCCCCGGTTTCACAGACTTAATCTAGTCCCAGACTAAAATGCATGTTTAAGCTGTTTTAACCGAAAGAAACTTTCAACTTACATACTTTAAATATGTTAGTGCCACTGTTTTGTCTCAGGATGCACACCAGTACTGTTTTTTATAAGGCACATTTACAAAGGCTAATTAAATGTCTTAAAGGAACACTCCCACCGTTTTTAGAAATAGGGCTTATTCAACATCTTTCCTACATTTAGATATGTGGGCAAAAAATGTTTTGTCTCAGTGCATGCATTGTTTTAGTTTGGCAGGGTCGCCGCTAGCTTAGCTTAGCATAATGAATGGAATCCTAGCATGGAATCCCAGCTAGCATGTCCAGAGTAAAAGTGATCAAAAAAAAAACAAAAAAACACCTAATTACTTCTTGTGGCCTGCATATGTTGTGCATGTGCTGCTTGATATCTCTGCGCCCAAGTAGCAGTGCTTTGCCTGTGCTTCCCGATAATATAGTCCCAAGTCAATATCTGCCAATATCGCCTAGTCTTAATCTGCATCGCTATTTGTACTCGTTGTGAATACGCAGGCCACAAAAAGTAATTAGGTGGTTTTTTGTTTTTTTTTTTGGATCACTTTTACTAGGGACATGCTAGCTGGCAACATAGGATTCCATTCATTATGCTAAGCTAAGCTAGCGGCAACCCTGCCAAACTAAAACAATGCTTGCACTGAGACAAAAATGCATTTGCCCACATATCTAAACTTAGGAAAGATGTTTAATAAGCCCTATTTCTAAAAATAGCGGAGTGTTCCAAGGCCTAATCCTGGCTTAGTCTAAGTCCTGTTTGTGAAACCAGGCCTCATAGGTTGTTAGAGAAATGATGCCATGAACCTCACAACTCACAACTTGAAAACCTTCAATATGTGATTTGTGATTGAAACATGAAGAATTACAACTACCCTGTTGAAAAAAAAGCAAATGCTGGTTAGGTAAGATTTGAAGCATGGCAGCTGGTTTGAGCTGGTTTAAACTGGTCGAGTACTGGTTCTAACCTGGTCCTAAGAAACTAGCTCCAGCTCAGAACCAGCTTAAACCAGCTTAAGACCAACTAAGGACCAGCATAAACCAGCTCAAACCACCTGCCATGTTTTATAACATACCAAACCACCATATTCTGGATTTTTAAACAGGGAAGTTATACCACTTATGAAAGGAACAGTTCTGTCATCATTCACCACCATGTCGTTTTCAAACCTAGTACTTCCTCTCTTCTGAAGAACACAAGGGAAGATATTTGTATGCAGTACACTTTGATAAAGGAACGCAAAATTAAACTACATTGTGGGGTAAAATGGTTCTTTGCTAAATACCTATTTTCCAACAATCAATTATTCCACCAGTGAATCTTAATTAGAACTAGAGAGAATTGAAAGATTGTAACGTTTCGGAAGTCATATGGGTGGCAATTGTTGAGACAGAACAAGATCTGGTGTGTATAGACGTCCATAGTTGAAGTTTTAAATAATGTACCTGTTTCCGGTCCTAGTGAGTCATGCTCATTATAGCCCACAAGGGTTTCTGCAGTGACATCTGGAGATGAACTAATATTATTCAGACCAATAATTCAGTGCAATGTGACCGGTTACAAAAAAGCTGAAAGCAAGTGACAGCACATAACTCCAACTCATTCAGTCTGAAACCACTCTCCAAGTATGCTTCCTTTGTCAGAAGAGCAAAATCTTAAACAATTTACAATAAGCTCTTTGCAGTTAGAGAAAAATAAGGACTTCTGAGAACTTAAACAGTGCAAACCAGCTCACCGTGATTTGTTCATAGCACAAGAGACCTTCTTTATACACACTTGAACCATTATAATACATATTACAAGATATTATTCGAGATCACCTATGGATCTTCAAGAGTCACACAATCACTTAAACCTGCTGTTTTAGACAGAAAGATCCCCTAAACAAAGGTTGTGACACATACACTGATTCAAAGGCAATGTGGTATACAAGATGGAAAATGGATTTCTACATTGTAGTACAAAAGCTATCAAGACAATAACATGCGCTTTATCCAAGGAGTGTCACTCTTGTATCCCTCAGAGTTCAATTCAATCATGATTTCTATCCCCAAGTCACATGGTTGGCTTTATGCATTCCTATGATTGTCCTCATTGATTTAATCGTCTTGCCAGAGAAGCATTGCTGAAAATATTAAGAGTTCTGGTGAATGATTTGACCGTCTGCCATTCGCTCTGGGCTTTATTTTCCCCTCGCGGCTCATTTTACAGGTGGACAGAGATGAAAAATTATAATGAATACGGCATGCTTGTGTGAAAATGACAATCAGTCTGTGAACACAATTACAAAAAGATGAAAAGCTGGGCTCTTTGTTCCAAAAGTATTGATACAGATGTAATTTATGATCACTTGCAGCCATAGCCATTTGTAATTAACTAAAAAAAGAAGCTGGACCGATGGTCTGGTTTTGTTGAAAGCAGAATGACACATTCATGTGTACTAGTGGCATTTTTTATGTCTAAATTTGTGAGAACTTTAAAAACCAAATAATGATGTTTCCAATTTTACACGTAATTAGGAGAAGCAATTAAAATGTAAGCACAAGTTCATAGGCCCGGGGGGCTATTTAGTAATGAGGGAAAAAGAAAAGGAATTGAAGAAAAGCACCTACTTAAATGAGAACAACAGTGCAATATTCAAACCTGCTCTGAAATATAAAGCCATAAAATGAAGTACACTTTGGTTGTGCTTTGAAAGTTGCTCAGGTGTGCAAATACATAAATGTGTCCTCCACCACACACATGATGCAGTTGGGCAGAAAAATCAGGTTATCTCAACTGAAGGCCTCAAGTGAAACATTTTCAGTAGGCTATGAGGGTTGCATAAAGTTGTCATTGATGCACATTTTACAGTCTCAAATTTATACAAAAATGATGGGCTATGTCAGCCTCAGACAGCACACCCACTGACCACCTAAAGCCCTTTCAATCAAGGCCATCTCATTCTTATAAAAACGGTTCCCACAGCTTAGCCTGGTTTGTCGCAAGGTTTTTTCTCTCTCTCCACTACCTCATTAACATCTTATGGAGTTTTTCTTCTTTGCCACAGTCACCCTTTGCTTGCTCACTGGGAGCTTAAGGCTTAAGACATTAGTGCATGATTTTCTGCAAAGCTGCTTTGAAATGACATATTGTTAAAAACGCTATACAAATGATTTGGAAAAAAATGCTTTTTTTAAAAAAAAGTTGGCCAACAAGCCCTCCAACAGTTTAGCCTGCTAGCTTAGCATATTAACTGGTTAGTCTGCTGCAGTATAAAGTCATGAAAGTGAATTGACAGATTTCAACACGCATAAAAAGTATTTTCTAGCACTTTTTTTTTAATTTGGATTGGCATAAATGGCAGACAATTCTGCATATTACAAATTAAATAGGTCTAAACTTAAAATATGTTAATAAAGCCAAGTATAAATCTCATGAAGTTAGTGTTTTTAAGCATGTTTACATTTATTCCAAAATAATAACTAAAGGTAGTAACAATTTTAAAACTCTGTTAAAAGTTGAGTGGGTCTGTTAAAACTTGGTGGGCTCAGGGGAGGCATGCACATGTGAAATTGAACATGTTAAAAGCACATGTGAAATATGTGAATCACATGTGACCATATGCACATGAGCAATTTAACATGTTAAGATGAAGCACATATAATCACATGTGAAACCCATGTAAACACGTGTATATTCTCATGTGAAACCCATGAGATAACATGTGAAACATAAAGATCACATGTGAAACGTGTATAAAATTCCCATGTGATCATGTGACATCACATAAATTCAATAGAGATATTTATATTGTATATAAATTAAACAATACATTTGGCTTGCCTTAAACAGATAAATTAAACAATTTTGTTGCAATATAATTTTTAAGATAAAGCAGTCTTATTACGTCCAACGTTCAACCAAATAAACGGTATAAAAGGCCTTTAAGTTTTATACCTTTATAATAAAGGTATAAAACTGTTGATGAAACACTTTTATGACAGTCAGTAACTGTTGGCAGAGAGTGACTCTGCATCGAAAACAATGCTGTCTTCATGTGCTATTGGAATTAACTTAAATAGAGTTTCCTAGTTTAAAAATTGGACATGAATGCAGCTTCAAGTCGTATTACTCTGAGAAGCTCGGGGATAATAGAATGGTGCAGGCCAACCTGTCATAGAATAAAATGTGAAAGTATCTTGAGGTTGTGTTAAGCAGACATTATTTCAGCCATTTAACCAAAAAAACATTTAAAAAAACCCCCAAACTTCTGGACAATGTAACTGGAAGCGCTAAAATGCTAACTCGTTTCGGCGTTTTAGCCAAAAAATGTACATCAAAGGCCTACCTGCACCACTTTTGAAAGCCAAGTTGGACACATTTATTATTAATATCTAATCTTATACCCTCATATTCTTTTTCTCTAGGCTTTTTTCCCTTTTGTTTTGTTGTTCTTCTTTTCCCATGTGTAGGCTATTCTGCTAAAATTGAACATATTAATACTTTTTGTATATATAGTATACAAAGTTTTATATCATAAACTTAATCTGTCACTTCCTTCTTTTACTGTCTATGATCACTTTTCCCACCCTGAACTTCTAGATCGGATCGACGTACTACAACTCCCACTTACGCGCTCTGACGTCACATTGCCCGCGAAAGAACTTTGCTCACAAAGCCCGGAAATACATAATCGTTGTGGAACCGGAGTTCCTGTCAAACGTCAACACATCAGAAAAGTATACCCGGACAAGAGAAAATGGATCAGAGAGTCAACTCAACGGATTTGCCAAATATTACATTTGAAGGAAAGGAACAATTAGGCCTATTTACATAAGTCTCAGATTATGTAGCTATAAAGAAGCAGCGTTACATGACACGTCTTCCCTGACCAAGATATCTTGTCTTGCCCGAGCAAAAATGTTGTGGGCAGGGCTAAATTCGGCTGGCATCCAGGCTAACAAAAGTCGTGAGACGTGGTTTAAAACCTGCCTGAGACATCGTGAGACATGGTGTCAAACCTGCCTGGAACGCAGCATTAGTCCTACCACACAATTCCTATTACTTCTCTCATAAACTACAAACTAAATGTATAAAATGCATGTTTTACGCCAGTCGTTTTCAGGACACTGACGAATCTTCTTCGTTGATTTTCATTTGAACAGTGCGCTTGTTGGGCGTTCAAAGATGGCGGACGTAAATGGAGCAGATGGTCTACTACAGTAAAGAATCTTGTTTTAGGCACGTAAAATATTTGTTTTATATAAATATTGTATATTGTGTAAAGTCATTATAACATTTGGACAGATATAAATTATAGTAATACAATGTAGGGCTACTCCTGCAAATAAATGATGGGCAGACTTATAGAAATATCTTTTGTTAGTAACTAGGCTATATTAAAGTTACCAAGCATAATATAGACTGGAGGTGGAGACTGGAGTATAGAAACAAGAGAATTTAACTGAAATCGGGACTTAAAACCACCGGTTTCGGGCATGTATAGGAGTATGTGTGTGGCTTTTTTGCAAAACGATGTGATTAAATGTATCACCAGCAGATGGCGTACATAATATAGATATTGTAATACAGTTTAGGCTGTAAATGGAAACCTGGTTATGTGCTGCCCCTTAGAGGGGACATTCTGCACCACCCTTCAATATTACACCAAATACATCATAGCTCTTTTGAACTTGTTTTGACACACCAAAATTACCTGTAATGTAACTTTTTTTTAATTTTCACAAATTTACTTTATTTAATTGGACTTCACCTGTGTGCAATTGTGGTTTTGCTAGATCTAAGAGAAAATACTACTATTTTTAATAGTACTTAATGTTTCAAAGAAACACAAGAATATGAAAGCTATGGAAAATCGCATGCAAGTCGTGTCAAGGTTGTTTTAAAATGTGGGTTTAGGCCAGGAGTGTCCAAACTCAGTCCTGAGTTTAGTTCCAACTTGCATCAACACATGGACGTTTGTAGTATGCTTGTAAGACCTTGCTTAGCTGGTTTATGTGTTTTTAATTGGGGTTGGAGCTACACTTTGAAGGCCAGTGGCCCTCCAGGAGCAGGATTGGACACCCCTGGTCTAGGCAAAGATTATTATTATTATCTCAAAGTTCAATGAATGTGAGAATATTTGCAATGAGTCCTAAAACTGGCTTTTCTCCAAAACAGGCTTAAAGAAACATACTAAAGGAGGCCAATACAAGCCGATGGGAACCCTAAAAGAGCTGCACTCCACAGAGGTGGGAGGAAATAGACAGAAGACAACGGTATCATGCATGTTTCATAAATCTAGCTTTTTAAGGGTGGCAACGAAGCAGAAAAGATTCGAAGCAGAAAAGTCGATGACTTCATGTTTTCCTAATTTATTTGCTTTTATCGCCCCATATACAGCTGTTTTTACCATATGTAATATCCATTTTCTTATGCAACAGGTTCCAAAAACATTCAAAACCTTGTAAAATTTTTAAACCTTTGAAAAAGTTTTAATTTCACTAGGTTGTTACCGATCTATTGCATATTTCTATCATAGAGACACCCCTATTCAAAAGTCTGGCGTCAGTAAGACTTTTTTATTTATTTAAAGTAATTAGTTATTCAGCAAGGATGCATTAAATTTATCAAAAGTGTCAATGAAGACATTTGTAATGTTACAAAAAAAACTTTTCAGCTTAATTTCAAAATTTATAATAAGAAAAAATGTGTTAGAATGATTTCTGAAGGATCATGTGACATCACGAATAAATTACTTTGTAAAATATATTCAAATAAAATGTTTTATAAAGTTATATTTCACAGTATTAATGTTTTTACTGTACATTTCTTTTTCTCCATCTTTTAAAAACACGTCAAAATCTTACCGACCTCAAACTTTTGAATGATAGTGTATAATTCTCAAATAGCACTTGTGTAAGCAGTCAAACAAAGCCATGGGTCAGAGACTGACTAAGACAGTTCATGCCCTGAAGTGACCAGGGACAGTCTAGACATTAATCCAGTGTAGCATGTTTGATTTAAGAAATTGCCCAAAACCATTTTGTTGCAATACAAACAGAAAAATATGTGACTTATTGATGCCATACTATATTTAGAAAAGCTATGCAAAATATATCAAGATTTTCACGATATCATATGTTGTATAGAATTTAAACAGAATATATAGTACTTTATCAGTATATAAAGTATGTAATGAACATCAATTTATGTGGTATGCAGAGCACATATTCACAATGCGTTGAACAAAAACATTTATTTTGTTGTTTCAAATAATAAGCATTCAGTCTGTGAAGATTCCCAGCCATTCGGGTTCTAGCAGAATGTCTCATAGTATTTATTTTCAAGCGTTTTTGGAGAGCAGTCTGGGTCGATGCGGCGTTTGAACATCCCTGAGGGTGACCTATCCACCAGAGAATGCATGCAGAGTCAGCCTCTTCTTAAACGAGCGCCTTGTGGTTTTACACCAATGTCACTTCTCCAGTCAACAAAATGCATGCCTGACATTTTCCCCTTTAGTCCAGAAGAACTTGCCGTTCGGATGAAAACAGAGCTGGCTGCTTTGCACTGCCTTACAGCCATGTTCCAAATGTTTTATTTGGCATTTATGCGTCATGACTTGGCCACAGCTGTCATCTGCCTTGATGCGCACAGATTTTTTCCATCGCTAATCAAATATTTACAGTCAAGATTTTCCCTTAGGGTGAAGGTGAGTAAATAAAACATTGACATTTTGTGAAACTATTTGTATTGCATTTTTGCACTAGATGCCATCACTTCAGAATTCTTTAATCAGTGGGACTTTCGTGTGAGTGTTTTAGTGTTGTGCGAGAATGCCTAAACATTCTGCGTAATCCTTTTTAGAACTACTGAAGCAGAAGAAAACACTCAAAACACCATTGCCACTTGTCTCTCAATAGTACACAATGTTTTCACCCATGTTGGCCTCCCGGCTCATGCCTCAGTAGGTTGTTGTGAATGCCGGGTTTGTCGCCCGCAGTGTCTGCTGCCACAGATTCTAAAATAATGAGAGGGCCTCTGCCTCTCGCTTTCCATTCTCGGGGCAAGCAGAACAGACCACCTTTGCTTTTGACTGTTCCTCACGCTGATTGCCTGCACCTCCAGTTTTCATCTGGTCACCTTGACCTTCAACCCTTTTTCAGCCCTCCGTAAGGAGTGTGGCATTTTGACACAGCGTGCCCTGTAGGGACCCACAAAGCAGCGTGACCCGATAAGTTAAGGTCAGATGACGGCCAACAAGCCTCCTCTGAATATGTATGTGTGTGTTTGAGAGGAAGAGAGAAGTAGCAGAGAACAGGCCCTGCGCGTCTGTTTTTGTGTAACGTCCACCGTGCTATTTGTATGGCATACAAAGGGGTGGAAATTCCATCTGTTGTGAGTGCCTCTTCAGGCTTCATGCCTATTTCGCTGCTGATGGTTGGGCAGATCCATTTACTGATTTTACCCTGAGTGTCTCAGGCTCTCTCATACTGTGTAGGGCGATGAAACAAAGCAAAACTGACGCAAACTAACCTACTGACAATTTTCACTTATTTCTTATTTACGACAATGTGAGAATTAATATTACGGTGGTTAAGTAGAGATTATTATTATTTATAAAACGTAATGTAAAGTATTAAAACTACTGACATTAGCAAAGTGTCATGCATTAGCAAATAAAAAAATATACATTTTTATATTTATGTAGATTTAAAAAAATTTGCCAATGCTTGGGACATTGTTAATGCCAGTAATTTATTTTTAACAACAGCAACAACAACGATAATAATCATTATTATAATAACAAATATTATTGTTATTATTGGTAAAGCTTTACAATAAGGTTTAATTTGTTACCATTTGTTAACTACATTAGTTAACATGAACTAACAATGAATAATCTACAGCATTTATTAATTTTATACATTAAGATCAAAACTTGTATTTGTTAACCTAATGTACTGTGAACTAAAATGAATATGAATATTTTATTAAGTTGCATTAAAAAAGGTGCTGTGAAATATATTTGTCCATTGTTAGCTAATGTTAGTCAATGCATTAACTAATGTTAACAAATAAGACCTTATCGTAAATTATTGCCATTAAAATTATATTTTTAATCATAATAAACTAATAGCATTTACAATGTCTCAGGCGTTAGCATATTAAAAAAAAATTCTTGTTTAATATTTTTGTGTAATTTACCTTTTTGCATGAGACATTGCTAATGACAGTATTCTTCTTCTTCTTATCAATCATAATCAACATAAAAAAATAATTAGATATTTTCAAGAGAATGTACATTATTTTCGTATTACACTTTTTGGGTTATTTGTGTTATGCAGTTCCTTTTGATCTATTGTACTTTTAAATATTAATTAATTCTTATTAATTTTATGAAAAGGCTTTCAGGAAAATGTTTATTTATGCAATGAAACGTGTTTAATTTTGACAGTCTTAATATTATTAGAGCTATGTGTGTAAATTTAGGATATTTGTTTGAAATACCTGGTTAGAAAAACTGACCACCTGAAATATTTCTTAATAAATTGTCTTTTTTCTAGCTTAGCGCAAAGGTGCTTTTTCTACCATAAGTAGAATTTTTTTTCACATAATTGTCATAAAACTAATTAATGTAACTTTATTTTTAAAATTGTGTATGATATTTATGTAATATATGTAGACATATTTGAGTCATAAAATGTATTGGACAGTAGGAATGACTTGTACACTTAAATCTTAAGGACACAACTTCTTTCCTGACTGAATTTATACACCTAAGGAATGAGTAGTACGTTTGACAAATGTTTAAAATTACACTCGCATAAAATGAAGAGTCAGCGGCATGGAAAAGCTGTTTTATTTTACGTAATGCGAGCCGCAAAACCGGTTGCTGTAACCGGGCAGAGGAGCTAGAGGGGGTAAGAGAATCAAGGGCCAACTAATATCCCAGAGTTCATAAGGCCAGCTTTTACCAGTCAGTGACCCCTGAATCGCACCCGTTATCCAGTCTGGCACGGGGCCAGCGGGAGAGCATCGTCAGAATGGCCTCCTCTTTTGCAGAGAACAATGCCTACAGCAAACATTACAGTTACATACATGCACTCACGAACAAGCGTGCAAGCATGCACGTTGTAGCGGAAGCGTGGATATTCCCTAATGCATGTGCACTCTTGCCCTCATGGTTTTTTCCAAGGACATTTGCAGCAATGCACACGGTCATGAACACATGTTGATTAAACACATATGGCGCAGCCTTTTCTTGGTAACGGCCAGCATACCTAATCGAAGTAGACAGAAAATTATAGACATTAAGAATTTCAGTACAGATTCAAAGGGAATTACAGCAGCCTGTTCTGAGAGCTTTTCAAAGCTAAGTGAGTGTGAATCAAAACATGGTTGGGGTGAATTGGTTCATCTCTGGTTCTTATTTATAAAACTCTTTGAAATGCCAGCTCTCACTACTGTAGGGTTATATAACATTTTTTGAACCAAGGTCCCCTGCCATAACCCCAAAAAGCATTTTAGAATATTTTGTAATGTATCAGTACTTTATTCTTTTTCACCCAGTATGCTCTTTAATTAATAGTTTTTATTTGTTATTATCTTTAGACATGCAAAACACTTAGCACCACCCTTAAATAGCAACTAGTTGTGGGTGTGTCCCATTTGTACTGATCTGTGATTAGTTTGGCAGGAACTATTAGAGTGATTGAGAGGTTTAAGGATGGGCTTCGATAAGTGCTCTGAATAAAAAATAAAAAGGGCAACTGCTGCTTCCAGGAGCGGGGGATTGACCAATTGTGCGTCCAACAATGTTGTGCTGTTACGCTGTTATCTGCTGACCTGTGCATTTGTCCGCAGGGCAATGGAGGTAACAGACTGAACAATAATGCTAAGATAAGGTTCACATACCTTGTTAATATTGCTTCAGCTGAAGATACATATTTAGAAAAGTATTATTTTGTGTGATTTTTGTAGCAGTGGTTTTGAATGTTGGTTTCAGACCCTGACTGCATCCTTTGTATGCCATAAATTAGGATGTTGAATACTGAATTTTAGCCTCCAAACTAAAAATCCAGTATCTTTCTATTTGTTCCTAGATCTATAAATGAACACAGTACAACTATTTTGGAAACCATTAAATCAAGGGTCAGCAAATTTCTATAGAGTGCTATACAATATTACTGTTTATTTCTATTTATTTATGAACTACTATTGTATGTGTTTGTATTTGTATAGCAAATCTATTTCTATTATTCAAATCTACTATCTATTTCTCTGTTTCTGTGTTTCAAAAGACATAATATAAAGTTATAATAATGATGTGGATTTTTGTATAAATCAAGAAATTGAAGTATATATAAACTGATCAGGCATAACATTATGACCTAATATTGTGTTGGTCACCCTTTTTGCTGCCAAAACAGCCCTGACCCGTCGAGGCATGGACTCCACTAGACCCCTGAAGTTGTGCTGTGGTATCTGGCACCAAGATGTTAGTAGCAGATCCTTTAAGTCCTATAAGTTGCGAGGTGGGGCCTCCATGGATCGGACTTGTTTGTTCGGCACATTCCACAGATGCTGGATTGAGATCTGGGCAATTTGGAGGCCAAGTCAACACCTCAAACTCGTTGTTGTGCTCCTCAAACCATTCCAGAACCATGTTTTCTTTGTGGCAGGGTGCATTATCCTGCTGAAAGAGGACACAGTCAACAGGGAATACCATTTCCATGAAAGGGTGTACATGGTCTGCAACAATGCTTAGGTAGGTGGTACATGTCAAAGTAACATCCACATGGATGGCAGGACGCAAGGTTTCCCAGCAGAACATTGTCCAAAGCATCACACTGCGTCCGCCGGCTTGCCTCTTTCTCATAGTACATCCTGGTGCCATCTGTTCCCCAGGTAAGCAACTAGGCCACCTTTGTGCCCACTGTTGATGCTTTCGACAGTGGACAGGGGTCAGCATGGGCACCCTGACTGATCTGCGGCAATGCAGCCCTATACGCAACGAACTACGATGTACTGTGTATCCTGACACCTAAGTTCTGTCAGATCCAGCATTAACTTCTTGAGCAATTTGAGCTACAGTAACTTGTCTGTTTGATTGGACAACGCGGGCCAGCCTTCGCTCCCTACGTGTATCAATGAGCCTTGGCCACCCATGACCCTGTCGCCAGTTCACCACTGTTCCTTCCTTGGACCACTTTTGATAGATACTGACCACGGCAGAGTGCAGACCGGGAACACCCCATAAGAGATGTTGTCTTTGGACATTTTTAGAGATGCTTTATGTAATGGGTGTTAAAACTGGTCATCAAAAGCTATTATATGGTAAAAGTGTAATTTATCCCCACATAATTAATGTTCTTGCTTTGCTATGCCTTATTGTTTTAAGTCTCGCTTAATACATGCTCTGTGTGCTTACAAGCACTAACATCGTTTCACAGAGTGTGGTGGCAGTGTTTTCCTAAGAACTTCTTAAACATTCATGAGCTTCCATAACAGATTTTGCATCTCAGAGTTGCCCTTACATGCATATCTTGAACTAGCTTCCCCAAAGATAGACAGATAGATAAAAAATAGAAGAAAGAGGTTTGTGTGAATGAATAATTCACTTATTTAGCACCGTCACAAGGGATTTCTGCCTGTTTGAGAACTCATGACTCCAATTAAAAAATTAGAGAAGTATAACGATAAATAATGCCATCCTCAAAGTCATGTATTCACTGGCTGCACTGAGAATAATTACAGATAATATAGTGATGTGTAGTGAAGCCATGCTTTGAATTCAGATCACTCCTGTGGTTGACCTTCAGCAAGTGTTGCTAATTTGCATGTTTGCACGTTTCCTCCTAATGATATACTGATGCATTACGCTTGGGGAAGCTGTTGTTGTGTCATTCTGATCCCTAGTTCACGATGATGTGAATCTTTATGTATTGTACTTGAATTTGGACATTAGCAATGTCTTCGAATCGCTAAAGTCACACTGATGACAATTGTGAATAGTGGGAACCTGCAGCTGTTACCGAGAGCCATTTCTACCTTATTTAACTTTTAAATTTAGTATTTTTTGTTTTGTTGTATTTAGTTTGATTTTCAGTTCTTTAAATTCAATAAAATCAGTTGTGTAACTGAATTATAAAAAATGCACTTTTAAGCAAGACCTAGCACTGTTCAGAAGTTTAGGCTCCAAGTCATTTTTAAGAAGATATTTATGCTCACCAAGGTTGCATTTATTTGATTTAATGAAAACAGTAATACTATGAAATATTAAAATTAGTTTTTAATATATTTTAAAATGTAATTTATTCCTGTGATGGCAAATCTTATTTTTCAGCAGCCATTACTCAAGTCTTCAGTGTCACATGATCCTTCAGAAATCATTATAATATGCTGATTTGGTGTTCAAGGAATATTTATTCTTCTTCATTTAATATATGTTTGTGCTGCTTAATAATTTTGTGAAATCCATGATATGTTTTTTTCATGATTTTTTGATGAACAGAAAGTTCAAAAGAACAGCATTTATATAATTTATTGTATCATGATGTAATTTATTATTTTTATTTTAATACAATGTATGCAACATTGTAAAAGTCTTTACGTACACTTTTGATCAGTTGAATGCATCTTTGCAAAATAAAAGTATCAATTTCTTCAAAAAAAAGTACAATTTATACTGAGCTGAAAAAACCCTGCTGAAATTGTACACATTTTTTAAAATTAGTTTATGAAAAAAGTGAACAGAAAAGTAAAACAAATATTTGTTCTTTCTATTGTTCTGTATTTAATTTGTAAAATTATATTTAATGTCTCAAAGTTTTTTTTTTTTTTACTTATGACATATGTTTTACCCTATACATTTAAAACAAAATCAAAAACTACATTATTGCTTCCCTTTTATGCATCGTAAGGGATAAAAGCCAATTAGAAGAGAGTCTCTATTAAAGACAGAAAAACAAGGCTCCATTTACACATCTTGGTGCACTGAAACTATTGATACAATGGTTGTCCTATGAAGCGCAATCATTACTGAAATAGGGAGCTGATTACGATACACCCTGCGGCAGTTGTGGAGCTGCTTGTCATTTTAGTGACCCAACTTCAACAAAAATACCCTTAGAAATGTCTTGCTGTCTCTAGTTTAATCATGGACGATAGCGATGTTTACCCTGCAGTTTGTTCGATTCAGCCGCACAATCAAGGTAAAGCAGACAGGGGTCCATGAATCCAAAGGGCAAAACACTAAATCTGTGGTTTTATTTTAATGGCTACTCATTAAACATCATCGGTCTCTGAAGTTACAGAGGGAGGGCCCTGCAGGATGACACGGCAAAACCCCCGCTGATAGGTTGCGTGCGTCTGCCGTTGGCCCCACCGTAAGCAGGCACGCTTTTCAAGGCGCATTAGGCCAAGACAGATTGAGTCCAGGCAATGACCCAGAGCAGGAGGGAAGCATAGAATGGCGGGTATTCTCAACCCTTAACTGGCCCTTAGGAACGTTCATGCACACAGTTCTTGTCCCCTCCTCTCAGTCTCCACCGTGTTCCCCCGCCTGACTCTCTCTCCCGGATCGCTGGCTGGCTGTCTGTCCTCTCGCAACCCATGATACGGGGGAAGTGTTCATGTTCCAGATATTAAATTACTCATGAAATATTTGCTTGTGCTCCAGGCTTTGCTGCTGCCTGCTCAGAACACTCCACTTAGCCTCTTTCCGGCTTCTCAGAGTGCTGGCGTGTGGCACCTCTCCTCAGAAAGTCAATTTATTGCATTTGGAGCAGTGGCATTAGAGGAGCGCTTCGGCTCACATTAGCATCAAACCTCAAAATCTTGCCACCTCGCCCTCTACACCCTAATTTTTTTCTTTTTTCTTCCTGTTCTCAACTTCTAATCACTGACACCTTCACACTTCAGATAAGATGCTTCCCTAAAACAAGACACTCGGGAGGTGACCTCTGCGTGAATCATGAAATGAAATCCTTCATGCTCCCGTGCACATGAAAGCACCAGAGAGTTCCATCTCTGCTCGGTGAACCTGAACAATTCTTTAAAGACCCAGCGCATGAGAGCTGTGAGAGAGAACACATTCGGTTTCTACCGCCTTAATTTCATTAGTGCCCTCAAACCCAGAGTCTGCATTTCTGTCAGATTGTGTATGTCCGTGTGGTGAATGAAGAGGCGAGAAATGTTGTAAGCATTGAAAGGTTTTGCTGAGTAATTTGCATGACTGCAAATAAATCAGTACTTTTCTGAATTACAGAAAAGTCTTTAGTCTTTTTGGCTAACTTGTATTTATATAAATATACTACAGTTCAAAAGTTTGGGATCAGCAAAAAAGAAAAAAGTCTCTTATGTGCACCAAAATTTAAATTTACAATAAAAAAATAACTTTGTAAAATAACTTTTTAATTGTAAACTTTTATTATTTATTATATTTATTATTTATTATATATACAATAAATTTTTTATATATTAATTATTTATGTATATATATTATTTATTTATTTATTATTTATTATTTTTTTTTATTTATTAGTGATATATAATTTTTTATATATTCCTGTGAGGGAAAAGCTGAATTTTCAGCAACATTACTTCAGTCTTCAGTGTCACATGATCCTTTAGAAATAATTCTGATATGCTGATTTGCTGCTTAAGAAACATTTCTTATTATCACTATTAAAAAAGTAGTGCTGCTTAATATTTTTATGGAAACTGTGATTCTTTTCTTTCCAGGATCCTTTGACGAATAGAAAATAACTATTTTTTCGACAAATGTTTTTAAAAAGTAAAAGCCTTTAACTTTTAGTCAATTAAATACAATAACCAAATAACCAATGAATAACCAAAGCTTACTGCCCCGAAACTTTTAAACAATATATCAATCAATAATTGATTTATTTGTGGATTCTCATTTGATCTAATTTTAGATTGCATTTGGCTTACATTTACAATACATTACATTTTTACTGTCATAACACTTTTGTGAATCTTTAAAAATGCAAATAATTTAATTGTTAAATTTATTCTTTGGCAAATCTCAATTTTTATACTGTTCATTACAACGTTGTGATGCATACATTAACTTGTAGCATTTACAATGATTGATTTTCGTTCTTATTTTTTTAATATCAGCTATTTATCGATTAATTGGCATAACATAATTATCACGCTATAAAAAATTATCTGATCAATAAGTTATGACAACATATGACAGGCACAATATGTAAGATTTTTGGATTAAAATTTCCAAAAACCACTAGAACAATGTTATATATTCTGTTGACTTGTGTACTTACATTATCTCAAATGTTTCCAAGAATGTTTAAATCAAGAGAAATATGCTATTTTAACCAGGACATGGACTGTGTCCATGCGTCGCCAATCAATGACATCATATCTGCGTTACCCTCGATTTCGTTTTTGTTGTTGTTGTAGAAACCATGAAAACACCAAAGACGCTTTAATATATTAAGTGTTTTATTAGACAGGTGAGCAACTGTTGGGAGACATTTATCGACAAAAAGCAAATCAATGTTATTTAGCTTAACACAGTTAGTCTTATTGTTTGAATCTCGTTTTCTTGATTTACTGCGAGTACCATGTTTTACCACGCCCAATATCGATCTATATTTTACTGCAGTGTGCAACAAGTTTCTCATAGTAGCCGCCGAGCGAACGCATTATAACATAACTTTCAACACACTCAAATGTATGTAATATGATAAAACACACATGCGCATGAGCGGAAGACGCTGAAGTGCTCGTCTGCGGAATAATAAAAGTTCTGGGAAATCAAAGCGTCATCAAGATATGCCCTTTTTTGTTTTTTAAATAAAAGACCTCTAGCGGCGAAAAATAGCTTATTGTGGCTTTAATACATATACCTGTTAGCAATCAAAGCATAACTTACATAACATTTTCCCCTTTAATTTTAGTAGTTGTTAGTGAGAACATATCAGGACTCTTGCAGTAATAAAAGTGTTCCTGTATTTTGACTTGACATGGTGCTACTGACACCAAGGCCGTGGGTTCATTTCCCAAGGAAAACATTATGATTAAAATATACCTTGAATGCAGTATAAGTTACGTTTTGCAGACACTTTTCCAGATGCATAATGAAATGTAATTAGATCCTAACACGATGTCAAATATGAAGAAAACTTTGTGCTATAGCACTATTGTGGTGCCTGTGGAATGCATACAGGATGTTAAACAAGAAATGATACTCTAGTGCTCTAACAAAAATTAGAAAATTGTAGGAAAATACACTGTAACATATGTCCTTGGCCAGCAAATATTTAAAATGGACCCTAAGTGTAGTTTAAACAGCTGTTTAACAGATTTCAAGAGAAAAAAAAACTTATTTATTGAGATGGGAAGCCAAATGTTAAATAATTTCTGAATGACATCTCTCAAAATTTTGAGAGTTGATCGATGGTCTCCGGAGACGGCTACTTTGATCCTGTGTGAAAAATCAAATTACTGCTAATGACAAAATCAGATTACTTTAGTTCTGCAGCTGCAAGCCTTTACCTCCCATCTGAAAAATATGAGTTATCCCTGCACGTCTGGTTTTGGAATATTATTTCTGATTGCTTCCTCCCTGTCAGCACGGCAGAGAGGCTAAATGGGGTCTCGGTGCTCAGCGTTCTCTGCAGACCTCATCCGCTCGTGCTTGCCAACTTCCAAATCTCGTCGAGACATTCGCATCTGTCCATTAAAAACTGCTGTGTGGCTGCCCTCTCTCTATGCTTCTATATTTCCGCTTGGCCTTTGTTCACTGGAAAAGGCGACAATCCATTCACCCGTGATTATTACCAGCTCATTCATGAAATCTCCAACCAGAGGGCAGAGATAGGAAGTGTAGTTTTGGGCGTTTTGAGCTCAGGCTGCCCCGTACATTTGAACTTCGAGTGCAGGCAGATGTATATTTCATTGCTTGGAAATGGAAAGTGCAGCTTCTTTACATGAACCCGAGTCCTAATCGTAGACCTTTGCGGCTTATATGTGTGTCTTTTAATTTGCTTTAAAAATTCACATCTGCTCATTTCTAAGAGCTCCATTTCTTTCTTGGCCTTTTTTCTAGTGATTACTTTTGGATTAGATGCCTATTTATATAACCATGTAAGTCGTTGTGTTTAGTGGATGTTTAGTTGAGTGTGAGCGTGTCCTTGTTTATCTTACATTATAGGGACCAAATGTCCCCATAAGGATAGTAAAACCTGAGATCACCTACATTGTGGGGACCAGCCAGCGGTCCCCACTTTTCAAAAGGCTTATAAATCACACAGGATGGTTTTTTTTGAGAAAGTAAAAATGCAGAATGTTTCCTGTGATGAGTAGGTTTAGGGGCAGGGGCAGTGTAGGGGGATATAATGTACAGTTTGTACGGTATAAAAACCATTACGTCAATGGAGAGTCCCCAGAAAGATAGTGAACCTGTGTGTGTGTGTGTGTGTGTTTGTGTGTGTGTGCGCGCGTGCGTGCATTGGTTGGTGACAACTAAGTGTTTCCACCAGTGTGTTTGACCCCTTTGGAAAAATAATTCTCTTTTTTATAAACAAATCACAGACATTCTCGGATGCAGACTGTAAACCATAAACCAAGAGCTAATGTTTCAACGTATATATTAAAAACAGAGTACGTTAAACTTCATTCTTAAATTTCTCTACCATCTCTACTTCAAATAAAAGCGGGCCCCTTCGGCGGCCGTATCTTCTCTGTTGTGCTGTTCCAAAGACATGACAAATAAATCATACTTATCTGTTCCCCTGCTGATCCGGTCGTCCTCTGTGACTCTGAGAGCAGTCGACCAATAACCAGAAAAAATAATAAACCTTTAATGAAAAGAATTATGGTATAGGAAATCTATACAGGGTGTCTCTGGAGAAGGGCACAGAGTATATGGACATAAGTATGCAAAGTATTTATAATGCACATGTATCCTGGAGTATTACTTAAAAATGTTTGTTTGTATTTTCCAAGATGAATTCCGCATGAAATTGTATTTAGTATATACTTGTTTTCCAGCAAATATATATTTAAATTTTAATTCACATACCGCACAAATGTTATACATTTATTTAGATGTTTAGATATTTTTACATCATTATTATTTATTATTCTAAAAAAATATTTGTTTATCTGGAATCCTTTAACTACTACTTAAATGATTTGTATTCTTCACTCATGCTCACCAGTTCTGCATTTATTGAAAATACAAACTACAGGAAAACAGTAATAATGTAAAATATTAATACAGTTTAAAATAACTGTTTTCTATTTTATTATATTGTAAGTTGTAATTTATCTCTGAGAGCAAAATTGAATTTTCAGCATCTTTACTTCAGTCTTCATTGTCACATGATCCTTCATTATTGATTATTATCAAAGTTGAAAACAGTTGTGCTTATTCATTTGGCCATCCTAGGTCTATATAACATTCTTCTTTCAGACGAATACAATTGGAGAAATATTTATCCCCCGGGGAGTTAATAAAGGCCTTCTGGAGTGAATCGATGGGTTTGTGTAAGAAAACTATTCATATTTAAAACTTTATAAAAAACTGCCTTCCGTATTCAACTTACGCAGAAAGTGTAATGGCTCTCGCAGTTCAAAACACATTCGACGTCATCGTCTTTCCAGTTACACTTTTTTCATAAGTTGAATACAGAAGGAGGTCCGTCGGTAGCTAGATATTTTACTTTACAACGTGTTAAATATGGATGTTTTTTTCTAACGATTCGCCTCAGAAGGCCTTTATTAACTATTTATTAATTACTTTTATAATGGATGGATGCACTTTTTTGGGCTTCAAATTTTGGGCTGCCAATCACTGCCCTTATAATTCTTGGAAGAGCCAGGATATTTTTTAATATAACTCTGATTGCATTCGACTGAAAGAAGAATGTCATATACACTTAGGATGGCTTGAGGGTGAGTAAATCATGGGCTAATTTTCATTTTGGGGTGAACTACCCCTTAAATTTCTTTAAAGAAAAAAAACGTCTTATACTGACCTCAAACTTTTGACAGTAGTGTAAGTGATTGATCTGCGTGACTGTCAGATGAGGCAAACAAAGGTTTTACCACACTGAATATCTCTATCATTAAAAATGAGAGCCTGGTAAATGCTATGAAGCACAGAATATAGCTGCCCATCTGTCAGCAATCACTGAGATCTTGCTTTGTGCCAGTTTTTTTTTTTTTTTTTTTTTGTATGCGGAACATCTTATTTTACTGTAGACACGATCCTCTTGTTCAGCAGTTTGTCTTTACTGCCACAGGATTTTGTAAATAATGCACATAGACTACAAGCATGTCAGAACCGGAGGGATAAAGATGGGCTTTGGGTTCATATATTTACCACAGATGGGATGCAGGCAAATTCTGATTGATTGATTGATTGATTGCGATTTACGTCACCATGACAACAAACAGATTGCCACTATTCAACATGCTATTGATCAGCTTTGGTCGTTCCTCTGATGTTAGCGGATGCCATTGATTTACAGATTTTATGAATATGTATCTTTTTTCCTCCCATGGGAAATGTATTTTGAAAAAAAAAAGGTCTTTTAATGATTTTGTTTCTCTACTATTCTCTTCTAAAGAATGTTTTTAACAAAGACAGACAAGCAGAAAAGCATCATGCTAACAAGTGTTTACTCAGATGCAAGATTCCTTCCGTATTGTTTTCATAAACACTCACATTAATGTAGCCCTGACCTGCCCTGTGAGATAAGTCTGGGTAGAAGCCAGCTTTGCAGTGTAATTTATGACCCTGAGTCAAGCCAGATTAGTCCTGATTGGATCGTCTGTGCCATATGTGACCTACAATCTGTACTATGCTCGTATTGGCAGGCTGAAGAGGTCAGCAAACTCCATGGGCAAAGGTTGTCATGGGAACGACCCCTGGATCATTCAGTCTGCTATGCCGCTGCCCCCGCTCATCTTGAAGCAGAATGATCCAGATTCTTGTATGTCAGTCTTCTATTCTTCTGCTCTATTTCCCAACTCTTCTGCACCGCACCAAGTAACACACACACACACACACACACACACACACACACACACACACACACACACACACACACACACACACACACACACACACACACACGTTGTGTTTCCATGTTTTGTGGGGACATTCCATAGGCGTAATGCATTTTATACTGTACAAACCGTATTTTCTATCCCCCTTCACTGCCCCTGCCCCTAAACCTACCCATCACATGAGACATGCTGCATTTTTACATTTTCAAAAAACATAACTTAGTGTGATTTATAAGATGTTTTCCTCATGGGGACCAAAAAATGTCCCCACAAGGACAAGGATTTTGGATATTGCCATCTTTGTGGGGACATTTTGTCCCCATACCGTAGGGATTACCAGTCCACACACAAACACACACACACATGCACACACACACACACACACACACACACACACACACACACACACACACACACACACACACACACGCACACACAGACAGACACACACACACACACACACACACACACAGAGACACACTGAGAGACACATAAAATATATATACTCTCTACAAACTAATTAATTTTTACTGTTAATTGGCAAATCATTTCGTTTTGTTTGTGTAATGCTCTTATAGCCTGAAGAAGTCAATTTTTACAGTCTATAAAGGACGCTGATTAATTAATTTCATTAAGATTTGTATTTTATTTTAGTATGACTTTAATAGTACAAAATGGTTTTAATAGTTGCAGGTTTTTTAAATATTTTATATTATAAAGTAAGTTTATTAGCACAATAAGGAAAATCAAAGGACAGGAACAAAATACAAGAATTTTTTTTCTTCTATGTATTACAGAAAAAAATACATAACTTTTAAAATAAAAGCAGTTAAATCCTGAAAGAGAATTTTCTATAGTACAATCCAGCAAGTATTCTTTTTGGAAGTTACATGGAAATGTTATTATTACATTTTTTTATTTACTTAGATATTTTGATTTTTCAAAAGCATGTTGCTAATTTTAAATTAGTTTATTTTACCATAAGTTTCAAATATGTTGCAATTAATTGTGAATTTTCAATGATTAAGCACAAATGAATGTTAATTTTTTTAATAAAAAGTAATTTTATTAATAAAAACTATTATAAAGTATGGCAGTTGAAGTGAAGGGTAATTGCATCCTGAACAGGAGAAAATCTGGATAGTAAACTATGGGCACCACCTAAACACCTTGAAATTATTCTGAAAAAGCAATTTCTGAGGTTTTAAAGTGGCCAATCTCTAGCCTGGCCATAACACTGTCATCCCCATCCATTAATAAAACATCCTCTGAGAGCTCCCTAGCACAACGCTGTATTTCTTTACAGTCAGTGTGGTACTGAGGAGCCCAGTAAGAAATGGGTGCACCCAGCCGCCCTCAGACCACGAAACGGTGATTAAAAATGAGAGTGTTCCAAGTGTTCCACAGGCCTGATGGTAAATCGGGAAAATATCTTCCAGATGTAGTGCAGTAATAATCGTCTGAAGAAGAACAACACCGAATGAATAGTTACTGAATTTGCTGAGAGTTAGTGTACTGAGAGTTAAGAATCTATTTGCAAGCGGTGAGCTCTTTGCATTGGCAAATAACACCACTGAGACACAGAATACTGATCAGCCAAATTGTGTATCTGCTAAATGTAATTAAGGGAACACTTTTTTATGTATAGGCAGATGTTAAGGTTTGCACATCATAGGCTGTTGGATTTAGGCATGATACATTTATGGAAATGTCCTGGAAATTAATGGTTTGACTGACACACAGAGAGTTTAATATTTTAGTTCACTGAGCTGACGTACAGCACTAGTTGGAGATTATGTCAGAAATGGTGAATGCCATTAGGTAGGGTGGGATACTGCATTCCAGTACACTTAAAAAATCCACAATCACAGATGCAAATCCTATTAGCCAACGAATCCTGCGGTTCCATCTGGTGCTTTAGGTGTGTAAACAGAATAATACAGGGAGAAAAATAGTAAAATGCTAAACTATGTATGTATGTTTATTTGCTTATTTTGATAAAGTAAAACATTGCACTTGTATAATAATAATCATTACAATAATAGTTGTTGTAATAATCATTATCATTTTATTTATTCATTTTAATTTATCTATCTAGCCTGGTAAAGACCTAAAAGGAAAAACACTCAAATAACTTTGGAACATTAAAGAGGCTATATGTAGAATTTAGAAACCCTTGTTATTAGCGATACTGGTGGCCATTAAGTGAACTGCAGCCAGCAACAATTTGTACATGTAACATACTAGAGACTCGATTTTTAAGCTTCTATCTTCTTCATTCTTTGCTTAGAAGTAAAAAAGAAAAGAAAAAGACAGTTGAAAACACCTTTGCAGCGACATAATGGACATCCTGGCTCCACCCACGCTGCTGAGAACAGTGTTTAGATGAATATGTAAATATGTGCTGCGTGCTTTTATTTTAATAGTAAAATAAATACACACCAAAAATGACAGCATTGAGAAAGCAGCAGTTAAAGGAATAGTTCACCCAAAAATGAAAATTACCCCATGACCCCATTACAATCCTCAAGCCATCCTAGGTGTATATGACACTTCTTTCAGACAAATACAATCAGAGTTAAATTAAAATCTGTCCTGGCTCTTCCGAGCTTTATAATAGCAGTGAATAGTAGCCCAAAATTTGATGCTTAAAAAAAGGCATCCATCCATTATAAAAGTAATCCATACGGCTCCGGGGGTTAATAAAGGCCTTCTGAAATGAATCGAGGGGTATGGATACACTTTTTTGGGGCCTTTAAATTTTGGGCTCTCATTCACTGGCTTGAGGGTGAGTAAAATATGGGGTGATTTAAATTTTGGGGTAAACTATCCCTTTAAGAAAGCATCTGCTCATAGTAATGTGGATTTGTTTGCACACGCTCTGCAATTCACCGGCATCATGTTGATAGATGAGGTAATTAAAATGACACTGTTGTGATAGTTAGTTTATAAAGTAGGCCTATATTTGAGACTATAGACTATATAGGTCATCTCATCTGGCTATTTGAGACTAGATTAAATGAATCCCCTTTCTTTGCATGACACATTGACTGAAAGTACAGAATAGAAAGTATGGCATTATCCTGAATATTGTATAAGCATTCGTTTCATGTGACATTGAACAGAAGAAAGGCCCTCGGGAGTGGACGTAAACGTCACATTCTTTTGATTTTCCCAGAAAAAGCATCCTGGGTCCTTTACATAAAAATCAGCGAACAGGCTTTCTTAAGCCCTATTCGGACGGTAATTGTTTCTCACATGGTCGTCTATAAAAATACATTTGTATGCCACCTCAGTGATAAAACTTGTGCATTCGGATGGGGATTTATTCTTGGTGAAGGAGCGAGTTTTGTGGTCCTGCGCATCTGGGAATGCGCTGCTCACGTGGTCAATAACATGATTGTAAATAAAATGTCATATATTTGGTATAATAAGAATATCCTTATTATTATTTTTTTAAATATGTTTAAAAATGGAAGATATATGGACAAGTATTATAGTTAAAATAGTTTTCTGTGTTGTATTTTATCTCAAAATAAAGGATGCCATTTTATTCCACATGGAAATGAGTTAATTAATAAGTTAATACAGTCTCTTATTTACATTAGGTAAAACATAATGCTGCTTGGTTATTTTAACATATAATTGCTGCTGTAATAACGGCCCACTTCAAATGTTTACATGCTTTTATTTTCATTTTTTGAACGGTGATGAAATATATTGCTCTTGTAAATACTTGCCAGCATTTCAGTAATAAAAGGCTAGATCTTTAAAATGCATCCAAATTACAGCAACCGTACAGTGCTCTGCAGTGGTCAAAAAGGATATAAACTGTGAATTTTGAAGTGTTATTCTTGAAAACTCAGACATGTGGATTCGGACGGCAATTAAACAGCCTATAGACAGCCTAGGAAGTTGGGGAAGGTCTCGTGTTTTTTTGTTACAAGCTATTCACACATTGCCAGTAAAAATACTATTATATGCAAATTCTTTCATACAGGACTTTTTAATGTCAATGTGTGGATGTTTTTTTTACTAAGTTTGACACTAAGATGATATTATCTTACTAAGTTTGGATACTAAGTTTGCTGCATTCTGTCTTGCACCTGTACCCAAATTGGCCCACTTTTGCCATAATTTCTGACAAACACCCTCCCCCCACCCCACTTGAGCTATAATTTATTGAATTTATGAATTCTGCAACCTTTTGATGCTTTTAAAGAACAATATGATAAATGTTTATTGAATAATTTGTCTGGTCATGATGAAGGATTGCTAAGAATTGAGTTAATGGGAATTATCTGTGTAATTTTTCCAATCTTTTGGCTTTTAACAAAACAATCTGCAGCAAATGTATAAAGGGAGCTTGAAGCATCCTCCACAAAATCAACATATGCTTTGGCTTTTCACAGAAACAAACGCACATGTTTTGTCTAGAATTACATATGGAATTTGACATGCGCACACAGGTGCACACGAGAAAATCCCCTTCTTGGGATTATATTTTTTGGCTACAAGAAATCTGACAGGACGTACAGGAGCTTTGCAAGGGAATTCTGGCTAATCTGCATTTGGAAAGTGAACAAAGCTGTGGACAGGGAGCTTGTGTTTCATGCCGCTAATGAAAGCCACTCTTCTTTAGGGCTGCATACGTCCACCTGAGGAACATTACAGGAGGTCTGGCTCTAAAGTCACCCCCACCCCTTCAAAGTACTTCAGCGTGGCTGCTGAAGCAATCATCGCTTTATATAAAGAGAGCTCTATCAATTAGGATAAGGTTTATTTGGGGTTCATGTGGCCCAGACTATAGGACACATGATTGACGACGAACGTTGAAAGATGCACTTTGCTTTTTCTACGACCGTCGTTTGAATCATTTCAGCAGAGGCTGTGTTTTTCCCGTAACAGACATGGATTTATTTTGGTGATAAAACCCATGTCCTGGATTGCAGTGGCTGATTTGTGAGGTTTAGGTCTCCGGGACTGTTTAACATGGGCTTGTCTCCCTCATAAACGGATAAAGATGCAATGCTACAGGGTGACACACTGACTGAGCACTTCAACAAAGCGTTCTTGCAACGAAAAGTGAGGTAATGCGGTATGAGAGACGGCTAAAACTATTTTATAAGGATGACTTTCCTCCAATTTAAAGCTCTGATCACACACGAATAGATTTACTGAATTTTTTCCTGTCGTTTATAGGAACTCTGATCACATAAGTTACACTTTGGATGGTAATAATCCTCCATAAGTTAATTAAAGAGACACAGCACTTCTGGCCTTTTGATTAAATCCGCACAGCCTAATTGAGGTTAAACTCACGTTTTGGCAGCGAGTCACTGAAACACTAATAGGATGACTTAAGTGAATAGGATAAGCAGTAACTAAACCTGACCACAGAGCTGGCATTGTATATCAATGGATTTGATTATTGTGCTCACTTTGAAGAATAGAATTCATTAACTTTCAAATTCGCACATATTTCAATCCTTATCACTGGAAAGGCTCATTTATCACCGTAAAAAGAAAGAAAGAAAGAAAGTTGTAGCTGCAAAAGAAACCCCAAGCGGAATACCATCCTCGAGTCAAGCCCAAGTTTAATTTTAAGCCTTGAATGTGAAGTGCCTTTATAAAAGCCTTATCTTTTCTCTCTGACCTGTGAGGCGGTGTCCCTTGAGGGTTAATTCACATCTGAAGAGTCTTCTCAGTTTATAGAGCAGCCAGGATCTGACACAAAGGTCAGAGCTCAAGCACACATACTTAACAGATAGCAGAGCACTTTAAAGTCTACCTTCATTAAGTTCTGCAGACTGCCATGCCAATAACAAAATACAGATAAGGGTGACTTGAACACAGTCGAAATGGTTGTTTAATGGCTTTGCTTGAATGGATACAGGGGAAACATTGATTTTGAAGAGTAACATGCTTATAAAATGTGGGTTTTTGTGTAGCTCATGTAGTTACTATCATGGGTTTATTTACATGGGATTTATGAGATACTCAAGATGCATTTTTTTCTCAAATGCAATTTGAATAGACACCAATGCAGTATAGCCCAACGTTCACGTGTTTATACTTCAAGTCTACAGAAAATGATTTTTTTATACTACGTTTCAAAAAGGTAAAAATGAGAATGAAGAGAAAAGTGCAACTCCCTGCCTCTAGGTGGCACTGTTGAAGCAATTTGGTACTTTATTTGTTCAGTAGAGTCAGTGGAAGTTACACATCACATATTTGATCAGATACTGTGTGATGTGTTGAATTTTTAGGCCTAACCTTATGCATTATTTTATTTAGTTATTTATATTGAGATATGTAATTAGCAAAAATATGTGACAAAATAAAAACTGATTGAACTTGGTTTGGAAGCGTTTAAAAGTTAGCTCAGTGTTAATTTTGATTATTATATATTGTGTATATATTATGTTAATATATTGATCATGTTTTACAGTTAAAAATGACAATGAAATGTATGTGATGCGCTTATTAATTATAAAAGCAAAACAAAACTTGAATTAAAATATTGCTAGTGTGCAAGTTATGTTACTAGCTCCAACTTTCTTTTATTTTTTATTTATAGATGTATAAATTATAGTATCCCTTCAAAATGTAATCCATATGTTGAACTTTCAAACCGCTCATATCCAAAACTCTTATCCTGTGTGTTGCTTTGTTAGTGTGTGCGTTCCTGTATTTATTTGTTTTATATATGTTTTTGCATAAGGAAAAATTACAAGAGAGTGCAGATTCAACACAAAAATCTGTTTAGTGCAGATTATGCAGCTCAAAATATCAAAATATGTCACAGTCCAGAAACTCAAAGCTGAATTTAGGCTATATAAATAAATTAAACCCTTTCTCTTTTTTAAATTCAAAATCAATCCTTGATTTTAATGTTGTAATGTGAAGGGTTTGGTTCAGGCTAAATTACTTTTGACGCACACAGTAGTTTTCCCTTTGATGTACTGTGATATTAGAGAATGGTATCAATTCACAATACACATTCTTTTTCAAACGAGAAATGATACAAATAATTTAAACCATTTCTTACTTGATATTCCAGCAGACATAAGTCAAAGTATTAAAGTCCAGTCTCCCATGGTTAGTCTAGTTTTATATCCTTTGATATTTCTCTTCAGACTGGCTGGTATTTTCAAGTAAAATACTGCCAGTTCTTTATATTACAATAACAGCTTTGTTCCATGAGAGCATAGACTAACAAAACACAGATTCTAAATTCAATAACAGGGAATAGAATAACTTAATCCCGTCATTGCCCGCAGGTCTCAGGTTTAGACAGACACCTTATAGGTCTATATCTGCGTTCTGATATATTGTGATCCTCTAAGTCGGCCGTGATTTACTTGGTCAAATTCGGTGACCTCGCAGGGAATGGTAAAAGCGGTCTCAGCTGCCATTAATCTGAGGTCCGTGCCCCATACCCTGCTACCGTCGCTCATAACAACTTATTTTATTCCATCTGTGTAGAGAATCAGCTTGTGGGCTTCTCCGAACTTTACCTTCTGCCTGTGTCCACCTCCGCCCGTGGGCCAGTGCCTCATTTTTTGGTTATTATGCTATAGCATTATTTGGATTACACTACCAGCTGCTGAGACAGGAAATAAGTCATATATTGCTTCAAGGAATATTTCAAAATTCTGTTTGTGGCTTGGCACACAATGGCACATAAATTCAGCTGTCGCTTCTTACAAACTACAACTGACAGGTCAAAAAGCTTATCCATTAACAATCTGTTTGAGGGATTTCATTCTGTCCTGAATTTTTTCTTACTCTCTTGCTTTCTTAGATGTAAAGTTTTAGATTTTTAACAATAGTACCACTTTCGCCAGCGACTGTCATTTATTAATGCACCGATAAAACTACTTGTTGGAAACGTATAGAGTTGCTTTAAAATAAGTGGAGGTGATTAATCAAAGACCAGACACTTTCTATAGCGTATGAAATAGATTTGAACAACAAAAAGAAAAATGTCTGCACAGAAAAGATCAATTTACCAAAACACTAGTGGGCAATGGATTTTAGTGTTGTCTTCTAACCCACAGAGATTTATTTCAATTATTTATCTGAAAACGATTTGTCGGAAATAATAGAGCATATGGTTTGTCAAGAAAAAGAAAATATTTGCTTGATGACCATTTAGTATGGTTCATAAATAAATTAGACATTTTTTTTCTCTCTCAAGTGTTTGTGAAATGCATTTCAACCTAAATTACCAGCTCTTGCCAATAGTAAATATTCAGTACAACCCGCATTGTACTTTTTTTTTTTTGGTGGAACTTTATTGAACAGAATCCGCAAACGACTTAGTAAAGCTGGACATTCTGTATAGAGATTTGAAGATGTGTAGTAGCACACAGCTATGTGTAGTACACAACCAGCTGGGATCAGGTAACTCTAGGTCCAGACTTTCGAGAGATTTTCAAGCAAGAGTCAACTGAGCTGTAGGCAAGAATATACGAGAGCACAGGTCTTTCTTTCTTTCTTTCTTTCTTTCTTTCTTTCTTTCTTTCTTTCTTTCTTTCTTTCTTTCTTTCTTTCTTTCCAAAGTCTGCTACTTTTATATTATTAAATTGCAAATGAGTTTAATTTATTAGCGAGTAGTAGAAAAGAATGAGCAGGTGTATAATTTATACACCATGATCCTGTTATAGTCACGTAACAAATATAACCTCCTTCTCTTGCCAAGACACTTTTCACTGGAATAAGTGATTGGAAAATAACGTGATTCATTCATCACAAGGTTTCAAGGTTCGTTTTTTTTTTTTTTTATCACCCGGCAGCTGAAGGAAATTATGGCGATTAATTTGAATTCATGCTAAAAATGTCTTATTTGAACAGTAGAGCATGGCTGCTACAATGTCTCAAAGATTTGTTTTTATCATCATCTGTGGGAAAAATGTATGTATATTTTTATTATATAGTTTTTGCATAAACTAGATTACAAAATATTTACCTTTCTGTTGTGTTTTTACACTGCACTTTAGTTGTTTTTTTAAGCACCTACACAAACGTATTGAAAATATTGTTAGTCCTTGGGCACACACATTGGTAAAATTGCAAATGAGGCCTAGTGAGTTTGTCACAGCTGCCAGACACATTGTATCTCATTCCGCTCTCATTGATTTAGCTTCAGTGTGTACACATACAACATCTGTCTCTAAAACTAAGTTACAATTGTCCACAATGCATGTGCAAAATTTTAAAAATAAATTAAAAGTGCATTTTACTTATATATATATTTGTACATTGTTTGAATTAATGAAATAAAGAAGGCTATATACGTTAGAAACAATTATACAATAAGCATACATCTACGTTTATACGCTTTCTGATGTTTATGTGTTCCCTCCTTTCACAGTAATTTTAAAAGCCGTCTTACCTTTACTTTTTTATGAAGAATGTGGGGGGAAAAAAACTAAAAACGAAGGCGACAGACTATTCCATTACCATTAGTGCAACTATAACAAACATACATTTCGATTAATCTTCATAAATAATCTGAGTCTGTTTAAAATTCACACTTCCCTGTATTCCCAATTGTCACAAATTTTCTAGCGAGCATCCGCTGATAAGGCTGAATAGTTCGCTCTTGCCTTGATTGACAGGTGGGACAGAAGAAATGAGCGCTTTCGGGTTGGACAGCATCACGCTTTTGTAGTCTAACCGATGGGAATCCGCTCGGGTCAATTCTTATCAGTGAAATAATCTTTAATACGTGTTTTTCGTATTCACAAAGCGACGTTTCTTGTGCACAATCATCCCCTGGCCGATCTGACGCGTTGCTTATAACCACCGCCCCCCCTCGTCTGACTCATTTGGTCTCGTCCATACTCGCTTTGGATTTTAGTTGTGTGTTTATGGCATCGTATTCATTCAACGGAAGGTGAAAGTCTGCCGGTCTGCGTCAGCGTCTGATATCAATGGCTTTCAGGGCACAATTTATTTGAATGTCTGGACTTTATATAATTTCACCCCCAAGAAACCAATGATGGATATCCTATGGATTTTATGGACACTACCATCGGTCCTGGCTGTTGAAGGTAAGACGTTTCTCCCCGTGTTTTGCGAGTCCAGCATCTTGCCGACAGACTGAGAGTTTACGGTCACGGCACGTTAGTTTTGAATGCCGTGCAAGAAATAAGATACGAAAGCATCTTTTCGCTAATTAAAGAATGTGGCATGATACTGGGACAAATGTGACATTTTTTTAACGGTTGCATTCCCCCTGACAAGAACGTATTCCTTTGATAGGCTTGTCCTGTCAGGCGAACTATATAGTAAAAAACAACATCACAGGTGGCTTAGAAACACGTGTATTTGACCAACATCAGAATGAGTTTGAGAAGTAATATATTTATCATCTTTTCATGAGCATTAAAAGCGGTCATTTTCATCCACGCGTGGATACGTGTGCATGCGCGAGCCATTCACGAGATTCGCGCCCCTTAATTGTACAATCATCACAGAGGTGAAATATTAAACCCAAACCATGTATATTAGCCTTGTTTATTTTTCTTTATTAATATTTATTCCCCTGTAACGCATTCGCGTGTTGTTTTACGCGTGTGTTCAGCGGGTATTCAGAGCTGAAATGGTGATGCTGGACTCAGCATGTTGGACAATGAAACCGGTTTCCAGTGAGCATACATTTACAAAACAACCAAATACAGTCCTTTATTCTCACATACTGACCACACATTCAATCCCAGGCGGTTTGAAGTGTCTGTGTCCAGTGAATTATACTCAATGAATTTTAAGTAGGCACTGCTGGTATTACAGGAACCTCTTGTGGCTTTAGTTCTCAAGTTTAATGATACTTGAGTTTATTGTCATGTAATGGATTAATATAGGCATACTCGATTCTATACTTTTAGGCTGAAGATTTTAAAAGGAGGGATTTTTTTTGATAAAGTATTTTAGTATGCTCAAAACACAGTAAGGCTAACAACAGCGGTGTAGTTAAACCTAATAAATTTGCATAATAAAATGAACACATTTGCATACTAAGGCACAACTCGATTTTAATTAAATAAGAGTTCATTCAACAGAACTGCTCAACTGCCATTTTTCTGTTGCTAATAAATTTTCATGGAGCAGTAAACAATAACTACTTCAACATAATAACTTTTTTTTTAATTCATGTTGTACTGGGATTTCAATTTCAGATATTTCGGATCATTTATTATTATACTAAACATGTCACTTGAACAAAGGGGGGTAATATTTATGGGGTATTTTTTCCAATACATTTGCCTACATTTTTTTTTCCTAGGGTCATTTTAATTTAAATTGAAATGTGCGCACACATTTAATATCTAATGTGTACAGTAGCTAATTATAATAAAAACATTATAAGAAAGCCTGTTTAATAAAGGAAATATAATTATTTTTCTGATTATTTTTAAAGGCCTCATGGTCTTCAAATGTTGTTTGACCTTTTTCTTTTTAATAATGTATATGTTGCCTTTAATATCATCTTCGCTGTTCATAAAAGTATAAATTAGTGTATGATTCCAACATTGCTTCCTACGAGATTCTAACTTTTTGTGTTGATTGAATCGTGACTGTGTGTGTGTGTGTGTGTGTGTGTGTACACACAATATTAGTCTTAATGTTTTGAAATGTTCAATAATTATTTTTTATATATATTTTTTCTTCTAATCAACATTTTTTTTCTTCTTATGGATTTCTTAATCACAAACCCTTGAGTGATTGGTCGATTTGCATTTTTCTCTGTCTATCACCCTAGTTTTTCAGCCAATGGTGTTATAGCGTGGTGCTTGCGCATTAAAAAAATAGAGAGTTGAAAAAGAGGTCAACGCTGCCTCCACCTTAAAAACAAAGTGATGGTAGGCAGCGAGGAGATGGGTTGGTGAGATTTGACGTCATATCAAAGCCTTATACAACATGTTTATCCTCCTTGCTAACTGTACGTTATTTCAAGGAATTTTTGATTTTTATTTCAAATGGATTTTGTTGTGAGGATGGAATAGTTCTCTTGTATTAAATTAGTGTGTAGTTGTCTGTGTGAAATATTATTAGTATAATTGAATTAAGTTTGTGTGGTGGTGACCCTCTGGATATAAAATTCTGTTTCTCTGGAGTCTGAGACTCCTTTATTGTAAGAATAAAGTACTTCAAATGCTTTTTTTATGCCCACATAAGATTTGCATATGTGAATTTAGTCAGATTTGTCCCTGTAGGTGCCCATAAAATATGGTTCTGCTCTTCATTGTGTTTTTATTTTAAAATGATGCTGGCAGTCTAAGGGACTTTGAAGTTTTTCCTCAGTGACAAGTTTTTGAATATGTCACCTTGTATTATGCTAGTATTAGTCCCTGTGTCTGTGCGTCTTCAGCGGTTAGGTAAAACATTTAATTTGTGTCTTCTATTTCAAAGTTGCCTTTTCCTTTTTTTTCTTTTCAGCTATTCCGCTTTGCGTCTCAGTTAGTTCACAGTGTAGTCACACAGTATTCCGTATCATATTTTACATTTAGAACATAGAATTTTACTAGATCTGCTGGATTCGCATTATGCGATTACATATCACAATTACATGTTTCATGGTTTTAATAGGCTATTAAGCAGGATATTCCATGGATGAGGCCACAGCCGAGCTGCATTTTGTTTTGTATCACGTCAGAGTTTGCATCTATTGTAAGTAGGACACCAGTCGTTCAAAAGATTCCTCGCTATTTCAATATTCCCAGCATGCATTCTATTTTGCTGTCATAATGTCATGATACAATGCAAATTCTTTCTCATCTTGAGACATCCCATAAGCAGCTGCGTCTGTTCCCATACTGTATACAAATATCTGAACGCTGATTATATATTGATGCGCTTGTCTACATGATGGACGTTTGTCTTTAGGGTAAAGGGTAAAAATAGCATGTACAGCTGGTTTTAATAAGGGCTTTGGTGATAAAGTAGTGCCACGATACTACTTTCATGACTTGTTTTATCAGAATATTTTCCATATTTCTTTCAGTTCTGCTTTGTGTACTTCCAAGAAATACATAGCGGTATAAGCTTGAAAAGATGATTATTTTTTGTTATAACGTCAGTTGTTTCATCCGAGAATGCATTTTCAAAGTTATATAAATACTACCAATTAAATTTTGCTTAGTATTTTGTACAAGTGGAAAGTTTGTTTCAGCTGAGCTTTTCACAATCTATTTCCATAACACTCTTAAACAACTGAGAGAGAGGATAATTAAAGCTATTGTTTGTTAACATAGCCGTTTTAGCCCTCATATCAACACATCCACTTTGAAATGCCTGCCAAGATTGAATAATCTGCTTTCAAATGTAAATGTGTCCTATCCGTTTCCAACTATACGCCGAGTGTGGGCCACTGCCGCATACGCAGACATTACAGTTTTTCGGGAAGGTAACAAAAAGCAGAGTGTGGGGTAGAGAGGTGGCGACAGGGGTTCAGAAGCGGGATTAGATAAAGGTAAAGTGAGCGGCTGCTCGCAATCCTGTGTTTTCTCGGTCCGCTGAATGAGCAGATGCAGGGAGCTCGTCTGCACGCCAGCCTCCACAGTGGCGTTCACAAAGAATCCGCCTCCATTCAGCGCCTAATCCATGCTACCCAGTGCCTGGCTATTGTCACTTTGCATGCAAAATTTCAATTAGTGCTGGTACCAGTTGTTTCTCTAGTGAGACGAGTGTCACATTTCGAGGGAACGGCCGAGGGCTACCTTAACCATGCAGAAAGTCTGGAACAGCAGAGACTTTTTTTTTGGTAGAAATACAGCCGCTTTTAGCACAGCATGCTATCTTTGACAGTGTCGGTCTTGGAAGTTTTTATTTCACGAGTGTGTCATTTCTGCACTTGCTGTGATTATAAGCAGGTTCTTGTGTTCATGGCTGTGTAGCAATTTACAGAATTCATATTCTGTCAACAACAATCATCATATCAAGGAAGTTTACTTTTGTTTAAGCAATGTCTTAAACAAAACACCCCAGTCAGAGTTAACTCATCTTGCTGTGTAATTATGACTGGGCAATTTAGCCGATATCATAATGTTTTATGCCAAAATTATGCTCATTACTCCTCTCTTCAGCATTTGACCATGTCCGTGTCATCGACAAGCACTGGATCTCACACCATCTTTAATTATACTGTAATATAGGGTTTCTTTGGTCAGGTCCAGGCAGTTTCCTCCAAGTGCTTTGAGAGTGACTGAAGGGAGTATAAAGGGAGTTTCCAGTGAGCATCAGAGGCAGATCAGAAGCGCTCTCTACCACATTCCCTCCCCTCTGGTTCAGTCCGAAGAGTGATGTCACTCTATATCCAAAAAGAGGCTCACACCCCCAGTGGATTAGAAATCTATCTCCCTTCAAAGCTCAGACTGGGTCTTGTATCAATGTCTGCATTTACAATGAAATGTTAATGATCCAATATTTTGACATACAATTTTCTTTTCTTTCATAATAATGAATCATGAAGACTACTACCAAAGAAGCTTCTTCATGTTTTACATTTTTGCAGCAATACCATACAAGGACAATTTTGGGTTCCCCAAATAATTTTTCAGTGAATAATACTTTGGTAAAACAGTGAATAGGTTCTTTTTATATATTAGTGCTGTCAAAATAGCGTTAACACACGCGATTCATTGTTTCAGTTAAACGTTGTGTAAAAAATATTTAACGCAATTTACAGAACATCCCGTTTTTCTATCATCCTTGGGCTAGCATTACATTTATATGATCACGCTCTATTCATGCAAATGCTTTTAAATCATTTAAGCGTGACAAGACAAAAAAGAACTGAGAACACACTGTGAATGTCCTGGGTGTGTCTCAATCAGCTCCCTATAGCTTCCTGGTGTATGAATCAGTATATCGTAGCAAAACTGACGGTTCGGTACCTTGGTTTTGAAGTCACAGGTCTGTACAGGTTGGGTACAGCAGGGGAGAGAAACTAATTATAAAATAGACTTTTATTTATTTTTTATTAAACAGTGGTTTAAATTGTGTCTTTCCTTAATTGAATTTAAATATAACTAAAAGTTTATTAAAGATAATTACTATAATAGGCTATTAAAGGTTAACAACAGAGCCCAAACTATTAGCCTAAATTCAGTTGCTATTTATTTTTAGATATAATAATCAAGACTCAAATGACAAATTTTATGCAAACATGTAAACTTCACATATAGCTGTTTTTGCACTAAATTCTAAATATAAATATAAAATGATGTTTTTACTTTAATCATTTATAGCCTACACAGTGACTGTCCTTTTTAATTACTTATTAATTTAAACATACATTAAATAATAAAGACATCACTAACAGGTTAAAGGGATAGTCACCCAAAAATGAAAATTCTGTCATTAATTACTCGCCCTCTTGCTGTTCCAGACCCGTAAGACCTCCGATCATCTTTGGAACACAAATGAAGATATTTTTGTTAAAATCCGATGGCTCGGAAAGGCCTCCATTGACAGTAATGTCATTTTGGTTGATAGCGTATCCCCAACTTTGCACAAGTCGAATGGTTCAGGCTTCTGCGTAGTACAGCATGACTCAAGATTTGAGTTGATTTAGTTTAATTTGATTGTCCTCTCTGTGCTGGTTGGAAGTTATATATTCTATCTGGCTACTGCTTTTGTTTAAAAAAAAACTGATTTAAAAAAGTTTCTCTTTCCTGGCAATTTTTGTTGTTGTTGTAACAAACTTAAACAAACTTTATTTCCAATTGTAAGGTGCACAAAAACATGAATGCAGCTGTTATTTCTGTTAAATTCTGTTTCTTTTTCATATCATGTTCTGTACATATACCGATAAGTCTGTGCTTTATACTGAGTGTCAATGCTGAAGGACCATATTCTTACTCATAACAATAACATGGCAGTTTGACCATTACCTGAGCTTCGCTGACTCTAGTATTAGTGTAGAGAGAGGACAAATGAGGGTCTGTATGCTATGCAGAATACTGTACTACTTACAGCGGATCGCTTGAGTGTGTGGTTGAAGGTCATGTGGGTTTTTCTTGAAACGGCTAAATGATAGCTGTGTTTTTCTACCTTGAGGTGATAATTGTTTCAATCTGCAGTACAAGACAAGACTCAGGCCGTGGTTCAGGACAGAGCTAGATAGACTTTACATAGAACATATTTAAATCATGGCATGATTAGATCATTTAATCTATGGCCGTGCATAGATTAATGCATCCTAATCAATCCATTTAATCATGTCTAAGTGCTTACTGGTGGATCAGAATGGCTTTCTCATTCCCATCGGCCTAGTTTGCGAGACCGTTTATCTTTACTGTATCCAGATGCAGAGCAAACTGTCTCCTGCAATTTACTAAGCATTCTGCAAAACACATTGAAAATGAAATATGCAGGCAGTCCTTTACTCCTTAGAGCTGTGAGCATGTGATTACTCATGCATATGTAAGCTCCCATTGTTCATTCTATGTTTATGTAGCCATAATAATACGCCCAGTTAAAAGGTGGTCTTAGGGGATGAACATTCGTCATGCACGTCATACTGCAAGTGATCCTAGACCTCAAACATGTTGTAGCATCACCTGGAGTGTGTTGGATGTCACATTTATGATGTTGGAGTATTGATTTTTGCTCAGTTCATATATGGACCCCTGAATGTGATTTTTACTGTACATTGAGCTTGTGGCAATGGGAGGAGTTTAGCTAATTAAGTTTTAGTTGGCTGGTTGTCTTAAGGGCCTAATTAAAGGAGCCTAATTGCATAAAACCAGCCCTCGCCTTGTGCAAGCAAGGCTACTTAACTACTGTTATTGGACCATTGGTATTTTTGGGAATCCGATAGCTTTTTGATATTTTTAGTATCCACATTAACAATTTTTAATAACTTTTGTGATAGTTGTAATCACATGCACTTGATACAGTTTGATACTTAATATATTGGATCAGTGTCACATGCGAATGCATGTGGCCAAATATAAAATTAGGGTGAGAGAACAAACAAACAAATGAATGAATTATCCTGTCTGCATCTGTGACACAATGCAAATTATTCTTTCATGCGGTTGGTAATTTCTGAAATAAAAAACGAATTTCTCTATCAATCTTAAAGGAATCTAAAAATTGTCAGTTTACCTCATGTCGTTTTAAACCTGCATGATTATTTTTCCTATTAAGTGAAAGTCAGTAGGCTTTAGTGTGTTTTGGACAAAAGCAGTTTTTCAGAATCTTTTTTGTGTTCCACAGAAAAATAACTCATACATGTTCAGAATGACATGAGAGTGAATAAATGATGACAGAATTTGTATTCTTGGTTCAACTGTCCTTCTAAGAACAATCCTCCTGAGCTGAAGTTAGTGACAGTTGTGTTCTCGCAGGAGGTCAGACCTTGTTCACACACACTATTAAACATCTGCCTTTCATCAAAGCATTCAACAAACACAATTCCTCTGAACTGGTGCAGGACTGCTCTGTGTCTCCCAGAGTACAGTCTGTCTTCAGAGATAAAGGCAGGCTGATTGCGTCCTCATCTGCATCACAAAGGGAAGCTGCATTCACCTGAACTGCTGTTACCCTGCATACACACTTGACGTCTCCTGGCATTTCCGCCACCGCATGACGTCTGCCAGGCTTTGACTGCATACATCCTCTCTCTCAGGCTGGAGGGCTGACGGCTTGACTTATACCATCTCTTTGGGGATGTGACCCTTGGTCCTGTTATAACTCAGCCTGATGTTATTGCTTTCATCCCTGTCAATGGCAAATGCAGCAATGGTCTCGGACCGCTATAACGCTGACTCTCTCTTTGCTCTGGGCTGGGTCACAACATGCACTCGACACCAGAAATCTTCCTCTTCCCAGAAGGAGTGGAAGGGTCTCTGTTAGCCACAGGATGCCTTTTTGTTTTTTTACTGCCTTCAGACTCACGAATGCTATGATAGATGCGTTGCTGTCTTTGTTCCCCAGTAGACTTTACTTGTTGGGAGGCGACTTCACGCTTTTTCGTAATTAAACGAACAGTGAATTCTCTGCATTCCGATCAATTGATCTGTGTGCACGGGAATAAGCAGCCAACTTGGGTTAATTTTCTTAAGTATAAACATCTATTGATTACCACTGCATAATTTGTTTACGTTGATTCCTTTTCCTTCCACGCTGAATTACACTTCTCACTTGGTTGTTTTCCACAAGAATCAGACTGGTTTGGCAGTGCAATGTGAACTGGAACAAACGCAGTTTTAGGCTATGTGTCAGCCTTCTCCTTACAGGATTAACACCCGGACTCCATTCCCAGGCCACCTGTGACTTTTTCATGGCTAATCTAAGTTTGCATGCTATGGTCCCTCTGGTGACAGAATTATGTTGAAATAATATGTAGGGGGTCCAATTGCCACTTTCCTGCTTCGCTTAATAAAGGACAATTTGAAATTAAATACAGCTATTTGACTTTCCTCCACTTGTGTTTAGAAATTCTCCACTAGTGGATGCCCAGGCTGTTTTTGACAGGCCAAGCTAATCAAAATTACCTGTCGCTGAAAGGCGAAGTGCGCCACAGAGAAAAAGTGTTACCATGGAGCTATTTGTTTGCATATAATTGCATTAGCTTGGCACCAAGGGAATTAGCAGAGATAATTGAGCGATTTGGCCCATAGCTGTGACTTGACTGCACTCAGAATGGGCGGGCGGGGACAGGGTAATACTCTGTTGTATTCCTATTAATTCATAAGTAATTTGAACCTTCAGAAAGTCTATCTGTTGTTCTGACTTGAAGTCGAGATCACAGCATCATATTAGAAGGCATAATTAAATGTTTATGATTTGTTGGTGATTCAATTAATTGTGTATATAATTGTATGTTTACATTAGCAAGCTCACATCGGCCATTAGAATAGAGTAGAATAGAAACAGAATGAATTGAAGGTGGGGAGAATTTTTTTACTGCCACAGTAGGGTATGTAATGATATGTTGTATTACGGGTAAAGGAGCTGCAGTCCAATTAGGACTGGCCCATGGTGGACTTCCTTATTCTCTGAATTATCTCCGATAAGCACTGCGGTTGGGTGGAGCTTAGCAAGGGGCAGCAGGTGGGTGTGGTGGTAAGTAGAATTAGTAAGGCATTAACACTTATTTTTTTCTTAATAAATATGTCTAGACATTGAAACCCTCTTTTGGAAGGCCCTTAATTGTCTTGTCAAAATGATACTTGCAGTCAGGGTCCAATTATCTTTTTTAAATAAAACTCGCCACTTGGCTGCTAACTTTATTAGGAATGTCATTCAATTTATCATATGAATTGTTAAAATAAGAACATATACACTTCCGTTCAAAAGTTTGACACATTAAATCGATCAAAGGTGACAGTACATTTATAATGTTACAAAAGGTTTCTGTTGCAAAACTTGCAAATAAATTCTGTTCTTTTTCCGTTTTTGTTTTTATTCATTAAAGAATCTTGAAAATATTAACTTTTTCAACATTGATAGTAGGAAACTTTCTTGAGCACCAACTCAGCATTAGACACTACAGGAATAAATGTAATATTTATTTGTGCAAAGTATATTTAATTTCTTTTAAATTAAGGTCACATACATTTCATGACCTTTATTTAAAAAATGTTTATGGCCATATATTTTCTCAGTTCACCCTTTTACTATGGTTTGGGTGCCAAAAAGATAATTTTGAATCCTCATCAGCATTCATTTATTCAGAGATGTTCACTTGACTTTTCAAGCAAATATGGATAAAAGATTTAGAATGATAATCAACTCATTATTTGAGCTCAGGCTCATCACTTAGAATGCAACAGCAATTATTGTCAGTAGAAAATGTGATGCCTCAATAATAATAAGAGGTCATTTTGTTCCCTTTTTCAAATTGAATTGAAAAAATAGAATATGGAATCATCTCGTCAGAACAAAAAAGATATGACAAAACAACATACACATAGGCTATTTTTTTTTTATTGAAGTGTGTCGCTCCAATAATGATTTCTCTTTTTAGCCAAGTTACTGGGATATGTGTCCTTTGGGGTTGGTTAAAAATGCCTGGAATCACTGAAGCTATGAAGTAACACTGCTCGCTGAAACAGGAGTGCAATAGATTGTATAGCAAAGAGTGATGACTATTTTCCATACCTTCCACCAGCTCTCTACCTTTTAGATAATAATCATCATGGATCATCCAGGCAGGCAGCTGGAAAATCTATACAGCCTCCCGAGGGAATAAATGTGAAGAGGAGGATGTGAGGTAGTTCTATAAAAATGAATGTCATGTGATGGAGTTAATGTGCAGAATGTTATTTTTCATGCCGCATATGCTGAATGCTGTTTTTATCTGACACTAAGACAAGATGTCATGTGCATAGGTTTAGCTAGGATGTCAGTTCCAAGCATTACCCACAATCCATCATCATCACACTCAACCACAGTGGCTGTGCGAATGCACTTCAGGGCGATGACTTTGATGCTCAGGATCAGGTCGTATAGAATAATCTGTGAATTGGATCGATTCAGTGTGGATTTTATCAGTGTTTTCATAGTAGACGTCTCTGCCACCTGCTCATCTTGCGTCAAGTGAGCCTAATCAGTCTAGGGAAATAAACAATACCACCCAGCCAATTTCCCCTTTTAAGATACACCGTCCCCATAGGAGTGGCCCGGCATATCAATTACAACATTGAGCGACCTGATTTCTCCTTTGTTACAAAAGCCTTCAGAGTCACACATTGATAAAACACAGCGCTGCGTTTGATGAACGAGACTTGCGCTCACACAACTGTCATATGTTTAAATCTTTTAAGCTTTGGCTCTCTTTGTTAAGATCATTCTCACCCTTTAAAACTAATTTCTTTGATTTCTCGCCATGTGCCGTTTTACTGGTCCAAGTAAGTTATTTATATGAAACAGCGCTTTTCTCTGTGCTCCCTTTTGGCAAAGCGCCTATGTATTATATAAATCAGTCTGGGGGTATTTTTTATTATTAGCTAAATTAAACAGTAGCCGTTGATTAAGCGAGAACATAAATCTGCGTTTGATGTTTTTGGTGGGCTAAGAGAGAATTATTTAGAGCCGCCCCCAAAACTCAACACAGTGTGTGGAGTTGGTGACATGAAGGCATCTTCCCCCTGCAGGCCTGTCTCTTGATACATTCGCTTTCTCTCTGCGGCCTGCGGTGATATGTGGCAGACACATTGCATGCATGTGGTAACCGTACGAGTCCCTTGACGGACTCTCTCTCTCTCGTCAGAGGCCTGGCTCATAGAGTGATTGTAAAAACATGTTCTTGATTACACAGTTTGGGCACGGAACATGTTGGGTTTTTACCTAAATGTCCCTCTTCTCTGTGCTACTTGGGTCTTATGAGGGATGGGGCTGTAAAGGCCACTTATTCCAACAACGTCCCCCCTCCTCTTTCTGGGATGAAGAATGAGCCCACGTTTCTTTTTAAACATACCGTGCAAGGCCGCTTTTTGTGGGGACCATATGGCTCAGGCTGTTGCGTGGTGATAAATGGCTGCTGGGGCACCTACAGGATTGGGCTGGATGACTGTGCGCGTGGAAACGAGAGGCCTGAAGTCGGATTAGTGCATGAGGTGTGAACACCGGGTCAAGGGCACGGCTAGCCTTTGAACTACAAGGCCACACCTCGACTGTATATAATATGGGGTCAGGTGACTCAAATTATTGTACAGATTATTACTCATAATGCATCCCTGTACATGTCAAGTAAATGACTAATGTGGTCATGTCTATGATAATTGTTGAATAGCTAGCACCAGATTTTTGACATTCCATTTACATTTTGATATCGTTTAACACCTTTAAACTTTTTGGATTTGTATCCTCAGTGCTTTGCCAATATGGCCGGTGCACTGATGGCTGCCATGCTTTTCAAAGCTTTTAAAATGGTAGCAAACAGATTGTGCATCTGTCGTTTGCTACCGTGGTCTGCCAATTTGTTGCTGCCTTATACAGACTGACTGCTCATTTGATACAGTGGTCTAAACCTATTGCTTTACAAATCAATTTGAAAGCCTTAGCACAAGAATTTTTCAATGAAGTAAAAAGCCTATTATGAAAAGGGAAATGACAAAAAGAGGCTTTTTTTTCTTTGCAGAAAGTTTATTTTTAGTGTACAGCCACAGATTTGTCTTGCACTATTAACTTTATGCTTATGAAGATTTTCCTCAGCTACAGTAATAGTAATTTGCTACAGTAATGCCATCTAAATCATAACTGCTATCTTAGACGAGTTGATGTCATAAAGGGATAGGTCACCCAAAAATTTAAATTCTGTCGTTAATTACTCACCCTCATGGAGTTCCAAACCTGTAAGACTTTTGTTCATCTTCAGAACACAAATGAAGATATTTTTAATTAAATTATTTATGTCCCTCAATTGACAGCTACACAACTACCACTTTGATGCTTCAAAAAGATTATAAAACAAATCTACATGAATTGAGCGGTTTAGTCCCAATTTTCCGAAGAGACACTATCGCTTTATATGATGAACAGATTGAATTGCGCTGTTCTGCTGTTTAATCTTAGCTCATAAATGGTCCATGTGGTGTGGCTCAAATGAGAAGTGCTGTTTGGCCCCACTTTTCGCACATAAGCATTATACAGAAACAATCATTTTATTTAAGGGCCAAGCTTTGTATCAGTAGAAATCCGTAGTATATTCAAATGATCGTGCTTCCCCCTCTCATATCCCCCTGAAACGAGACAATTATGTATTTTATTTCTGGAAAAAATCCTCAGATGATGCAAATATTGTCATTTTGCGTCATCTGAGGATTTTTTGGCCAGAGGCTAAAGACTACAGCCAGTAGAAGGAGCTAGTTCTGCGTGTTTTCAACCCGCTCATGGGGGGGTGGGATCGCACTCACAGCGCACAGCTGGGTGACCAGTAGCAGTGGCTTTGGGAGTGGCCTCGTAGGGCAGCGAAGCAAATGCATTCTGGGAGTTGTTGTCTTTCATCCACATGAACCAAAAATAAGTTTTCTGGCTTTTCTCAGTCTAGAAGGCACCACATTCAAAAATATTTTCACATTTCTACTACATAAATGACCCATTTTAAGTACACATTCATCTTCCCAGCGCTCAAGTACCCCTTTAAGGAAAATTAAAACGCAATATAATATATATATGATTATATTGTTTTACTACCCTAATTTAAAGCAAAAATAACTATTATGATATTGTTATCATAAAATAAAATTAATCGTATTGTGATGTAAGATTTTGGTAATATCGCCCACCCTCATTTAAGAGTGTGAAGTTTAAGACAATATCAGCATAAAGTTGTATCATTTCTTGGTGCAAATCCATTAATGCTAACTGGCAGTTACTGTTGAAGATTAAAAATAATGATTTGCTTTTTAATTACAAACAATAATGGCAAACTAACTAACCTTTTGGCAGCTTTTATGCTTATGATTATTGAAATAAGCTTGGCACAATTTAATGCTGTTTATTTTTACTCACTCAAAAACATTGAAATTTGGCAAATATTGGTGCAGTTCAAACTGGCTCTAAAGCTGAATGTGCAGACTGTTCAGACCTTGAGAAAGAGCTTAATTTATAGGCCATTTGCCATTTTATCATTGTTGGAGAAATGTTGGAAATGTGAGAGCCATACAACACATCAAAGTATAGATCTGCAAATAACAATAATAACAACTCAAGCTTTTTTTTTACCACAAGCAGCCATTGTAATATAAGCATTAGCTGAATCTATAAATACTGACATCAACAAACTGACATGCATACTTCACTTGCCAACTTGTCTTATGGTAGCTGCCCATCATTTTTAATTAAGTAATTAAATCTCACTCTTCATGTAGTGTTTGCATCCCTCTGACCACATGTCCCATCAGTCAGATTTATCTTTCAAATATTATTTTACATGTGCACAACATGTGTAGTATACAGCATCAGACACTGCTGCCTAAAATCATTAGAAGCTAATGAGCCCTTCTCATACACATTTTACATGTGCTTCACCGAACAAATGTAATCAGTTTGTGTACATGAGACTGTTTCCAAAATGCAATACTTTATAAAAAGCTTTTTAGTAGGAGAGTCACTTATTGGGTCATTTTCGATTGTTATCAGCCACTTGTTGCTTGCCAAAAGTAAATTGCATTTAGGTTGTTCCACCCAAGTCAACAGACTATTAAATAAAGACGTTTTCAGACCAGACGAATGTTTGAATGTCCAAAGCAAAACACTTTCATCGTTAATATAAAATTCTAGTTTTTTGCTATTCTGCTGTTATGTGTAAATGAGACACAGATTCCAGAATGATCCAATCATTACATACACATTAGAGGCCGAATTAAGGAAGAAGTCATTCAGCACACAGAAAGTGTCTCCATCTTGGGCCACCAATTGCTATATGTGTTGTGTGAAAGTTGCATGAAAAACACATCTGCTTTGTTTTATTGATTTTATTATCATGATTACAATGTGCATTTTTAGAAGTAAATAAATATGTAATTTAGCCTCTTTATGAACAGTTTTTCCTTTGAGGAAACGCAGGCATTTCTCAGGATTTTTTTCTTGGTCAGAAACACTTGCATGTACATGGACAAAATACAAATTGATTTTCTTCAAACTCTTGCGGCATCACGTTGTTCAGATCACCCACTAGTTGTTACAGAGCTTAATGATAGGCACATGTCGTTGGCATAGATCTGCTGCACATCATAAATAATGTCTGCTTTCAGGAAGGCCATGTTTTTTGAATAATGGATGGAGACCTTTGTTGGCAGCTCCCCTGCTTCTCCTAATGGATCCACATTTAACCTTTTTATCCTTTGGCAAGTTCAAAACACTTTAACAGAACATTCCGATGGGAAGCTGGCAGCCCAGAAAATCTAGCATAAGGTTGGTCTTTTCTAAATTCAGGGAGCATACTATTGTTTAATAGTCTGGTTTACACTCCACTCGAGAGGTGAAAACTGCTTCAGGTGTGAACACAAAGCATGTACTCATAAGATTTTTTTTCTGGACTATTTTGGTTTGCTGCTGGCACCCTCTAGATGGCATCTTCAAATCCTTGAAACCGAGAGAAGAGAAGAGTCTTAAGCTGCCTCACTTGAGTTGTGTAGCTGGAGGGCAATGCTCAGTGACCTCTTAGACAACACAATCCACTACACTCAAAGATGGGCACTCAGCTGCCACCTCATTCTCCATTGTTGGGTCTCTATCCACTCTCTGTTCTTTGGAAATCGAGCTCTCTTCTGCCCTCTCTTTCTGTTTCTTTCACATACAGTCTTCCAGGGAGGAGAAACAGGAGACACATCTAAGTGAAACTGCTTCTTTGCTTCTGTTTTTTTTGTTCTCATTCTGCTTATGTAAAGAGTGAAATATTAACAGTATAGGCCAATGTGGCTGGATCAATGTGGAGGAAACATTACTTGTCTCTCTGCTTTGTATTAAGACCTCATCAGTGCCAAAAGATTTAAGAGCTTTGGCTCAAGACGTCGTTTAGACACGATTTCGCCCAGGGCCATCACAGAACACGTGTTCTCTTTGAGGGACCAGGGCCAGATGTGGGAGTCTTAGCGCTTCGGGTTTCCTCTCACCTTCCGTGTGTCAAAGCTGCCAGACAGGCGAATGATCCAGAGAGGCAATTGCACAAAACAAAGGAGAGAGAGAGCGAGAGAGCGAGAGAGAGAGAGAGGAAAAAAGGAGGGGACGGACCAAAGAAATAAAAGAAAAAAGGCAGGCCTCGTCTGTCCTATGGGGTTGCACACATTCCCAGTCGTAGCTGTAGAGAATTGTGTTTGCGCGCGTGTCGGGAAGGATTACAGGTGGAGAATGACAATCATCCAGACTCCGCAGCAAACCTGTCTGCTCTCCCTTGTGTGTGTGTGTGTCAGGGAAAACAGCGGAGGGCCTCCCTGCCGAGAAGGTTTAGACACAGGGTTGAAATCCTTCTCTAGGGAAGGGTGGTAAGAACATGCACTGTTCGATCAAAGCACCTCCGTGAATTAATTAACTCACCATGCATTATTCAACACATTTTCAACTGCTATACTCATAATAGTGTTTCTCCACTCCTCTGGGGAACAAAAGAACCCACATTATGTCAGATAATGCAGTGGCATCCGTGGTCTTCAGAGGAAACTGCCCAAAGGATTTATCCTTCTGTGAAATCCAGTCCTCGTGTTTAAGAAGAGTTGGAGGACTCTAGCACTTCATCACCAAATTACATATTTTCATTACATTTTTTTTTAAAGATATTTTTATTAAGTTATGATGAATAAGTAAGATGAAAATTAACCATTACTTCAAAAGCAAAGTCATTAGTTCTGGCCAGGCAGTGGCTATTTGTCATTTTGTGTTTTATATTCAGGGTTTTATCAGAAATTGTTGCTATTGCATTATTGTCAGCAATTAATATATGCACATGTATATGCAAATTTTTATATATACATTTCAGAATCATTCTCATGTTTTGGTGATTGCTTAGTTATTTTTGACATTTTAATCTGGCTCGTTCACTTGCCCCTTCATATTTATATTCTTCAGCTCTTTACATTTTGCGCGCTAGTTAGCTCCCTGTTACATGACAACCGAGCGCTTTACATTTTGAAAAAAAATTTGCCACGTTTTTTGACCTTGGTAAACAGTGCTTTTAGATTTTCAGGTATTCTTGTAGGAGATATACAGAAATTAAATAATCACATTAAAAAATATACTCAAAATAACACTGCACAGTCTTCACTGTATACATTAAATATAGATGAATCCTTTTTTAAGCTACATAGTGATTTTCTTTTGTTCTTTGATTACCATTAATAACACTTTGAGACATGACGCACATGATGAGGATCAGATTTCCTTGTGTTTTTGTCCGTTCAAGCGCAGAAGAGAAATCTTCACCGAGCTCCAATATCGAATTGAGTTCTCTTTGGCGTCTAATCGGGCTTGAATGGTTTAAAAGCACACTTGAATGAATGAGAGCGTGATTATCATGCTTGCGTGTATATTGCAAGGCAAGTTACATTTGCTTAGGTGGGGCAACTTGTTATTGTTCAGGTGAATAGAGAGTGTGTAACATTGTGAGGGTGAAAGTATGTCCTCATATTTCACATTACTGAAGGAAAAAGCAATACGTTTTGCACTCTCTTTTGTGCTTTGCACGATTTTTACACCTCTGTAACCCTAATGTCAGGTGTGTGTGAGAATTCAATAGCAGTCTAGTTTTTGTCGGTCCGCATTTGATGGGCACACACAGGCAGCATCTGGTTTCTGTTTCAGACACTGAGGAAAATAATATAAAACAGAATCAACAGGTTCCTATCTCACCCTCAACTCCCTTTTGCCCTGTCCATTGAAAATGAGACTCAGACATTACTCTGTCCATGTCCAGATAGCAATAGATTTATCAGCCAAGAAAATCTTTTGTAGAGAGGATATGAATACTGCATGAGAGCCCCTGACTCATTCATACAACTCAGCACAGAAAGGATATTGGCATCTCGATTCATTTCTTAGAACACAATGCTCACAGCTTTTTGGTTCTTGTCCAAAAACAAAACAAAAAAAAACCACCTCCCTTTGTAAAGAGTAATTGAGAACCTTCTCCATGTGTACTAGTGGTGGTTTCCATTTGTGAGATCTACGCTAAAAGCTTTTCTGTATTTTTCAGTGTGACAGTAAGCATTTTAAAACGTACAACTAATGCGTTTTAACAACAGAATAAAGTTTGCTCATTTGTTTCACCTTTTGAGGGCTTAAAATGTGTCCTCGTCACTCTTTGTCCTCTTTGTGAAAAACCTTTTGAAGCCTTTGAAAATATTTACAATTGCATTCCTCACATTTTTGCCATAAGACCTTGATGACAGAATTTTAACGTTTGACCTTGACGACAGCATTTTGTTTACATGACAAGTCTCGGTATGCTGTTGCTTGCGTGTATGTTGCAAGGAAAGTTGTATTTGCTCAGGTGAGGCAGTTTGAGTTATTGTTTATTCAGTTTATCATTGTTAACATGGTGAGGGTGAAATTATGTCGTCATGTTTCACATTATTGAAGAACAAAACTGTGTTTTTGTACACATTCACACAAAATGAACCCTAATGGCAGTGTGTGACAGAAGTCAACCAGCAGGTTACAACTATCATCAACTGTTTTTACCAAAACTAAAACAAAATTAGCCTTTTCTAAGTTTTAATAAAAATATTATAGCATTAACAGAACAAATCAAGTTATTATACTAACCTTTATTGTCAGTAATAGGCTCCAGCTATTTTTTTTAATTTTGTTGAAATAAATTGACAGCTAAATAGAGTAGGGATGTCAGTTTACACAAATTCACATGATCGATCGCCATTTAAATGAATGATCAATTAATCGATTAATTGTTAGCAGTGGCATATAGCAAACAGCATGACAGGGTGTGCAAATGCTGTTTAAAACACAATTTTCCTTACCAAATGAATGAGAAGTGTTTTTAATCTAAACAAAGGGGTAGTAGGGTTGTAAAATGAGTCGATGCTCTAATATAGTGTCATCTTCCTGGAACAGCACACTGAACACGGCAACTTAACCCAATGAATTCATAGCGACTTATTAAAATAGTGTTCTCATAAATGTTATGTAATATGACCAATCATTTTGAGCTGCACGTGCTGAATGAGCACCAGTACACTGAAGCTCTTTGCTAGCTCAAAGAATCCTATCCTATATGAGATTAATCAGATATAAAAAATAAACATAATGTTACAAATTCCATCTGCACAAAATGAAGCAAATATACAAGTGAACTTGAACTAAGTTACATGCTAAGTATTCAGAATGTGTGACTCATGTTGTGGACACGCTCTTCCTGAAGCAGCGCGATGAAACAAGCAACTAAACTAAAATAATTCACTATTATATAACAGTATTGCTCTCTTTATAACGTGACATCCCAATATACACTGCTCAAAAAAATTAAAGGAATACTTTGAAAACACATCAGATCTCAATGGGGAAAAATATCATGCTGGATATCTATACAAATATGGACCAGGTAATGCGTTATGAACAAAAGGATGCCACATCGTTTGATGGAAATGAAAATGATCAACCTACAGAGGACTGAATTCAATGACACCCTGAAAATCAAAGTGAAAAAATTATGCAGCATGCTAGTCCATTTTGCTGAAATTTCATTGCAGCAACTCAAAATGGTACTCAGTAGTTTATATGGCATCACTGAGCTCCTGGACAGTCTGAGGTGCAACCTAATGCTGTCGGATGGACAGGAACACAATGTCCCAGAGGTGTTCTTTTGGATTTAGGTGAGGTGAGCGTGGTGGCCATTCAATGTTATCAATTCCATCATCCTCCAGGAACTGCTTGCATACACTCGTCACATGAGGCCGGGCATTGTTGTGCACCAGGAGGAACCCAGGACCCACTACACCAGCATAGGGTCTGACAATGGGTCCAAAGATTTCATCCCGATACCTAATGGCTGTCAGGGTGCCATTGTCTAGCCTGTAGAGGTCTGTGCATCCCTCCATGGATATGCACCCCAGACCATCATTGACCCACCACCAAACCATGCTGAACGATGTTACTGGCAGCATAACTCCACGGCTTCTCCAGACCCTTTCACGTCTGTCACGTGTGCTCAGTGTGAACCTGCTCTCATCTCTGAAAAGCACAGGGCACCAGTGGCGGACCTGCCAATTCTGGTGTTCAATGGCAAATGCCAATCGAGCTCCACGGTGCCGGACAGTGAGCACAGGGCCCACTAGAGGAAGTTGGGCCCTCAGGCCACCCTCATGGAGTCTGTTTCTAATTGTTTGGTTAGAGACATTCACACCAGTGGCCTGCTGGAGTTCATTTTGTTGGGCTCTGGCAGTACTCATCCTGTTACTCCTTGCACAAATGAGCAGATACCTGTCCTGCTGATGGGCTAAGGACCTTCTACGGCCCTGTCCAGCTCTCCTAGAGTAACTGTCTGTCTCCTGGAATCTCCCCCATGCTCTTGAGAGTGTGCTGGGAGACACAGCAAACCTTCTAACAATGGCATGTATTGATGTGCCATCCCGGAGGAGTTGGTCTTGCCCGTGCAACCTCTGTAGGGTCCAGGTATCGCCTCATAATACTAACAGTAGTGACACTGACCCTAGCCGAATGCAAAACTGGTGAAAAACTGTCAGAATAGATGAGTTGAATGTCTCAAAGTGGCCTCCACCTGTAAAACCATTCCTATTTTGTGGGTCGTCTCATTGTTGCCCATCTAGTGCACCTGTTGTTAGTTTCATTAACACCAAAGCAGCTGAAACTGTTTAACAACCCTCTCTGCTACTTAACTGACCAGATCTATATCCCGGGAGTTTAACTGACTTGATGCTATTCTCTGATTAAAAAGTGTTTTGATTAAAAAAAAAATTTGAGCAGTGTATATCCCAGTAAGTCTATAGTCATTATTTGTTGTGCATTGCTGTTTGAGCTGCATGTGCTGAAGATGATCACTGGTACACTTTACTACTGCTCTAATTCTTAACCAAATGCATCCTATGTGAGATAAATCAGATATAGATCGGACTACACAAAATAAACGCAATATTCCAATTTGTATTTGCACAAAACAAAAGGCTTCGAATGCACTGGCAAACTTATAGTCATGATGGTGTAACTCCAGCTGTAAAATGGTCCCAAACATAACTCCGGTGCACTTGCTTCATTTTCGTGTCTGTTTTGCGGTTGAGCAGCACGCACATGCAAGAACCTACTTAATTGATGATCGATACGTTTTATCAATTAAAGGTCGACATTATAGTTAATATAGTTATGCATCAGTGTTGATCCATGTGAGACTAACTTTAATAAGAGGTTTTTTTTATTATTTATTTTTACTTATATTATACATAAGACATCTCAGGCACTCGGTCTCCTAGTACTTGACGAGTTCGACCTCTGCCTTTCTCATTTTGTGGGCTCAGAGTCAGAGGCAGCTGTTCGAATTGAGATAGATTGTATATGCAGGACTCAGGTCTGGGAAATCGGGGGGACTCTCTGCAAACAATAATCAAATATTTTTGTTGGAAAGCGACGAGTTCTACACAAGCGTACAAAACTGCTTTCTCTGTCAGCAGTGCATTTAATATGCTCATTACTCAGGTCCGTCTTGGCATACCGGAGCAGGGCGATGCATTACACTGATCGAGTATGTTCAGAGCATTAGCTATGTGCAGGAAAATCATTTCTAGTCTTCTAATTAAGACTGGAGTTGGAATGCATCTGATACTCTCTGAACCTTTCCCCGTGGTGCCTGATGACGGATGGCAAAAGCAGTGATGGACTTCATAGGTGTAGCCAACCTTATATTACCTCCACATTAGGTAAGCCAAGACAACTGGAACCAGATGTGTTGTTTTTTAATTCACAAAGGCCCATCCTATTTGTATGAATTAACAACTTCTCACTGATGTATGCAGGTCAGTCGTGCTCACTTTCTAATCATGCACCTTAACTTGATCCTCTCCTGGTTGAGCATTAATCTTTAAATCTGGAATGAAGGAATGCTGTGGCCATTTTTTTAGTGTTTTGTGCATTTTGGACCTCTGGCAACTCACTCTAGTTGGCACTCAACATCTTAGCTGGCACAAAAAATACTACAGAGGAAAAGTGGAATGGATACCAAGAACTGAGTTCAGTCAGGATGGGGAGTTATACTTACTTGACTCTTCGCCTGAAGCGCTGGTTATGTTTCTGCTGGATCTAATCCAGCACTAGCGCTCTATGGCATACTAGTCTACAAGGATTATGTGTGTCAGCCTTGTTGTTGCAGTGATCTGTTTTCACATTGATTGAGAGTAGGGAGCGAGAGCTTAGGGTGCTATTCATAGTAAGTGTTTGAAGTATCAACAGAAATAGACGTAAAAAACCAAGGCAGGAATTCTTCTTTTGTCTGTCGTTCTAGATTATTTACTTAGTGGTTTTTTAAGTGATGATTAAGGTGAACAATGACCCCAATTTCGTGAATGGCGAGGCTCACACGTCAGTGTCCTAAACTGATTGGCTGGGGAGCTGCTGGATCATTTCATCCCCATTTTGTGTACAAACATGGATTCAGACGGTAAGAAGCTCTGTGGAAAGAAAATTTGAATTTTAATCTGCGCTTTTCAAGTCATTATAGCTGTTTTGGACATTGATAGTTCCATGCGCTAAATGGATTGGATGTTGTTGGGCAGTGTGAGTCAAGCTACAGCTGGATTTCTGCCTGGTTGGGACATTGGACTCTCTGCTTGACTAGCTTCCTCTCTGATGTCTTGCCGTGGCTCATCTGTACCCTGACAGTGTGGTCCAGCTGCCCTGGACTGGCCTCAGAGGGCTGTCGCGCTGTCAGACTGCTAGAGGAGGGAAGCTGTAGATAGTTGTATGGAAGATGCAACTCTTTCTCGCCATTCCCAGATTGTCCTCAGCATGGTTTATTATGCACAGCATTGATTAATGAAGACACAACATCATGTCTGAGTGGTTAGCACACATGGTCCAGACATGCTCAGTTAGTTGAGATAGGTTCAAATCTTATCCCCCTAAACATATTTAAAAAATTTAAAAATTGTCCTGCCAGAATATTTGTTCAAAGAGAATGTAATTCACATGAATACATCTGTTATAGTAACGTTCATATTTTTGTCCATTTTAGTGTGTACACTCTAGGGTTAGACATCAGTATGATTGTTTGATCTTTTTTTTTTAACATCTCTTAAAATATTTTTTTCTTTTAGATGTCGAATTTGCCCTGGCCATTTCCTTGAAAGTATATTTGAAAGCCTATTTCTTGTTTTGCACTTCAAAGGAACAGAGCTTTGAGGTACAAGAAGTCCAAGCCTACCTTTAAATTCAGCACACCTCACAAATAGTACCAGCCTTGATTAACCCTGTCCCCATCATTCAATCGCAGTGATTGTCCCTTCGTTCACAAAATCAAAGAATGGTCTGTGTTTTTGTACAAGGCTAGACGTGAAGTTTGTCAAGGACTTCTCTGCGTTAAGTGAAACCTTATGTTCACACATCAAACAAACGCCTAATCATCAGTGATTTGGAGACAGATACATAATACTCACACTCAGTCAAACCCAATTACATATTCTGTCCCAACAGAATTACATTCAAAGCTGTGACACAAACACCCGCCGATGAGGAATGGGAGGGGAAGTGACACCTTGACCTCACTTTAGTGCTGGTTGGCAGAGCTTGTCTGAGGAATGCCTTGTGCTCTTAGCTTTGATAGAAACAGAGTTTTTCAGTGTAGCTAGAAACATTTCGGACTTTGCAGCATTAGTTTCCTCCATTAAAATGTAGCGCTGTCCTGCTTCATGCTGATTACAAACAGATCTTGGATGTCTTGGGCAGGTTGTGCAAAAAATATAAAAAGATTGGGTGTAGCATTTGTTCAGATGGTTCAAGTGTGTCAGTAGTAGTGCACATGAGTTTTCTTTTTTGTAGTCAAATTAATGTAATGCTGTCATCCTTATTGAGACACTAATTGTTTTTGTAAAAGATTAACCAAGTAATAAATAATAATAATAATAATAATAATAATAATTTTCACTGAGCTCACTCACTGTAGGCTAGTGGAAAAATGCTGACCAATAGCCAAATAGCTATTTAGATATTGTTCTAGCAAACTCATTGTCTATTGTGCTGTTTAACACACCTTTCCTGATCCAAAGTCTACATTTTCCCCCTCATTGAATTCCCTTTTCCCATAAGAAATATATCAAATTATCAAAGTATGGCAATTCACATAGACTTTAAAAATGCTCTTTATGGCTTTGGAAGGATGGATGTCTGTTATATGGCACAAAAGCCATTCTTGTCACAATGGGACATAATCTATTCGCTCAAATGAAGTGAACAGCAGCTACAGGAGGATTACTCTGTAATTTGTAGGATTATTGACACGGCACTGGGCTGCATTCTAAAGCGAGGCAAGCCAACACTGATCGATTTTTGGTCAGTGCCGATGCTAAATGTGTTATCTAAGAGAAGTGACCTACAGTAATTTGTGTGCCAGAGAAAGACACAGCCGTACTCATTGACAAAGAGTGACTATTCAGTCTGAGCTGAAAATATCCTCCATTAAGCCACACCTCATTGCTCCTTTCTGATCTTTACACCTCTCAAATTGAGAAGGCTGTGATCTACTCTTTAAAGGCATCAAATAGAGATTGCATTGTCATCCATGAACTTGCGCTTTCCTTTTTGAGGTTTTTTTTTTTTCTTCATGGCAAAGGTGAAGTGAAAGAGTCCAGGTTGTAAGATTTTTACATTGTCTAATAAAATAAATATGATGCTTGGATTTTATGGGTGGTGGTTGCTAAGTTGCTATGCTAAGTTGTTGTGAGTGATTTTTAATACTTTATGCGGTTGATAGGGCATTCTGGGTGGTTGATAGGAGGGTATTTGTCAAAATCAAAAGGTGTTTCTATGCAAAGGTGTCATTTTCAGATTTATACACTCTGGGTTTCGAAAAATAACAGTTTGAGGCTTCCAAAATGCCGGATCCTTCTGGCCAAAATGCCGACATGAAACAACATTTTTTTGTATTCAGCTAAACTTGTCTCAGCATGTACAGTGCCCAAGTCTCTGATATTTTGATCCTTACATATGGCTATGTCTAAGGAAACATTTCATTTTTGATTTTTTTTTACTGCCCACCAGGTGAAAATCTTAAGTGTTAAATGGTTTACAAAGCTCAAACCACATCTCTCTTTATCAATCATGACGACTTACATGGTGAAATTTAATATTTGGGGTTAGGGATGTGCTCAAATCCCTGACCCCAAGAATGTGCAATAGCATTAGTGATGCTTGCCTTGGAAAACAGCAATAATTAACTGCAAAGGTCAGACATAATAAAGGATTTTGGGGTGGTGGTGCTAATGCAGACACGGGTGAAATGTCTCATTCTCTGGGACTCATTTCTCCGGCAGTAATTGTACAATCAGGAGGATTCACCAGGCCAAGCCCTACGGTGGCTCAAAAGACACCTTTCACACTGCTAGAGATGTGACAGGGCTGCCATTCAATAACTACAGTCTAAAAATAGGTATGATAGTCAAGGAAAGAGAGTGCTATTTGCTAGGTGCCAGTAGAAGGACTGCAGGATTGCAATATGCTTTTTACTTGCTTTTTCAGTGATAGTTTAGCTACTTGCTACATATGTGCTGTACGCATTTTCAAACAACGTGACAAGTTTATGACAACTCTGTAATTGGTTGATTAAACTGTTCTTAGATAAATGATCTTATCAGTGTGAGAAGTGAAAGAAAAAAATAATTAAAAAAATATTTCTTGAGCACCAAATCAGCATATTAGAATTATTTCTGAAGGATCATTTGACAATGATGGCAGTCTAAATGGCTGCTAAAAATTCAGTTTTAACATCACATGACTAAATTCACATATATAATACAATAGAAAACCGTTATTTCAAAGTGGGCAGTAAGTAATAATAATATTTCTGATATAATATTATTACAGGTTTTTCAAAATCATGAAAAAAGTAATAAAAAATGCTTTCAGCACATTTCATGTCGCTATAAAAGTACACCTGTTCTCAGATCTGTGGACTGACTGTTAGGACATGTTTTAACATGCTGAGCTGTGGTGCTTTAACATATAATGCCCTGTTTGTTTGTTTGTTTGTTTTTTCTGGGCAATGTGAAATGCTGTGGTACTCCGTGATGTCTACAAACATGGGCGATGACTAATCCCTGTGCCATAGTTTTTTCCGCAACATTGCATGTCATCTAGGCTTGATACATCTCCCCGAGGCATTTATGCACTGGACAAAATACTAACACAGTCTATTATATCCCCCTTTTTTTGCCATTTCACAGCGTAATGTTCAGTGTCCACAACCGTGCACACAAATAGAGAAATTTTATGTGCCAACAGCTGAATTTATTCATACTCGAGGACTCGAAGGTGTCTTCGCTCTCCATCTCCCAGTTTTATACGAGTGCTGCATTGGCACTGTTCCAGCCTGGATTCAGGCGAAAATGGTGTTCAGCTGAGTGTGATAAATAGGGTTCACCCTGTCGGCTACATCGCCTCAGCTCACACTGCTTTCCTCACCCTCCCTTCCTCCTGGCACTGATCACTCCCAGATTAAGTCCAACTTCTATATTCACCTGGACAAGCATGCTTTTCAGTCCAACACAATGTAATCTGACATGCAGTGTGCCTATGCACAGCAGGCCAGACAAGTCCTGGCTGATTTACCCCTCAGTTTGCATAAGTGCATCTATCACCTCAGCGGGGAACATATCACCACACTCTCTCATCTCTCATTCACGTCTCTCTCTCCTGCTCTTTTCCTCTTTCCTTCTCTCTTAATGCACATCCTTCACGCTAAAGAGCTGCAGTGCCTCTTAACCGTCGGGTCCGGCGTTTGTGGAAGTTCGCTGAGAGCTTTTCTACTGATTAATCCACGTAAAACTGAACATTGAAGAGGAGGATGTCTCGTCATGCTGTGCCTATTGTCACCTTCTCAATAGCCGCACTTGCGTTTAGAGAGGATACCAGACTGTAGAGAGTACCGGAGAAGAGGGTGAGATTTGAGTTCTTCACGCCAAAGATGGCAGCTTGTGTCTGAGAGGCACTGAAATACTTGACATTTTACTCAGTGTAAAATATAATGTATACGAAATCCAGTTTTCTCTAGGAATGGTATTCGATTCAAGCCATAGACGTCACTACTTTGGACTGTGGAGTATTATAGCAAAATTAATTTATTATTTTTAATCTCTAGGCGTCGAAGTGTCTTCGGCCCTGTTGATGGATTAGAACCAGGGTCCATTGGTAATTTGAACATCTCCTAATCACTTCTGTGGAATTCAGGTGGAAAGATTTTTTTGATAACCCATTTTTTGGATTCAAGTAGCTTCTGAGAGGGCCACTTTACAACTGCTTAAACCTCTTATGACATATATTTGCAAGCATAAATTTATGTGTGCACTAATTTAGAAATGTGCTGTTGAATAGATCATCTGAAAATTAAAAGTGTTGTCCTTCCATTCTGTATTCAACCTCCGAATAGAAAGAAATTGAAGTTAAAAGAGTGTTATGAACACTTGTCAAAACATCTCTTGTTTGCGTTCTGCAGAAAATAAAGACAAAAAGAATGAGAGTAAAACATGATAGAATTTTAATTTATTTTGGTGAAGTATTCTTTGCATTGTTTTTCTGTTATATAATCAGTGATCACTGGCACACACCAAGGGCAAGTGACATTGTCTGCAAACCCACAATGCCATCAGCAGATTGTGTTCATTACAGTGAAAGGCTCCAGATTCTACGCTTGCATGTCAAGGTTTTCCAGCCTGCCTTCTGTGCTGTGTTCATCCCTTTACTGCTCACTGCAGCCCTGATCGCAGCCTGAGGCACCATGACACAGACATGCACACTCGCTGCTGCTTACTGACCTATGACCTTGTCAGTTGAGAACCAATCTAGATATAAGAAACAGAGAGAGAGAGAGAGAAGGGGGAGAGAGGGGAAAAAGATGCCTGTTAGTTGGACAGGCTTTGAAAAGGCTTTTTTCCCCCAGTTGTCATTCTTGTGACATCTTTCAGATCTGATGCACAGGAACATGGGTTTTGTTTATGTTGCTCTGTATGGAGCGAATCAAAGCATACCACTGTGTTTTCTCTCTGCCATTCTCACAGAACAAACAGCACTGTTGCGCAACTCAACAAAATCTAAGTAGGACAAATGCTTAAAGTCTCAGAAACAGTCCCCATGCATTCAAATTTAGACTGTGATTTTAGTATTGTAGTGTTTTTGGTAGCTTTTAGTTGATTTGTATGTTAGTATCAGTTTTAGCTGATATTCGCATTTAAAACTAACTTAGTATTGATGACTCATCTTGCACTATGCAGATGTTTGTCCAATCAAATTCTCTTTAGAATCTGACTGTCCCTCCCTCTCAGACAAACTTGCTGTTTTGGAAATATGGTCACAGGACAGAAAGCAGCACATGTCCATTGATTTCACAAGGAGTTTTAAGTGGAAAGCTATAAATTCAGGATTTTCTCTAAATTTGTTTGTGCATTCTAGATTTTTAAGTTATTTATCACCGCTGCAACAGCCGTCATTGTCATAAGTTTAACGGTTTCTGTGTCAGGCGGAAAGAGAACCTTGCATTTTGTGACTCGGGTGGATAAACAGGCGAGTAGTTATTATTCAGTCCTTCCCATTTTTTGTTGTTGAGACTTTTTGAAAAGAGTTAGCAATTTGAGGGGAGTCTATAGACAGTGTTGAGGAGCTCATTTGCCTAATCTTGGGAACTAGAGTGGAAGCGGGCAGTATAATGAGGAGCATGGCTCGTCTAGAGCTGGGGGGGCTGGAGCTCAGGCTAAAGTGGGCAAAGGGGGAAGGGGACACTCTGAAAGACATGAAGGTATTAATCAGACAAAAGGGGCAAGTCTGAACAGAGGAAGAACGCTAGTGGAATGGTCAAGCATTTTGCATTTTCATAGCTTTTGTCCAGATGGATAGAGAGTGAGTTTGATAGAGAAAGCAAGCGAGTGAGAGAGTGAGGGGCTGAAGAAAGAGGTGTCATTCTCTGCAGGCTTAGCGGCTCGTCACACAGCAAACATTTGTCCACTTTTTGGAGTGCCGGGGACAGGACTGGAATGCACGCCATGCGCCACATTTCATTGGGAGCGAATAGCCCAGAGCGCGGTTCTGCATCACTGAGCGTTAAAGGGCAAACAATTGAACCCCCAATAATGGAACACCAACCCAGAGTTTTAGTCACTCTAAAAATGCATCAGGGACCCTACGCTCTACAGAAAAATTTAACTACCGCTTTTGTGAGATGCTGTGAGATGGTCCACCCACAGGTAGCTTAGTGTTTTTGAAACCAGATAGGCTTTTTGGCCAGCCGTGAATTAAGTGGACTGCATCAGGGCCAATGAGACAGGAAAACAGGCTGAAGTGCGTCTGCGCTTTCACGGCACATGCCAGGCTATGGATTAAGGAGCTGTTATTGTATTTGATTGGATTTTTATGTTCTGTTTCACAGTAGACCACCTGCCCATGTATTTACATCTGATTGTTTAATTAACCCCCATTTCCCCTTCACTCACAGTCCCTAGGGCCAAAACAAGCCATTCACACTCATGCACAAATACACACCTCCTGACTGAATGCATGCACACACTAAACACCAAAGCATCTGCATCTCAAACCTTAAATGGCAGTAATGCCGTAATAGCATGGGCATTATCTTTTGTAATCTAGCAGCAAATTCATCATAATTAATTAGGAACAACAACTCGCCATTTCCTTCATCCTTCTCCCTCAAGAGCTGAGCTTAGTGCGGTTGGCTGCTTACTCTAGTCTACAGCTCTGAGCCCAGAGCTTTGGCAGAACCGCAGACATAGATACCCTATCTTCCATTCATTCTGCATGTAAATGAGTTTGCTGTAAATGTCATCAGTTCTTTTCACAATCTTTAAAGATATGTTAGTGGTGCTTAGCTTGCCCATGCTAAAGTCTTCACCACAGTGCTAGGGTGGTTGTCAGGGTATTTCTGTTCAGTTACTGAGCTGTTCTGAGTGATTTTGTCACATTAAATACAGTCGTTTGGGTGTTCTGAGATCTAGGGTGTTGCTGGAGTATTCTGTGTGGTTGCCAGGGCATTGCTTTGTAGTTTTACTATATTCTATGTGGTTTTTGGGTTGTTTTCTTGTTCTGGTTGGGTTAAGCCAAGCCCACTTCCAAGCCCACCCATTTTATCAATTGTCAGGTGAAAATCATAAGTTAGATAATTAAAAAAAAGTAAAAGCACATCTCCCTCCAACAAACCACATGATTTTGGTATAATGTGTTCCCCAATAAATGCAGAACAAGAGCAAAGTTTTAATAATCAGTTTAGATCTATGGTTTTTCAATCACTAGTCCTTTAAATGTGCAGTAGTACTAATGATGGTTGCCTTAGTGAGTACTAGTAAATATGATTCATAGAATGCATTTGTATTTGACTATGAGAAGCCCTCTGCCAACTGTAAGCAAAACATTTCAACGTTTCAAACTGTAGAAACTAAAGGTCAGGTCAACACGTCTCATCTAAACGGCAGGGATCAGATTTCACCGTACGTTTTGGCACAACATTTGATTAGAGTAAACTTTTCTGTCACAATTGTCACAAGTGAATGAGTAATTTGAAATGGACGGCATGCAACTATAGCCTTGTTAAACAATCCCACCCCACTCTGAATAGCTAATCTGGTTAACAGGTGTTAATGATAAATGCCGCTCACATCAAGTTACAAAGATTTAGTTAATCTGGTGTGAGAACGAGCCACTCATGTTACTCGTCAAGAAAAACTTTCGCACTTTTAGCCAGAAATTAGATTTCTTTGACTAGTCTGTTCTCTCGTCTGCAGCCTCTTAGATTGTTAAAGTGAGAGAAATGAGGTCAGCGTCACAATGAGGGAAATCTGAGAGGATTCCTGTTTGTTTTCTCTGGTTTCCATTTCTCTAGCAAAGACCTCCTGCATTAAATGCTGCCAAGATCTTCTCCTTGTACTAAAGAAGAAAAAGACAGTTGGAATCTGTTGTATTCTACTAGAAAAGTATATGCTAATTAAAGAATAAAAAAATAAATAAAGCGGTTGGGAGAGAGTGCACACGCAGATTTGCACGCAAGGTTATAATGAGTGTGCTGGCAAATGCGCACATCTTATGCAGGCACACACCCCTGTGAAGGGAACACACTGGAAAATTGATGCACACACACACTCCCAGCGATAAGCCTAGTGAATTCGTTGCCAAGGGAATACGGCCATCCGTATCATAAAAGAATACACACAGGCGAGCCGGTCGCTGGACAGATTTTTTTTCCATTTTGTCACCTCGACTTTTAAATTAAAGTCATCTGCAGAACCCATAACTTATTCAGCCATGGGGCACATTTGTCATTCCTCTCTTTATATTCATTGGGAAAAGATACTGATATGAGTCAATAGGCTTGGCAGACACAAAATTGAATTTGCCCAGGTACTTAAGCTTTGAAAACTTAAACAGGTGCATCTGAAAAAAAAGAAAGAAAAACAAATCACTTTTTTTTTCAACAGATTTCTTTGTCGAGCATTCGTTCTGTTATTTTTGACAATACAGAGAAAGAGAAGACTAACGTGAAACATGAAACATTCACTCTGGAAATTGCATTGTAAGGCAGGAAGGCCTTTTTGATGAGTCTGCTATGATCTGTGTGCCTTTGGAGAGTTTCATTGAAGTAAAGTTTGAGCTGCCAGAGAAAGTTCCAATGGAAAGTTTCAGCGGCTGCCGTTTTAGTCAGGTTATGGTGAGGTTGCTGCCGGCCCTCTGGCAGAAAAGATACAGCCGTCACTACCTCTTAAACCTTCTAAATTTACTGTCTCATACTGTTTGCATTTACCTTCACAGATCTGAGAAATATTTTCACGCTCCAGCTTCCTCATATCTCCCTTCTCAAAGATTGTACTTGAAGCCTTAACTAATCATGCCATTGTCTATTTCCTTTAAAACCGGCTTTGCTAGTATGTTTTACTGTAGCGGTGCTTGGCACATCATGTTAAGCACGCACATACAAAATGCAGCTAGTACAGGTGTGCAAATAAGTGACACAACATAATAAAAACAGCACCAGAGGATTCTTTAATTAGTTTTGATTAACCAAAAATGACATTTCTGCTGAAAAATGGATGTCTGTGTGTTTAAACATCCACAGGCGCAACAGTTTATTTACTTCGTTTGCTCTTGATAGGATTGTCATGGTGCTCATGTCGGTGATGATGAGGGATGATGATGATGATGAGTTTGCCCTGCAACATGTAATTCCACCCTTTCTATCACTACTGATTTCAATTTCTACTTTTCAATGTGCATCTGGCTAAGGTCAACAAAACCCAAACAATTACACACAATTTTATTTCTATTGCAATTGTTACTTGGATCTAGTTGCGCAAAGTACATTAATAGTGCACTTTAATTTCTAATCTAGTATTCAAATTAAGGAACTAAAGTATATACAGTAGATGCAGGCCTTTGTTTCTTCAGCCACCCACTAAACTACATTATCCTAAAGAATGTGATGTGCAATTGCAATTATGTGTATAACAATTAATTTTCAGGCAAATTTCTAGATTGTGATGTAGTTTGTACAAGCTTTCCAAAAACATCTATAGGTACTCTAACATAGAGCATGTATGTATGTATGTATTTGAAGAGTTTGTACAGTGCTCTTTATTATTAATTAAATATACATTGATATTTCTATGTCGAATAATGTTAAACAGCAGCACCATTAAAGAAATGCCTCCTCCTTGCTGCATTAATCACAGTAAATCACTTACATGGACTGTAAAATAATATGTTTTGGCGGAGCCACATTTGCAGCTCCTTTGCAGCACTGCAGTTAATTACTGCGCTTTGGCCGATTTGTAAAAATGAGTCTGACAGTAACCTTGCTGCATTAATCACAGTAAATTACACAAAGGAAGGCACAGCACAGAGACTCAATTAACCTCTGAGACTTCATCTCAATCCTGGGCCTGTCAGTGGTTATTCAGTATAGACACCTTCTCTGGTCACTAGGGAGAGGGCTCAGCACATGGTCCCGCTCACATGCTCTGGAAAACCCTGTGCTGATTTTCTAGTTCACTGGACTTTTATGATGGGGTGTTAGTTGATTGTTGAGAGCCCAAAATTATCTAGTCAAGTTAATTTTTGAAAGAGGAAGACGTGCAAGAATGCAGTTTTTCCCAGTTGTTTGTGTGTTGGTTTGAAATACTGGCAACTTTTTTTTACTGGCATGCATGAGGGTCAAGATTTATTCTAGAGTTTGTTCCAATGTATCATCATAACACAAATTCATGCAGTGAAAATAAACAGGACAGCAGTTTTTCTGTCTGAATGGTGACAGCGTCTAGCCGCATGTGTCATACAGGAGCCATGGCATGTTTCATCATATCCTTTATTTGTTTTCTTACACACACAATACACAATATTAATCAACTAAGTAATAAATACAGGCCAAAGCCCTGTTCAGATGGGGACTAGTTTTTCAGGATGTACGTATCATGTACTGCATATATTCATTTATATTTCTATATTTATATTTATTAGGTTTGTTTATAATTTATACATGCATAACTATTATGTTATTATAAATTGGCTATTTTATATCGTTTGTAATTAAGTTTGTAAGGTGTCTTTGAGCGTTCTGAAAGGGATCTATAAATAATCTTTTATATATTTTATTTCACAGCGCTTCATTATTTGGAACTTTTTGAATACTTTAACTAAAGTGCACCATTATTGTGCTCAATATATGCATATGTTTTGTTGACAATTACAATATCTCTTTAAAAAAGACACTTAATAGTTTGTTTTAGATTCCATGGCTTTCTGCTGTTTTTTTCAGTAGTTAATTATTGATTTAGGTAGTCAATAATTAGGTGCCATTCAGCTGAGGCTGGAATGCATGGCTTCTTCGGCGGCCCCTGGAGAATCTCACCCCTGTCAGGTTCATTAAGGTTCAGATTCTCATATTGTTATCTTGCGTCTTTAAGTATCTTGTCCTGAAGTTGGCACCAAAATTCTCATCTTGTATTCCAGCCGTGTGCACCCTGTCATGAAAGGAATGTGAGGGACTGGGCGATGGACCAAGGATGCTTGTTATAGGGTATATCAAATTAGTGTGTCTAAGCCTGGCAGACCCATTTCAAGTTTTATGTAGCAGTTTTGTATTGTTATTTTGGATTTACAGCATACTTTATGGACTGTGGTCTAGTTAGCAGCACAGTAGAGACTGTAAATCGTCAAGCATTTGATTGTAAACGCTGTAAAACAACACGGAAGACCTTGATGGAGATTTTCTTAAATTGAATAAACATTTTCCCTTTTCATTGCGCCTTTAATGTGGACGTGAACCTCAGATGGCTACGTTTCCTCCCTGGCCGCACAAGGATGTTGTATAGTGCTTTATTATAGTCATTCACCCACTTTTTTCACATTCACCCATAAGAAAGAGACAAGTAAATAGCATTGCTTTAAAAAAAGAGCTTCCTGTGTTTTTGCTTTTATCCCAAAGATGGTTCATCTATGAGAAACGAATCACATGACTAGCCACATCACAGCTTTCTTTTAAACTATTAAGCTAAAAAATAAAAACAAATCTGTAAATTAGCATAAACACGTACACTACTGTTAAAGAGTTTGGGGTCAGTAAGTTTTTGGGGTTTGTTTTTTAAAACAAAATTATAACTTTTTTATTTTATTTAGCATGGAAGAATTAAAATGGTCAAAAGTGGCAGTACACTGATTTCAGTGTACATAAAAAATAAGATTTCTTGAGCACCAAATCACAATGATTACATTAGCCGCATATCCTTCAAACACGGGAACTTTCTCCAGGAACTAGGGACTTTGGGGTTGGACTCGATGTGTTTTTGACTGCAGGAACCGGGGTCTAAATTAAGTTCCGGGTAAAGATTTCCACCTCAGAATGGTCCTGCTTGCGAGGTAGCATTTTTAAAAGTTCAGGAACTTTAGGGAATGGGACTTGGGCGCTGAACATGCTGGTTGAGCTCACTCAGCATTTTATGTCAACCTAAAAGTTGCGCTTTGTGCAGTAAGAGTTGTTTACTATTCAAATCAACAATGGAGTTTAAAAAATACGATCGATGGACTGACGAGGAGGTTCAGGCTTTATTAAGTTTATTCGCGGAGGACGAAATCCAGTGGGCTCTGGAAAGTCACATGAAGTCCTACGTAACCAGAGAGAAGTTCCTGTGAAAAAAGTTCCTAAATTGTTCCGGGTAATTTTGGTGGAAACGGGGCTATTGATTTCTTAATGATCATGTGACACTGAAGATAGTCTAATAGCTGGACTAATGTCTGACAACCAGTTTTCCAGGCAACCCGTAACCCGAGTTTTTCCAACCTTCTACCCGTGAAAGTGCACTGGAACGGCTGTTAAACCCGTGACTTCCCGCCTGTGAACTCGTACTAAATCCATGTACTCCCAGTTACGAGTTCTGACATCCCATAGCCCGCGAAACAACAATGGCAGCCCTTACGGATGCGGTGTTTATGGAAGTCATGCATTAAAAACCAAATTGTTTTTAAAATAAGGTATTGCTCTAATGTTATTTATCCAAAAATACTATGCATTATCAGCAGCTTTTCTAGTGTTAGCTAGTTTTCAGTCCATTGAGTGCAAGAATACATTAATACCAAATACATTTACAAATAATGTAAAATAAAAGGTATAACAGCTTCTCTTGCTTTATGCACCGTTTCTCCTTATTTTCCCTCAAATAAGCAAGGAGTAAGCACCTTTGGCGATAGAAATGATTGTAAATGAGCATAACCCCCTTACGGTCTGCTATGTTTTGTTTACATCTCTCTTCCGCAATTCCTGGCGTTCAGGCAGTTTGGCATGACTTTGCCTGGAACGCTACAAAGTCGTAAGTCGTGGTTTGAAGTCGTAATTTACGGGCTGTGGCGCTGACCGACGTTCAGGGTATTAAAATGTTTCTGAGGAAATGCTGGGGACTGGACATAAGCACTAAGGAGTACGCGTACTTGAAAGGGGCTATTCTGTTCAACCCAGGTGAGACATGCTGCACTGTCACAGCTGAATTAGGACACTTCCCAACTGCCTTTAAGATGAACCTAAACCTGCCTGGAATGCAGCATAATTCAGCTTTGCCATCATAAGAATAAATCACATTTTAAAATAAACAGAAAAGTTATTTTGCGTTGTAATATTATTTCACAATACCAGTTTTTAAAGTCTATGTGGTGTTTTTAATATGCTTTCAGACAAATCATGTACAAATTCACAAGTCAACACCATTGCTGAGTATTTTCTCCTTAAACTGCAGTCAAAAAATGCGGTCTCAAAAAGCAGTGTGAAATCACTGGTGTTTCTTGCATCACAAACTACCTTGTAGCCAATCATGTTAACATGTGGGCGGGCTTTAGCATATCATTAACTATGCAGTGAAGCAGGGGAGTCTTAGGAGAAGCCAGGTTATACTGCTATATTTTTCTGTTGATATGATCCATATGATGTATATTACAACGTTATGATGAATGTTGTAAAGAGCGATGCATGCATTACCATTCTGATACATTGACTTATAGACGAGACTGTATAAGTGAGTGGAGGTGGGGCTCATTTGCATATTCATGGCTACACATACTAAATGAAGCAAGGTTGAAGAGTTACATTCAATCTATTTTAAGGCATGAATAACTTTTTTTTTCACAGGAAAAAAACGGTTTAACATGTAATTTTGGTGATCAAAGATGAGTTTTAAGGGACAAAATTATTGCCTACAGGGGGGCTTTAAAATTCTTAATGACCCCACACTTTTGAATGGTAGTGTATGCAGTCGCATATGAGTATTCACGCACACTCGAGCAGGATGCATTCAAACTTTAAACTTCCTGTGGGCCACCAGCCATGTCCACCCTCAGGCTGGGCACATTTGCGGCCGCCCCCACCACACCAGTCCCAGCACACATAGACATTCCTCGCGGATCACTGCTTTTGCCCTCTTTATTCCCATTCTGTAGCTGCTCCGACACCTGTTCCGCCACTCTCCCCCAGCTCCTTATTAACAGCGCGTGATATTAATGGGAGGTGAACGCTGGTTCTCCTAAAAGTCCCGCTCGGCTCCGCGTGTCCACATGCAGACCTGATTTGCATGCCAATCCACACTTTTTTTTCCCTCACAGCTTTTCCCAGGCCACTGCCCTGCCAAGCCAGTGAATTAAACCCTCTGTCCCTATCTCTCTCTGATTTCCCTTTCTTTCCCTCTCTCTCTGTCTGTCCAGCTGACTGTGTGCACCTGGGTGTGATATGTGTGCGCTGAATCGCTCAGTCATACTGGCAGCTTTCTGCTCTGCGCTGGTTTTCTTTTCTTTTTTTGGAGCTTCATTATGTTCTGTGGAGGGGCATAAATCACTCGTCAGCTTTGTTTAGAGTCGAACACAGAGCTGGTGCTCTGGCATTTTCTCTGCATGCACGCACACACACAAATTTTTACGTAGGCAGATAAAAACATCCTCTTCTCTCTGTTTTTAAGGCACCTGTTGATTGTCATATTATTTAGAGATTACTAAAGAGAAACATAGCAGAAGATTGCAAATTTTAAATTAGAGTGATCTTTACACTCTAGTGCTCAAACACACAAATCTAAGTTCTTTTCTTGCTTCCTGTCTCTGTCTCTTTCAGTGAATTGGCATTGAAGACTTTCTTAAGGAATGACAACGTCTTTAAAAGGCTGCAGAGCCATACCCCTGTGTCCTTTAGAAACACAGAGAAAGCTCCACCTCTTGTGTGGTATTGTCTGATGTTCTGTGAATACGGGAATGTGCCACAATATAGAACAATAGCCTTTTCTGCTAGATTTGCCTCTCAGGTGGAGCATCGAGTGGCATTTTATTTTATTTTATTTTATTCCCCCCTTTTGAGTAGGCAGGAACTTGCATGATGGGAAATAGATGTCCTAGGGCATTACCAAGATGCCTGCAGAGTCCAACTGTCTTACCCCATAAAGAGACTTTATGAACTTTTTTTGGATAGCCGTCACAGTTATGTTTAAATAGAATTTGAATTGCATTCAAATGCTCAGTACTGAGTCTCTATTCAGATGCTGGCAGAAATATCCAATTGCCATAAACACACAATAGTTTTGTTGGCAGCTGTTACCTGTACATTTACTATACGATCAAATTGGTTTTAAAGTTGCATTTTATTCAGTATAAGCCTACTGTAGCACATTTGATTCTGACTGTGATAAGCACTCGTTCACTCCAAACAGTACATTAAAATTCTAGGTTGGAGGAGGAAATCATAAAGCTCAATTATGTATCACATGGAAATTATAAAGCTAAATTATGTATCACAATTGTAAATAAGCTGTAGTGGATTTTTTTAAAAACCTTTTTTAATACCTTAATGGCAGCACTGTGTCTGTGGAATGTAGTTAAAAGTTTTGAAAATGGTATCTCATTCTTCAACTTGGCAATTGTAGCAGACTGTGTACCCAGATACCCTGTGCTTTGTCTCTGATAAAGCACCTTATTTGATGGTGCTGCTTTGCTTTGCCAAAACAATGTTGGATGACTCTGTTGGCCATTTTTTATTGCCAGACTTTACTGACACTTTTATTATGGCCTATCTTTCATTAGCAGAAGAGGGTGTAAAAAGAAATACACTGCCCAATAAATATGCATGCTGTTTCATTGCTTAATCAATGTTTTTGGCACGTTTTTATCATTACAATGATAGTCTTTGAAGTAGATTTTTTTCAGATGATTTAACAGTTAGACATTAGGCTACCTGTTTTGTCTTTACAGTGTTTGATTGCTTAAAGCATTAAGGCTAAGCAATGAAATGATGTGCCTTAAGGTCTATTTGGTGGTCAAAACAGATCTTTTATGCCTCTTGCTAGATAAGCAAACCAAACCTCTAAATCAACTTAAGTGACTGTAATCGACCGAGAGCAAACATTGAGGAATGTGAACGAAGGGCCATTGGAGATTCAAGCGTCAGAACAAAAAGAACATAGACTCCAGACTTTAAACAAGCCATCTGTCTGCGCATTACACAGGTCTTAAGCAAACGTTTATATGTGTTTTAAAGTCGAAGACTATGTCTGTCCTGTGCGAACTCTTTCATTGGATAATTTCAGGTGACAGAGTGGCTTGACAAACAGGCTTGTGCCTGTTTCTGCTCAGGGGAAACTTCTTACCCTTGCCCTTCCTGGTGATCAATTACCCCAGTTTTTGTGAGCCCCTGTTTTGTTTGCACGCTCTCTGTCAGCTTGCAATATTATACCACAGCCAAGGTTGCCTCAGCTCACGTCTGCCCTCTGAATGAGCAGTTGATCCATACTCCTCCAGGAGTAGAGGGAGTGGGCTCCAGCCTGAATAGTGTTAATTTTGTCAGCTACTTATTTCTTAATAAGTAGTTAGTCCTGTGTCAAATGTACTTTTTTGGAATTATCATATTTCAGTAAACCTTTTACTGTTGTTTTTCAAGTTTTAGTCGACTAAATGTCTGGGGAAAAAAAAAATGTCATGTTGCATAATAGTTAAACTGATAATGATTTTCTTTTCAAACTGAATTGTTTCAATCTCTCTCCTCTCCACCTATAGTGGAAATCTTTTTAGACAAAAATAAAGAGATATTTTGGTAACTTTTTATTTTTTAATTATGTTTTAGTTCACACTAAAAAGTGTGAACTTAGTTCACACTTGTAGTTTGGTTTGTTTGGTCTGGACCAAAAAACAAAAACAAAACATATAGTCCTGGTCCGCTTAGCGTTCACACTGGCATTTTTAACAGCAAACCTAAAGTTACCGACCCAAAGGCATAGGGATACGGTCACAACCTTATTGATCGGCTTTTATTACATATATTTCGCAATGGAGCTTGCTTACCGAACATTCAAAACAATGCTGTGTGCTGGATTAAACATGATCATTTTATGTGTGTACATATGGTTTTATTTTTACCAGCTGAGAACTCACAAAGAGCTCATAAAATGTTCAAAACATTCAAAACAGCACCAGGATTTCCTCCGTTGTATGCAGAAAAGAAGATCTGCTGCAAAAAGATGGCAGTTTTTAGTCTGTCCTGACTAATGGGCAACACAGGTCCTTTGATGAGAAGAACCATGTACACCGATCTTTCCGTGTCGTCAAATCAGCTGACTTTTAGCGTTGCATCTTGTCACATTACGTCCTATTTTTGGTTCGTTTACATGTCTTTGGTCAGTGTTGCGTTCATATATCAATCGAACCGCACCAGAGTTCAGATGGCAGCGTTCACATTTGTTCAAATGAACCGCACTAACCGAGCAATCGCACCAGGGTTCGTTTTAATTGAACTAAACATGACGTGAAGTGTGAACACACCCTTAGTCTCGTCTTTTTTCTTCATTTTTGCAGATTGATAAAGTCACAGCGGTTTGTCAATGACTTTATCATCTCGTCTTAGTCATGGGACAAGCTCGTCGACATATATTTTCGTCATATATTTCATTAATAAAATTAACACTAGTCCTGAAAGCCTCTGTCATCTCAATCGCTTAGAAGCACAAAAATCTAATTGCACTTGACTGACCCCTTCATCACAGGAGCTCCAGCCCGCACAGATGTCCAGCGCAGATCCTGAATTATGGAGGTGTCTGTGTGCAAGTTCTGTTTGAGGGCTTAACTCTTGATTCATAACATTAGATAAGCAATGAGGCCTATCAGTTGTACGACTGATTTGTTTCACTGATGTCTGATGGTATTTTAACTGTTTAGGATTTGAAGATCAAGCGGCTTTCTCTTCATCTGACAGATTTTTTTTTTGTTCCCCATTCATTATGTTGCGAGTCCAAAGTAATTAAAGAAATGCAAGCATGGTTTGCATTGGCGCTTCTATGATATTGCAAATTTTTTGTGCTGTTCAGATTTCACATGGGAGTCGTGCACCTCAGCTGTTAGTAATTCTGTCTGAGGGAGTTTACGGACCGAGACTCATCAGTTAAGGTCTTCCAAGGAAAGTTCCAGATAAATTTGCTGCCCTACTTATTGTGCTTCCCTCTCCACAGCTGCACCGAGATCCATCCCAGAAATCTTGCACACTCATGGGCCTCTTTCCTCACTTCTGTTCCGCAAGCATTGAATTAGTGCTAGACATATAAGAGCCCTCAAAGGGTTTAAACTCTCTGTCATTTGGCTCAAGTATCTAAGTAAAACTAAAGCTAGTTTCCGTCCAGAGTAACGTAAAAGGTCACTCTAATGTCCTGGAGCACTTTTTGTCAGTCATTTTCCAGAATTGTGTTTGGCCTTGGCTAGTGTCGTCTGGGTGGTGCAACAGGCTAGCAGATACATAATGGTCCAGTGCACGCAGTCTGCAGTGGAGGCCGCCCCAGAGGTTCTTGTTTATAGTTCCCAGAGGACCACAGGGAGCCATAACTCATCCAGGGATGACGAGCAAACTCATGTGCCTGGAATCTGCAGCGAGACAGCACTTTTACTTTCCACTCATTTTTGGTTTTCCCTTTAACGTGCAACCCCTTGGTAAGGGGGATCCTGGTTAAGTGGTCACGGGTGTGAAGAGTAACGCTGCTTTTCTCCTTGGGTCAGGAAACATGATGGAGCTGCAACTGATAGGGTCCACCCATAAAAAAAATCCTGAAGAGATAAAAACATCAGCCTGTGGTCTGGATAACAGCTTAAAGGCACTGCTTCTGTCAGCCCGCAAGAATAATCATTCCAGGCTATCGTTTTTATCTATAACGCCTTTTCTGTTCTCTTCTGTTAGCTTATCCACTGCGTTTGTAGCCACCTCATCACACTTTTAATCCTCATTTGTTGAACAAGTGGTCATTTTCATAATGTCCAGTTATGGTTTAATAGAGACTATGGATAGTAAGGAGAAGCTTTGCATTGATTATACATTGAAACCCTGGCCTACATGCTGAAAAATATCAATGGAAGTGTTTTTTTGGCAGACATCACTCCATCGACTGGCAGGAGATAATCTTGTCGCGTCAGACCCCTTAAAACCCGCTTGCAGTGCCATTGTGCGCCTCCTTCCTCAAAGTATCGACGAGAAAATCTATCCTTGTGTCTTTCATGGATCTCGCTCTGTCGAAAGAAACCATTACCTATTTTCAAGCCTCAGAATTGATATTAACGAGGTAAAGTTCATAATCGCAGCTGCAGGTAATAAAGAGAGGCTTTTGTAATGAGGCCACGGTATTATGAGCATATTGGGTGTCAGCAGTACACTCCGTACTGTAGCAGATTGAATAATTTGCACTTGGGAGATGGTTATGGATTACCCAGGGGGGTAATTTGAGGGTGTGATCCAGCCCAGCAGGTCAGTACTTTTAATTTTTCTTTATCGGGTGTAAAAGCTGTTGCTCTAAATGGCTTCTCATCATGACTTCGCCGAGTCGCTGTGCTGATTAGCATGCTGTAATTATGCTAGGTGTTAATGTTAACTGCAGTGTCTCTGTAAACTGAACATATGCTCGCAGGAGGTTTTTGCACATATTTTTAGTCACAAGTCTTATTGTTTGTTTGATATTTGGCTTTGTTTCCTTTTGTTACAAGGTTATTGATGATGACCCTTCTTAAGTGAAAACAGACGCCACTGACTCCAGTCAGATACTTGAGCAATCACGCACTGAATGTTCAGAATAATCAGTGCATGACTTCCAAAGCTCGACTTTGTAGTAAATTTTTCTTTTTTTTTGCCATGCAAACATAACCTACATTTTTTGGTTACTTTAGAGATTCTGTTTGAGTATAATTTGTGGCCTTGAAAAGGTTTGGTAGTGTTTTGCATAATAGAATAATTTTAGTCAGTCAGTTTATCATAGATTTTCCGTGTTTAATGCAAAACATAAATGTATTCCATAAGTAATGCAAAATAAAATCTGATTCACATTAGTTCCATTTTATGTTCTTTTGAACTGTTATATTTCAAAACTCTTGCAGTCATGAAAAACATTGTGTTCAATTCACTGGATTTAATGTGAACAAGAGGGAAAGGTAATGAAGTGTCCCCTCCGTACACATGGTTTCTCACACACGGCTGCTAAAAAGAAAGCCCGCAAGATATTAACTTATTTCAAAAAATCGAGTACGCTAATCCTTTCATATTAGATCAAGCGGTAGAGAGTGGTCAAGCATGTTCAGTTTGATTACATGATGTGACGTACACTGTAGATACGTGAGACTGCTGCATATGAAGCAATTAGTTATTTATTTGCCACTCATTAAACATTTACAGCCTCATATGTCTCGCCTCATCAGGACAGACCTGGGACTATGTTCTTACAGTCTTCAAAATGAGCACTAATTGCCCTAAAAATTAAATCTATTTTTTTTCCAGTGCATTTTTTTTAGATTAAATGTCAAATGTGTATATATATATATATATATATATATATATATATATATATATTAGACATTTAATCACACATTTAAACATTTAGAATTTAATATATTTAAATTATTACAAATTTCTTATTTTGATATTTCATTATATTTATTATTATTTATTCATATACAAATAGTGTTACCAATCATTTTTGTGAAGGGTCATGACATATTGAACAGTGCTTATTTATGAAGTGCTAGCATGCATGCATTAAATTTGCTATCACTCCACCATATGTATCCATCCTCAGGCAGCTGTGACATCATGACTATTCAAACAGGTTTGAATGGTGCTGTTTTCCCCTTCTCTGAGGTGTTAGACGGCCACAGGGCCTATTCTGCATGACGTGAAGTGTTCACTTTCATTAGTGTTTAATGACACGTCTAAGATTCCAGTGTAGGTGAGTGCAGTGTCAATATTTGACCTTTACCCTCTTATAATAATACACGCCTGCCTCTTTCCACCTATTTGTCATTATAGATCCCGGACTAATAATTTTCTCTTTTTATTGTATGTTTTCTGAGATATCTAAGTAATTGAAAATTAGATAGTGCTAGCAATAAATTAGCATGGTCCCAAATGTCTGACAGTTATGAGGTCTAAAAAGTCACTGCAGCCATAATAATTGTTCAACTGATGGCAGATCCATACTCCTCCAGAACATGGCACTAGCAACACCTAGGTCGGGGGTTTGATTACCTGGTAAAATAAGAAACGTATATATCGCTGAAAGTCACTTTGGATAAAAGCATCTGCCAAATCTATGAATGTAAATACACAGCAGTATAACTCTTGCCCAAAGCTAGCAGAAGGAGATCAAACCTGTTTGAGGTTAACCTCGTAAGTCTTGGAAAGTCTAGGGTCCCTTATGGCCAGATTTAAATATTCAAAAGGATATCAGAGAGAGGAAACCTGTAGCCACACGTCTCCTTCACTCTTATGAATATTTATCTGTCTGCAGTTGGTTCTGGAACATAACAGGGTGTTGTAGAGCAGCGTCTGTTTCTGACAGTTTGCGAGCGGCCCATCTGTGGCTTCCTCCTCCAAGAAATCTTTCTTGGCTTGTGGAGGACTCGCAGTGGTTCCTGGAGGTCCCATATCAGTGAGAAGATCCCAGCACAGAATTATGCTGACGGTTAACAAATTTTAAAGGCCCTTTTAGCTCATAAAACACCATTGTTTTGGCAGGTAGAGTAGAATTAGAATTGTAGAATTGTCAAGTAGAATTGACTGGTTAATGTAATCACATTGGCAAAGAGAGGGTTTATTTGGTGAAGGTTGTTTGGACAACAATAAAAGGGGTTTCAGTGCAGATCGCTCTGAACAAAGAAGCTCTTGGATGCATCACCTTTGAAATGCATCCAATCCCTGCAATCCTTGCATCATCCCTTTTGGGGTTATTCAAAGTGCATGCAACTCATAACACAAGATAACCCTAAATAGATAGATATGCAACTAGAATGCATTATTTTACTCTTGAGGTCAACCTGAAGCAGGGTCCCATGTGCGACATTTCGAATCCATAGTACAATATCTTTATTCTGCTGTCACAATGTACAGTAGATTATGTTGGAATACAATGCATCTCCGGTCATTAGTCACCGAGTCTAGAGCATACATCCCTTGTTCAGAGCGCCCACGCTGTACAAGAAGCCCATAGGCCACGCTCAGTCAGAAGAAAGGAATCAGCATGTATTGCAGACCTCCAAACCACACAGCCGTGACTAATTGGATTCCTCTGTGTTCATGATGCATGCATAATGTACACATTTTTAATCGTTATTGCTTTGGTCTATGGCTTGCGGGCAAGGAGTAGGATGCAGGCAATTATCATTTTCATCAACTCGATGCATGGTGATGTTTCTAAACCTGTCAGCTTGATGCAGTCTTTTTCATGCTTCTTTACAATGTCAGTTCCCTTGCAGGTATTTTTGCTTGGATGCAAACCTGTCAGAAGGTATTGATCTTCCACACCCTTGCAAATTAGGATTTTGTCTATTCCTAGAATTTCAGCTTTCTGTTAGAAATGGGACTGCATGACTTGGAACATAATCATACAGAAAATTGTTTTGTCTAATCTTAAGATTGAGGTTTAAACTGGGATAAGACAATTTTTTTAAATCTTGTATTGCAACTGATTAGATTTCAAGGTAAAACCACAACAACAACAACAAAAACACTCTACCAGTAGAAACAGTTGTCTCACTTGGGTGTGCTCTTTCAAAGTATTATTATTTTTTTACATTTGTACTATTTTTGTAAAAAAAATACTGTTGCAAAGTGATATGCATCTTAACTCACTTTCGTGTGGCATTGCTTAACCCTTAAACCTTTATTATGTTGAAAAAACAAGCGCTTCTGTAATAAAGGCCTTCTGAAGGGAATCGATGGGTTTGTGTAAGAAAAATATCTATATTTAAAACTTTATAAAGTAAAGTGTATTTCTTCCGGCGGACCTCCTTCCATATTAAACTTACAAAGAGTGTAAAGCCTCACAGAGTTCAAAATGCATATGTCACATCCGATATCATCACCAGTTAGACTTTTTCTGTAAGTTAAATACAGAAGGTTTTTAGCTGGCTCTTTTTAGATAACTCCGATTGTATTCGTCTGAAAGAAGAATGTCATGTACAACTAGGATGGCTTCAGTGTGAGTAAATCATGGGCTAATTTTCATATTTAGGTGCTATCCCTTTAATACATTTCTGACATACTTTCTCATGGCATTGCTTGATGTGAAATCCTCCAGCTTTTATTTTGGCCAACAAAAACAAAAAAATGCAGTTTGTTGTCTTCTCTGTATAACTTTAAAAAATGAATGATATTATGAAAAAAGTAGCCTTTTGCAGTTTAATAATTGCAATTACAATTTTATTTTGATTCATTTTGCAGCCCTTTTTCTAAATCTAAATCTTCCTGCTCACATCAGTGTATTTATGTAACCATACTGTAGAATGATTCATTTATGACACTTGATATACATTGCAGCAGCTGTAATGGTTTTTAAATACGGTGTTCTTTGAAAACCAAAACACATTAGCCCTTAGCATCTCACAAGTTGGCGGCACACCATCTAGGCTTCTTAACAGCAAAAACATATTTCGAAGCATGGAAAGACCACAGTGCTTAAATGGTTGGAAGGAAGAATACGATTTTATAATATAACATGATGTAAGGTCCATCGTCTGTGTCCTGATCTGCTTTGGAATCGCGATCAGTTGGAAAGGCAGTTTGTCTGTCAGCTCTCTCCGTCTTGTCAGACACAGCCAATCATCTGAAGCCGGATCCTAACACAAGCGAGAAGGGTTTGAAGAAGGGGAAAGAGTGAGTGCAGCTTCCAATTACCAGTTCGTGGTCCCCTTGTGTGGCACAGTCAAAGTAAATAATTAAGCTTTTCAATGAAGAAACACCATTTAAACAAGCTGCTAAAGAGGTGGTGGGATTGATTTGAGGACTGGCCTTGAGACAAACACAAATTAGAGAGTAGCCAAGGACATCTTATTTGTTGAGAGAGAGAGATTGTGTGTGTGTGTGTAGGGGGGAGGCATTTGTCAATGTGTGTGAGTGGAAGATAAAAAATGTGCAGTGTTTTCCCAACTTTCTATTTTGCTATAACTCTTTTTCAACCCTAAGCAGTCTTGAATGATGTGCTAGTCAGCTATATAAGAATGGAGAATTACCGTAGCCTGTCCTGTGTTGAACCCTGGGAATTCAGAGCTACATCATTGTGTCAAGCAGTCAGGAACGCTCCGCCGACTGTGTGGTAGCATATTTCACAAGGAACCGCACGCTGCCAAAATCAACCGCCTGCTTCCTCTTCCTCTGAAACACACTGATACTCTGTGTTGGCTGAGTCCACTTTTATTTCTGCCTACCCTTCCACATCCCTCCACACTTCCCTACATCATCATCATCATCTGACCCCTAAATTCAGCATTTAGTAGCACGACCATAATCCCAGAGCATGCATAAATCTCCTTGAGAGAGCGAGACCTCTCGGCAGATGTATCTAAAATATAGCAGATTCTGTTTTGTTCCTCACAAGCCCCTAAAGTAACGCTGGTGGGGTTTGGGTATCTGCCACCTCCCTGGATTAAACCCTCACTCTCCAAGCATGTTCTTGGTGCCTTATGCTCGGGCATACGGACTCAATTACCATACAAAGCCATTCTGTAATGCGGCGGTTATGTGCACTCCACCTAATTGACCCTCGTTGTGCTGAATGATTTCTGGACGACTAGGGGCACGTCAGAGCTGCGGAGCGGTGCTCACTCATCATTCCAACCGCACGGGCCTCTACCCTTCAACGTGACATATGAACATCATTATCACGTACACATGCCACTCGGATAAAATGGTTTCTCCGGACCCTTCTGTAAATTGCAGCAGGATCCTAGTGTTACATCGATCCTGCACGAATGACCTCTTCTGTGGTTTCTTGTCGTATATGTAAAAGTATTTGCCTGCTCTGAATAGCAGCAACAGCAATGTGGTTTTCGCTCAGATGCCCTAACTACTCATTTTAATTCTAATGAATTCCCACCCCAACTAGCTTTAATTTTTCAGGTGTGTCTCAGAGAGAACAGCGAGAGGTTACATGCCTGTGAGGAACAAATGGCTGCATAGTAGAGATGACTCCTCTAATCTGTGCTGGAGCATGTGCCTGGAGCTACAGGCCTGTTCCTGTGCCAGGGAGATGTGCAGTACTGCTGCTGCTAATGAGGAAACATTTTGATATCAAAGGATATGCAAATCTTACATAGTATTTCCTTTTTCAAGACAAACTGACAAAGAGAGCTGTTATTCTTAATCATGGCACAATGGGCTAATCTTAATCATTAGCTATTATTTTGTGTCCTAACAGGAAAATAAGGTGCTCTGGGAAATCAGTATGGCATTAGTGCTTCGTAACAGTAGGGTATTATTTGTTAACATTTATTAATACTATGGAATTAATACGTATGAATAGTACTTTCATGGCATTTTATTAATTTTAATTTAACAGTTTAAAATTAATTAATATTTTTAATTACAGCATGTCAATTTAATAATTTTTTTAACAATGAACATTAGTGTATATACGCTCAAATTATTAGTCAGCAAGTCTCTTATATAGTGTCGCATAGTCTTCAGTGTCACAAATATGCTGATTTTGTGCTCAAGAAACATCTCTTATTATTATCAATGTTGAAAACAGTTATGCTGCTAATTATTTCAGTTTTTGTGAATAGAAAGCTCAGTAGAACAGCATTTATTTAAGATCAAAATTAGGGATGCTAATTTGGCTGTCGATACAGAGAGAGATGACTATTCAGAATGATATCTGAAATTAACAACAGAGTTATTATATTCAACTGCTATTTATTTTTTGATAGGCCTATAATAATCACACTCAAATAAAAACAAATGTTTGCATACAACTCAGTTGCACATAAGGTAGCTGTCATAACCACTTGGCTTAATGGCAAATATATTTAAACATACATATAATTAACAGTAAATAAGCTCTACACTGTTAAAAAATATTTTCATTCAATTTTTGTCTAATCAACTTAGATAATTAATTATCCAGATAACATCATTTTCATAACATCAATTTTTGATTCAGATAACATAATTTTTGAAGTTTCTATTAATTAAACAATTCTCCTTTGTTGTATTAACTAACATTTTTTATTTAAATTAACTGAAAATTTGAAGGCAACCAGGAAACTTACTTTTTAATAAGTTAAACCAACAATATATATATATATATTTTACAGTATAGTGTTTTTATAGCTGGATAACTTTACTGATGCAACATTAATTGATAATGTTCACAAGCTGTTTTATTGACATCTCTCCGGGGTTGAAACTTTTTGTGATTATATGAGACGTGATACATTTCAGTAAGTTGTATGGTATCTTATGTTCATGAACTTCATGTATGTTTTTTCGTGGTATATCTTGTTTTAATGTGGAAGAAATTACGCTTAACATGAAGCGCTACAGCAATCTGTCACGACACATCTAAGAGTGTCTAAACACCACTTATTGTTTTTCATGATAAAATGGATAGTATTTTAAAGCTGAGACTTTGTTTCTTATCAGAAGTAGTAATAAAGCACAGAGCTCTTTGCGATTTATTAGAGGCTCTCTACATATAATGTTTGGTGTAAGAAAAAAAAGTGAACCTGGCAATCCTTGCTTGAAATACAGGTTTTTTTTTTTTTTTACTGTTAGTGCATTATTGTCGACAGCCTTAAATTCAACATGAGAGATTTTCTTCACACACAGTATGAGTTTGACACGTTTTTCCTGTCCTCTTTTAAAAGACAGGATATAATCAGCCCTGATCATCGGCTGTTTTTAAACAATCAGCAGGGAGTGAAAATAATAGCTTTTATCAACCATTACCGATTGTGGGGCGATACAGCTGTACATCCCTAATAGAAATATTTTCTAATATTATAATTGTCTGTCTGTACTGTCACTTTTGATCAGTTTAATGCATCCTTGCTGAATAAATGTATTAAATGTCTATTAAAAAACATTAACCAAGATTAATAAATTCAGTAAAATAATAATAATTAAAAAATATATAAATTAACAAATTGAGCCTTATTCTTAAGTGTTACCATGCTGGTTGTGAGTCACTGATATGAATTTTGGCCTTGTGTGAAGCACTGTGGCATGCTCTATCCAAGGGCGAGGGGAGGTTTGTTGGGCATTTGCTGCCAAAACATTTCAGTCAGTCTCTCCACATACACCTCTGCACATTTTAGAATAATGATACCATGGTCTTCTGTCATAACTAGCCCACCCACATAATTGAGTTAGAGTCAGCCAAGCCGGTTTCTCCGGAAGCATCCTCGAGAGAGTATATAAAATCAGCCGCAGACATACACAGGTATTGGAGATATTAGGGATTTTTTAGGCAATGGAATTATCATCTGAAGACTTTCCATTTATCATTCCAAGTTGACATTTCTTGATGCAAATGGGAACAGGCCCAGATTCAAGGTCACTGAATGTATGACTGTGAAGTGGCTACAGTCCAGTGCCTGTGCAACAAGAGAGTGTGTGTGGCATTCTGTGGTCTACAGCTCAAACCCTAATCACCTCCCCAAATAAACAGACTCTCCTATTAATGATCCGTGTAGCCATTTTACATGGCAGCGTTCCCCAAATAACTTCAGCGATTTTAACAGGTGCCATTTTTTCTGGCTCAGGAGCATAGCTGCTGACCAATCAATTTTCCCGACAGTAATCCCTGGTCTGAAAGGATCCTGTTTCCTATCAATTAACGTGAACTGGTGTTCAGAGGCTCCTTTTGTTTACAGCCTTGCAATGAACAGCTGGCCTAGCTAACCTTCAGATGAAATGCCATAGCACCCTAAATCTCAGCGAAAACAAGGGCTGAGTTATCAATACATATTGCCTGATTTGATTAGATTCAGATACACAAGCTTTTAATTCAGTTCAAAATAGTTATGAACGCATCTGTTTTGAAAGTTTATAGAACATCTCAGAATCTATATTTATCTATCTATGTCAATGCATTATCTGTATGTATCATCTGTTATTGTTACTTTATTTGAATATATTACCAAATAGATTTAGTGAATTCAGTGGATTCATCTGAATGATTCAAATGATAGCTTTAAATCAAACTGAGTGGTTCAATAGAGTAATTTGTGCTTGAACCGGACTATATTATTTGCGCTGTATGTTTCTAGTTCACTTAAAAGAACAGATAAGAGTCATGTGTTGAATCGGATTGCGCTGTTTTTGTGTAAATCAATTATTTTGCAGTACACATTGTTTTTATCTCATCACGCTCAATTCGGACCATAAACGCAGGTAAACTGAGTAATATGAGTGTAAATCAGCAAAATGTCTTGAACTCCATCATACTATGAGAAGGTATTTTACTAAGCTGTCAGAAAGCTCCTCCTACCATTACATATTCACATTGGGGAAATTCATAAAATCACTCCTGTTGAAAAGCTTAAACTCACGTGTCCTCCTGGGTCTTAGAATGGTGTCTGTGCTGAGCCCTCCAATGACTCAAGCTTATTTATAGGCCCAGGTTGGAATGTGTTGTCACCTCCAGACGTGGTGTGAGCATAAACACATTCAATCCTCACGGTGCCACATCCACTACTCTCTTCAAAAAGTCCTTAAGAGAGTCCTGTGGAGCCAAGAGACCCCTCTGGTTTACCTCGTCACAGAGGATGAAGAGCTGGAAGCAAGACGTAGCAGTGAGGTACGGCCATAACTGCGGGGAGTCTTAAATCTCTAGCTTGGCTCTGCGTACGCAGAGGCCTCTGGTTGGGGGGGTTATCCATCGCATGGTACAGGACAGGCAGTGCATCACTCTTCCAGACTGCGAAAAGCAGGAGCTTATAAAGCACAGGAGCTTATGAAAGGGAAAGAATGTTTACCTCACCGCTAGTCAATGCACTCATGATGCTGTATAAAGGACCACATGCCCACAAATACTCGGAATGAGGTTAGAAAATTCACGTTGCCACTTATTCAATTCCATTGTTTATTAATTATTATGGCCTATAATTGCATTTTGATTTCACCTCTGTGTACCAACTGAAAGCAGATCTTCATTTTAGACTTGGATGTCCATTCATAGTAGCCTGAGTATACATTTTAGGCTTAGTGATAATCAAATGTAATTTAGCTTAAATTTGTGTTCCTTAGAGATGGAATATGTCCTTTTTAAAATAAATTGGACCCACGTGTAGTTTTTTCATTGAATGCTTTGGTTTTTCCTGGAATATAATTCAGAGAGAATCTAGAGACATGCCGAAATGCTGCGTTCCTCTGCACAGCCCCAAACAGTACGCTTACTGTTTTCCTTCAAAATCTCTGTCGTTTTCAAGGCCCCGTCTTAATTGCAACCAGCGTTTGAAAGCGCATTTAAAATGATCAAATAGCCTAATGCAAGATTAATGAAAATTCTGTAAATGAATAAGTATTTCCAATAGCTAAGACTGGTAATTATGGTGGCCTCAAGCTGAGGCTCTGAAAGACGTTTTGTACTCTGATGCTTGTAAAAGGAAGTCAAAACAGCTGCATTCGACTGTGATAAAACCCGAACTTCCTCTGTTTCCCTCAAAAAGTCTTACAACTTAGCCTTACTCTAATTACTAGAGGAAATTAATTAAGCCATCAATGCGATAACATGGAATATTCACATGGGATGACTGACGGCCAATCTGAACTGAGAACTATCATCCTGTGCCTCTGAGGACCCCAAACGGCAAAATGTGTTCTTTTTGACCCCAATTACTTGAGATGTTCTTTAACACCAACTAATCAGTAGAAGTAGAGTAACTGGCCTCCAGTAACTAGATTTTTTCCCCCCTCCAACCTAGCAGTCTCAACACAGTGGGTGAAAGGCTGGCTAATCTTGTTACTTGAAGGTCTGACCTGACGTTGAACAGCTGGAGTAATTGAAGTAATTGTTATTAGATTGATCTACTGAAACAAACAGTCATCTTTCATCTGATTATAGTTCTTCCCCTTTCAGGGGCATTCAAATCTGCAGTTTTTTTATGGCATGCATAAAATGCTTGGCTGTTTCCTGTAGAATATCAATGTTTTATCTAGGGGAGAAGAATATACTCATGAATTGTTGATGCAAATGTACATAGAGGGACTATTTGTGGAGCTTTTTGAGTGATAACTGATTTAAAATCCATTATATCCATGCTGAATATTGATAAGAGTCAGCGCTACACCTGTTCAGTGATTTTTTTTTATTTTTTTATTTTTATTTTTTTTACCATTATTAGATTTATATAAAATGTGTGGATTTAGCATCAGCGACAAGCACAGTTTACACATTTTAATCCCCCACCCAAATATTAGGAGGCGGCAGAATTATATTTTAATTACAATAGTTTTAATTAGCTTTCATATTAGCATGCAGTATGAGCAAACCAAATTAAAATACACTTTCCTTGTTCGCCAAGAAAATAGTCTTTTCAAGTGGTTTCAAATCCTGTACACCCATAAATGGTGACCCAAACTGTGTAGTGTGTAGGGCTGTCGTGATTCCTAGATTAAATTTGAGTACTCGATTAAAAAAAAAAAAAAATCCTAGATTGCAATTTACCCATGTCGAGTAATCAGCAAAATATCTGGAAGTGAATCCATGAACCGCATTTTTAGACCGTTTTCTAAGGCTGCATGGTATATTGAAACCATTTAAAAAACATACTATAGCATAATTCTGTTGTACATACACAAAGGCTGTGATTTAATTAAATGCCCAGAGGGTTTAGGCTGCACGGTATATTGAAACCATTTAAAAAACATACTACAGCATAATTCTATTGTACATTCACAAAGGCTGCGATTTAATTAAATGCCCAGAGGTTTTAATATACGTGCTTTATTTACATGGGTATAGTTTACGTGCGTCTCAGAGTGGCTCCATTCACAGTCAATGCTGCTCTACATGAACTGTTATCACTAACGTGTGGAGCTTCATCTCTACTGTTTTCTGTGAGTTTGGGTTGCTTATAATGTTCATCTGGGAATGCGATGTGCACCATTTTATTTTATCAGATTTTAATCTAAATCATTTAGAAACCTACACCAACACAGGAGAATATATCAATGTTTCTAAATAGGCAAACTTTTCATCGTGATTTGAAATTAAAAGTTTAAATCCCTCTCTCTGAGTTTGTATGTTGTTTTGATGTCCACATAATCTTGTTCAAGAAACTACAGTGGCTGTGGCATTCCTATCGTAAAGAAGTGGCCAAATTTTTAAAGATTAAAAACATTTGAATTTAATGTTGTTTGGCCGATATTAAACAAGGTTTTGATCTTCTGTAAAGTGTAACAACATCAGGCCATTGGAGCCCTCTGCAGGCATTTGTTATAATACATAATGTACACAAGTGAAGTTGATTGTTTATATGTATTTATTTTAACAGTATTGTTCAACAAAACAATATGTTTGCTTTGATACTTTACTTGAACCAAATATTAGCCTATTGCCTCATTGTTAATTATATATATATTTATTACCACAAAAATATCCTCTTACTCAATACTATTACTCTTATTATCAACAGCCCTAGTACTGTGATAGGAGTCAATCTGAACACAAATAGCTTCTCCCATGGGTAGATAGATATGGCTAGAATGATGCAATATGCATATTTTTGGATATTCATGCATGCAGAGGCATTGTAAAGTTTCAAAAGTTTCCCAGTATCAATATGCTGCCATGTCATTATTGAAAGTGTCTCTAGTGGTTATCGCATCGTTGTCCAACTGCTAACCTACATCCTGTACCGCCATGTAACCTCTGCAGTGGTGGAGCTTGATAGTGGGCTGTTGTCAGTAAAATATCTTGGCTGAATCACACAGCAGGGAAGCAGAACCCACTATTTCCTGCTCCCTTCTTGATTTTACAGCATTTTTCATCTTTACTACTAGAGACGGCTGTAATATCGAAACAGATTTAAGGCCGATTCCTGTCAAACGTGTTGATAGTATTTTATGGAGCAGTTGGTTAAGTGGTATCACAAGCCTCTATAAATGTCTGGATAAAGAATGATGTTAATGCATGAAAATATATGAAATATTCATAGCTTATTATACTTCTCCAGCGTTTCCTTTGGCAAAGACTGGGGATAAAAAGCGATTAAGCTCTATATTTGGTGTTAACATCAGAGTCTGTTTCTTTCTGGGTTTATTTGTAATTTAGGAACTACATTAGCAATTTCCCTCACTCTGTTTATTGAAGATAAATGATAGATTGCTAGATCCTTTGGCTGATATCTGTACATGAATGAACTCACAGACATTAAACATTGTACAAAGCATGACCTGGATGTATAACCTTTTTATGTTTCCTCCTGCTTCCACAGAAATGTTGATGGATTCCACCACAGCGACCGCAGAGCTTGGCTGGACAGTATATCCAGTGTTGGGAACAAGTGACAATAGTGTAAGTGTAAGTGTCTTCATATTAACAGATGTCTTGTTCTAATTCAGTTAGTCGTTTTACTGCACGCAATTTACTGAGGTTACATGAAATGATCAATTAATCCTACTTCTCTGATGATTGTGACAGAAACTGGATATGAATTCTTAGCGTATAGTGCCACGAAGACTAGGTTTCATCCATCAAGGCTCATGCCTGCTCAGCACCCACTGGTCAGGGAATAATTAATCGTCTCCTCCCCCACACCAGGATCTATGTTCTTCCGAACAGATCTGGGGAAGAAAAATGTATTCCTGAGTAATTTGCTGGTGTATTTCTAAAAAAACACTCCCTATTTTATTCAATTATTTATGCTTCTGTGTCTGTTTGGGGGGATGGTTTAAATTATACCATTCCATGCGTCTGGAAGCAGTAAAATAAAAATAGAAGACTGAGAGAGACTGAGACAAAAAAAAAAATGGAGGAAGAAAAGAGGATGGAAGCCTGACAATGTGGCTAAGCAACTTCAAAGTTCTTTAGATGTTCTTTAGATATAATTTTGCTCACCATCTTCTCTTCGAACCTAAGGGCACACAGCTTTCCCCCCCGTACTGATTAGAGCAATCAATATAAAAGAACAAAGAGGTCCAGTGTCTCTGGTTCTGAGGCTCTGGATTCAATCTGCACCAAATATGATTCACCTCTCCTTTTCCTCTATAACAAAAGAAACAGAATTACACATGCTTTGCGTCATGCCGTCATCACATCTTTTTCATCTTTATAACTCTGAAGGATTAACAAAACTATTTCAATAGCTACACAGACAGAGGGAATGTCTTGATATTAAGTGTGAAATTAAATATCGTGAAACGTATATTCACTGTTTTGACGCGTTCAGAAATGTAGATATCCAAAATGGCCCCAGCCCCTCAGAGGAAATGGATTCTTCAGCAAGGAATGCTGGTGATTGTTCCAACTTTCCCTCGGACACCACATACTTTTAGATACAGAGAATATAGAGAAGAGTCTCTAGCAAGACATTGCACATTTTAACTAAAGTCAGGGCATGGCGGTTCCCCACAGCAGCACTAAACAGGTGGGATTCTGTAAACCTTATAGAGAGAAAGGCTTTAAGTTATTGTCTTACACCCCTGCAGAGCCTTGTGGGCTTAACTAAAGTATCAGTGTCAGTCAAAATATAGAGCACTCTATCAACAGTTGGCTTTCATGCCACTGAATAGCTTTGCAAAACAAACCCCGTTGCCGAACTGTCAAGGAGAAAAAATCCAGATGTGGTTTGTTCATTCACTCATTCATTCTTTCATTCATTCATGTACATTTGTGTCCTGAATGTATTAGCCCTTGATGTTTTATGTAGATGGAATATACTGTATGGAACAGTGTAATTATGGAAGTTAACACCTACATTAAAGAAAGATTTATGGTAACCCTTTATCATAGCCAGGTGTGAGGAGCACATACTTCATGTGCTTTCTGTTATTATTTTTGACTGTACCTATTACTCCACATGTCTGCATAGTGACTTGTTTGGACCTGCACATCAGCTTTTCAAACTTGTGTTACAATTTCAGATGTCTTTTAATAATATAATGGCTTATTGAAATCAAAGTTGGAATTTAGTGGCCATCTATATAACTGTAAAGTGGCATGCAATCCTTGATTTGAGCAACGACATAATCAGACACTTTTTTTTAGAATAACACTGTTTTTACTCTAAGTAAGTGGTAGAGGAAATGTCATGTTGGAGAGCATTTTCAGTAAGCAGTGCTATGTAAACCCCTTGATTCATTCTTTTTCAAGGCCACTTTATAAATGGTTGTTTTATCATGTAAAAAGATGATTTTCCCTTATTTGGCACTTGGAAGCGTTTTATGTGAAGTAAACATTTTTATTTAAGATGACTTTTTTTTATTTATAACAGCTATGGTGTGAGCAGTCTGAACACATCCTCATGAGGCTGTAAATTAAGTCATTACCGGCTTCGTTAGAGAACAGCGTTGCAGGAGACATTACAAATGTGTGTAAATGCCACCATGTTCAAACCGAGTTTTGGTCATGCATCTAGACTCATTGCTTACTGAAGCAGAACATGAAAATAAGCTAGTACATTTGTGTAACTAATCAGTGTGATAGTGTGGCCCTCACTTGACTGCCTCAAGGTCCAGATCTAACAGTCATTAATCATCTGTGACTTTATTTGCATGCTCATGAACTGCTTCTGTCTGTTTTCCAACGAATAATGAACAATGAAATGTGATGCTGTAAAGGCGAACATGCTCACAAAAATGCTCGCAAAAATGTACTTACCCTCATATAATTTCAAACCTGCATGACGTTGCCTTTTGTGAAAGATGATAGATATTTTGAAAAATGTCATTATTTTGTTTTGTTTTTTTCTCTCCATACAATGAAAGTCAATGGGGTCCAAAACAACATTGAGACATTTTTCAAAATATCTCATTTTGTATTCCACAGAAGAAAGTCATTCAGTTTTGGTGAGTGAACGATACACAAATGATCCCTTTAGCTTATCTTAAAAAGTGGTTTCCTTGTTAAAAACCATGTAGTTTCAGTATTTCTGATGGCATGACATGAGCTACATGAAGTTATCAATAAACAAATATTTCAACCATCACAAACCTTTCAGAACCGCCTTAAATAATTTGGTTCAAGGATCAGTTCCAATGTGGATTGGTCTAAAACTATTGTATTATTTTGGGGTCCCAACATCAGGGAATGAAATGTCTGTGTGGTCACACATCAAAATTGAAACAAGCCGCCCTTCACCAGCATAACTCTTTTGTCATGTCCTTGATTCGTATGAGTTATGTAAACATGATCCACATGGATATAGATAGACACAAGGGTTAAAGAAGCAATAGGAAGCTTGTTTGTCTTACTTCACATGTTGTGCATTACCAGTGGATGGAGGTAATTGAAGCTGACTGCCAAAGACGGCTCTGTTTGTAGGTCGCCTCTCATTTTTTTTCAATCACTTTCTGTCCCTCTGTCAATCTCTCTAATGGTGGGGGGCTCAGTATCTTGCTTAGGGTTGTAATCCCACTGCACTTTAGCTGAAATATCCGGTTGTCATTTGTCCCACATGTCCCCTCAGGACAAATGTCTCAATGTGACTCTATCTGTCAGATTTCCCACAACTGCAAATTGGGAAACTTTCCCTCAGGAGCTGTCATACATGCTCCCTTTCGCCCCTCTGCTTGAATTATTTATTTATGCAGATTTACAATGTATTTTATTTGAGTCCTTTGCAATGAGATGTGGAGTCAGCATTTTTCACAGAAGGACTCATCAGCACCACTCGACTAGTTACAATTGCTTGAATACAAATGACAGCCCTGGGAGACCTTTAATTGCTGGCTTCATGTAAACTTCATAAGGTTCTGACAGTTTATTTGTAAAAGACGCAGATGTCCAAATAAAAGTTCAGAGCCGTGTCATAGTGGAACAATTAATATAACACAAAAGCTCGATCGCGGCCAACTTCTACATCCCCTGGAGCAAGACTTTTTCATAATTCAGCACAAGCGTGTGGCTCCACTGTAGCCGGGAGAGCCTCTTTCTGGGAGACTTATAGATCACAGCTCGGTTGTGAACCTTCTTTCGTCTTGGGTGGCGGGGGAGTTATCGTTTCTAAACTTCTGTCCACAAGAACAGTGTGCCATTTATCACAGAGCTCCTTTTCCCAGTGCAAGTTTAATTCAGTTCATTTGTGACTTTCAGGATTTTTTGTTTTTTTTGTTTGCATGATTTATTCATTTGAGATACTTGGCTATGCCGAAGACACTGTTTACATAAGATTAGTCATATAGCTAAAACATTTCTGTTTGCCAAAGTGTTATCATTTTTAAGGATGTTCACTGAGGACACATTCTTGCATCCAAAAACAGCAAGACAGAACTGTTTTTAATTTAATACTCATGCTTTTGGTTCTTACAAATTTAGCACAAAATAATGACTTTTATTCAACAATTTCTTCTAGCCTGTGTCAGACTCTTACACTGTTGATGTAACGTAAACAGTGCAACGCTAACAGAATGCTGGCTTACCATTGGCCGACGCTGTTCACGCGAGCACCACGACGCATGGGCACAAGTCGTTCTGCCATAGAACTAGGAAACACTGCACGGTTTACACCTGTGTCAACAGCTTAAGAGTTTGACACAGGCTACAAGAAACTGTTGAATAAAGTCGTTATTTTTGTTTATTGCGCACAAAAAGTATTCTCATCGCTTTATAAAATTAAGATTGAACCACTGTAGTCACATGTATTTTAACAGTCTCTTTACTACCTTTCTGGGCCTTGAAAGTGTTATTTAAATAGTTGTCTATGAAGAGGTCAGAGAGCGCTCGGATTTCATCAAAAATATATTTGTGTTCTGAAGATGAAAAAAAGCCTTACGGTTTTGGAACGACATGAGGGTGCGTAATTAATGACATAATTTGTGGGGGTTTTGGGCAAAGTTTGTAAATATGACATTTTGAAGTCGTATGATAGATATCTTTCATCCAGGTATTCAATTCCTTAACGTTAACTGAGATATAGGGATGCTTGGCTTAGTTCAACTAGACATTGCAAGCTGTTAAATTATTATAGGACACTAAAGTAAGAGAAGAACGCAGACTACAGTCATCTTGTCATGATTGAAAGACTGCAGATCACGACCATGTGGGGCCCATAAATCCCAGGTTGTGTTCTCATCCAGTGGACCGAAGCTCTGGGTTCTGCACTAGCAGTCTCTGTAATGGTCCTTCTTATATTTGCTTGTGACCCTTAAAGCATAGCTTGAGCCCTTAGACCTAATGGCGGCATCATTTTATATTTGGGTACCAGTAAATAGGAACACGAGCCAGTGGTGCACCACTACAGAAGAGCCTCCTATGTAAGGCTTTGGTCTTATAACAAGAGGGCAACCAGCCTCTTCTTGTGGGTCTTAACATACGTTTTGATAAAGGCCCTGACACACTTTTGAGAGCAGAACATTACTCATAGATTCAGGAGGAAGTGGCACATTACCCATAGATTCCGCATATATAGTGGCGCAAAAAAGTATTTAGTCAGCCACCAATTGTGCAAGTTCTCCCACTTGATGAGAGAAGCCTGTAATAGGTACACTTCAACTATGAGAGACAGAATGAGAAGAAAAAAAATCCAGAAAATCAAATTTTTCACAAAAACACAAAATCTGATTTTTAAAGAATTTATTTACAAATTATGGTGGAAAATATGTATTTGGTCAATAACAAAAGTTAATCTCAATACTTTGTTATATACCCTTTGTTGGCAATGACAGAGAGCAAACATTTTCTGTTAGTCTCCACAAGGTTTTTACACACTGTTGCTGGTAGTTTGGCCCATTCCATGCAGATCTCCTCTAGAGCAGTAATGTTTTTGGGGCTGTTGCTGGGCAGCACGGATCCCTCCAAAGATTTTCTATGGGGTTGAGACCTGGAGACTGGCTAGGCCACTCCAGGACCTTGAAACGCTTCTTACGAAGCCACTCCTTCGTTGCCCGGGCGGTGTGTTTGGGATCATTGTCATGCTGAAAGACCCAGCCACGTTTAATCTTCAATGCCCTTGCTGATGGAAGGAGGTTTTTACTCAAAATCTCACGATACATGGCCCTATTCATTCTTCCTTTACACGGATCAGTCGTCCTGGTCCCTTTGCGGAAAAACAGCCCCAAAGCATGATGTTTCCACCCCCATGCTATACAGTAGGTATGGTGTTCTTTGGATGCAACTCAGCATTCTTTCTCCTCCAAACACGACATTGAGTTGAGTTTTTACCAAAAAGTTATATTTTGGTTTCATCTGACCATATGACATTCTCCCAATCCTCTTCTGGATCATCCAAATGCTCTCTAGCAAACTTCAGACGGGCCGAGAAGTTGCACAATTGGTGGCTTACTAAATGCTTTTTTGCCCAACAGTATAGATTTAACATAACTGGTAAGTTTATAATTGTTCAGTTTAGGGTTGTGCCGATGGATGGCTGACCGACATCACGATGGAGCGCCACCATCGTGATGCCAAGCCCCCCGTTGCGAGTGCAACACACACTAATCCTCTTCTATAGTTAAACTAAAAAACTTTGGAGGGATTGCTCTGTAAATTAAATTGAGAGTATAACTAAAGCATATATGCGATTTTAAATACTGTAGTCTATGCCAGATATATAGCCTACATTTTTAAATAATCCATTTCATAAGCATGCCTGATTTTAGCACTTCTGTCAGTGAAACAACACACAACAGCCTGTAAAACATTTAAACGATTATCAGTTAATAATGGTAACATAAAGATTAAGACAATTAAATATTAGTTTAAAAAAAGATTTGTTTTATTTCCTTGCAAAGATGCGTCATGCTTTGAGATGAATGTGGGACACGAGCTGGATAGGCTCCTTCTCGAATATCTTCGTCTTCATGTTTTCTCCTGATGTTGCAACACATGTTGTAAAACGTCTGAAGAGCGAATTTTATCTCCCACAGGGTCAAGACATTTAGGCTATGTTTGATTATGCACTGCCAGAGAAAACGAAATTAAAAGCGCCGGTGTGTGTGCGTGAATTGCGCTATTCAAATAAACTTGACGCGCCAATTCTAATAAGAACAAACTGTGTTAAATAAAATTGGAAGTAAAAAGGTATTCATCCTACATTGTTTTTTTTTTATTTCACCACAGTAAAGCATGTGAATGGGTAGACTATATAATAGACTTAATTATAAGCAAACGAAAGGAAGAAATGTTTATAATTCCCTGCGAAAATGAGTGTGACGCGAGTGAAGAATTATGAAAAGAAACCTGATGTCCAGTGGGATAAAATGGACTAACTTTTAGCCTTTTGGTTATGCCTATATTGTTAAAGTTCACGGAAATCGGAAAATCGGGTACAAAAATATTTGAAAAGCTGTCAAATCTTTAATTGGGCTCAGCCTCCCTCTCTCATTCGGCATGAATTCATATGTTTTCATGGCTGCGATGTAACTGCAAATTTATTTCCTTTGAAAACAAAGCTTTGTGCTTCACTCCTGTGGTAATATATTTACGTAAAACAGCATTCACATAAAATACGGGGATAATAACAAAATTATAGTTTTAAATAGAAAATAGTATTTATGTAAGGAGGTATATTAAAATAAAAAGTGCACAACTCTTTACTTAGTTTCCCCTCACGTGCAACCTAGCGCGGGTGAGTCCTTATTTGGGTTAGCAAAATAACGAAACAGAAAATAGTATTCATGTAAAGAGAAAGTAAAATACAGATATAGTAAATTATATATTTTTATTTAAAACTGCCAATTTAGGGGACATCGCCCAACCCTAGTTCAGTTTATTTCACCTTTCATAACTATTGCCTATTTAATAAAATAATAAGAGTAGTATCATTTTATTGATTTTAACCTATTTTTTTATTTTAAAAGCTGTATTTATTTAATGAATAGTTATAAATTATATACAGAGAATATATTCATTATTCATTTGTATTCAGGTTACTTTTGTGGCCTGCCATATTACAAAATGTTATCTGAACTCCTCATTTAATCCCTCTTAAAACACATGGTCACCCTTTAGCCACACTCCCACTGAAAGTCCAGGAAAAAAACCTTTGAAAATGAGGATGTTTCTTCTAATTTCACACTCAGTGCTTGATCGCTTGGCTCTTATTATTTCTCATTTGGTTCTCCTCTTTGCCTCTGATGAAAGAGTTGCAGGAAAGCGGAGACAGCACAAAGGAATTCTTTCCATTTAAAGGCCGTTTGTTTGGACCATCATGTGGTACGCGCTTACTCATTAGCAACATTGCTTTTATATCAGTTCTTTCTAATTTGATTAGTCAGAGTGACAGACTACAAACAAGAGGATGCTACACCCTGTCTTCTCTTGTTTAACTACCCTTCATTCTCACCCCTCTTTCTGGTTCATAGAAGAATGTGTCATCCTTAAGAAAGGTGGCAAGGTCAATGGCTGCCAGTGACCCAAGACACATCTGGCTGCTTGAAAAGACTGAGCTGAAGTGATGGAAAACTTAATTGTACACACACACACACACACACACACACACACACACACACACACACACACACACACATACACACACACACACACACACACATAGTGCAAGTGTTAATGACCACAATCCTATCCAGAATCATTTCAGTTCATCTCAGCCGAATAACAGGGACATGGGAATAAAGAACAAAAGCTGCTAGGAAAGAAAGCTGTTTTAATTAGTCCAAGATCATTTGATAGAATGGAGGTCTTGGACAGGCTTGACTTTCTCCCCCAGTCTGTCAAAACTCTGTCAAAATCCTTGTTAAGCAGCAACTAATTTGGGAAATTATGTCAGCTGTTAAGTGAAGAGTAAGGAACTCAAGGGGAGGGTGTTTTGGGGAGGGTTTGGGTGATCGCTTGCTGGGCTTTTAGGCCGTGGTGCGAAAAGAAAAAAATTAAGGTGAAGAAAAGGGCTTTCCCCGTTGGACGAGGTCAAGACTTCTGTGCCTGGTATTTGAGTTGTTTAGTGCCGTAAGCCTGTGGCTTGATTGCAGGCAAGTTGGCTGAAAACCACAATGGAGTCATCTGGAGTCACTTTAGGCCGAGCAGTGAAGTCCTTGGCGCGTGTACCCTTCATGCTTTAGTCTGCACAATATATTCTTGTAAATTTTACAAGAAGTCTCTTTCACTCTATCAAATGCTTTGCGTATAATTTGATTATCTTAGGTTTGTAATGTTCAACAGGATGGATATTTTTTATGTTTATGTGAGTTGTTACACTAATGATCAGTAGGTCAGCTACTTTTTTTTTTCTTTCTTTTCCCATCCCGTCTCTAATTTAAAGGGATCGGTCACCCAAAAATGAGTGAGAATTTTTGGATAAACTAGCCCTTCAATAAATGCCCCCCCCTCTCCCCCCATTTTACTGTTGAGTCAGCATGTTTGTTTAATTTAGTTAAACTATGCTCAGTTGTTTTCTCGTTGTGACGGAAATAATTTAATAATGCTAATGCTGGCTCAATTTTAAGCTGCCTGAGGACAGAAAAGAGGCAGCAGATCAAAAAATAAATTACTGTATAAACATCAAAGTGTATCACCTTTTCTTTGTCTCTGTCTGAGCTATATTAATAGTACATATTTGTATTAGTGCTGCAACGATGCGTCGACGTCATCGACGACGTCGACTACGGAAATACGTCGACGTGCGTGAAATGCGTCGACGCGTCGCATCATACATTCATCTCGCGTAATGGCGGCTTCTGCTCCTGGGAATGGAGAGTTCCATTCTATCACAAAAACCTAGACTACGATTATCAAAAGTATGGGGATACTTTAAACAGAGGCCAACCAAAATGGTCCTTTGTTCCTTTGCAAAGCCGAAATGGCGTGCGTACCACGGCAGCACTGCGATGCACGAGCTCCTCACACCGGCTTCACACCGCACACGCTAGTGTGTTGGCAGGGCAGAAGCGGTGCGTATGGAGAGCGGGAGCCGCGCGCGTCACTTGTACATTCACACTGGCTGCGTTTGCCTCGCGCAGCTGAACCGCGGCTCGTATATTGCAAATACAGACGAATATCGTTAATTCTGTCACTTTCCGGTGTTCTCCTCCGACCCCTGTCTGTCTCGTGCTTTGATTAATGATGGGCAGCATATATCTTATGCAAATGCGACTGTGTTCTCCTCTTTCCCAAACACACATGCATAACATGCTGTATAAAGGTAGTTTACGTGATAAAAGTACTCTTAATGTTAATATAAGCCTCTAGTTTTAATCATTTAAACAGGCATTTGAAGTTTGAGCAAAACTGGCAGTGTGTTTTCCAGTTTTTATTTTTTTAAATCACAGCGCCGGATGTCATATGGTGTTTGTGAAACACACAGAACACTTCACTACATGATTTCAAGGTGAAATTAGTTATTTTGCATGTTAATCGGGTCAGTTTTGATCAGAACAATGCACTGTGGCTTTAATTCAGCATGAGCAGCGCACGTCAAAAATAGACCCGGCGCCGAAACGATCGGGGCACTGACGCTTCTGCTCCTGCTACGCGGCGCTGCCTCTGCTGCCGTGTGAATGCACTCATCTGTTAACATGAGCGCCGAAAAAATTTGCGCTGCTTACGCCTCTGCTTACGCGTGCGGTGTGACATCCAGTGAACATGCTTAAGCTTCCATTTTCCACAACTGATGTGTGCGTTGATGAATGTTTATATGTGAATAAAAGCCTAAATTAAATCTGTTCATCATATAAAGTGATTGTGTCTCTTCAGAAAATGTGGACTAAACCACTCAATTAATTTGTATTAGTTTTACAATTTACGATAAACTATTTGAAGTGTCAAAGTGGTAGTTGCATTAGTGCTGCAATTATTGTGTTTTTTCTCAGGAAGAGGCAAAGCTTAGAAGAAGAATTCTTTCAAAATGTGTGTGAAATGCGCCGACGCGTCACACATACATTCATCTTGCGTAATGGCCCCAGCTGGCCGTTACACTTACCGATAGCATACTCAACATGATTGTAAAAGATACTTTATGGCACTTTATTTTTGTATACTGTAAAACTAACTTGCAGTACTTTTGGTAAAAATTAATAAAAGTTGAAATATTATATTAGAAGTAGTACTTATCATTTTTGTATAGTTATCCAAAGGATTCATTAGCTAATCAAAAAAAGAACACTAGATTGGAAAAAAATAACAATAATCGTTAGATTAGTCGACTAATCGAAAAAATAATCGTTAGATTAGTCGACAGAAAAAATAATCGTTAGTTGCAGCTCTAATTTGTATACAGTGCAAGCAATTGAGAGTGAGAGAGAGAGAGAGAGAGAGAGAGAGAGAGAGAGAGAGAGAGAGAGAGAGAGAGAGAGAGAGAGAGAGAGAGAGAGAGAGAGAGAAATAAAAATAGAGACCATAATCTCTTGGCCCTGCCATGTGGGGGTCTACAGAAAACCCAAGCCAGCGCCAGCCCTTTCTATGCCTAGTGCCAGGGCCTGTTGGCTGTCTAGCTAGAGAATTTTGCTCTCTTTCCCACTTCAATCCTCCTGTGCTCAGTTATCTGGCCTGTGCATATGGGGAAAGCTGCTGAAAATGGTTCAGGTACTTGTGAAGCCCTCCAGAGATCTGATGCAGAGATATAAATTTGTCTATAACATCATAGTTTCTGCTGTCAGGTCATTTTTTTAAATCTAGCTAGATCTATTAAAAGGGGTTGACTGTTTGTATTATCTGTAGGTATGAGCACATATTTAATAATTCATACCAATAATAAATTGTTCCCATTCCCATCCAATTTCTCCTTGTCTAAAGAGAAAAAAAAAAGCTGGATGTAAAACAAATTTGTAAACCTTTGCTTTCTCATTTTCTTTGTAGTGGGAAGAAGTGAGTGGCTACGATGAGAATATGAACACCATTCGTACCTATCAGGTGTGTAATGTCTTCGTCGCCAACCAAAATAACTGGGTGCGCACCAAGTACATCCGCCGAAGAGGTGCTCAGCGCATTCATGTGGAGATGAAGTTCTCGGTACGAGACTGCAGCAGCATCCCAAGAGTCCCTGGTTCCTGCAAGGAAACGTTCAACCTCTACTACTATGAATCAGACTCCGACACAGCCACCAAAGTCTTTCCCCCATGGATGGAAAACCCTTGGATCAAGGTGGATACCATTGCGGCCGACGAGAGCTTCTCACAAGTAGACCTGGGTGGACGCGTCATGAAGATTAACACAGAGGTTCGCAGTTTCGGCCCCGTCTCCCGTAACGGTTTCTACCTAGCCTTCCAAGACTATGGCGGGTGCATGTCGCTGATCGCCGTGCGAGTGTTCTACCGGAAGTGCCCTCGCACCATCCGTAATGGAGCAATATTTCAGGAGACACTTTCGGGAGCAGAGAGCACCTCACTGGTGGCGGCGAGGGGAGTTTGCGTCCCTAATGCCGAGGAGGTCGATGTTCCCATTAAACTGTACTGTAATGGAGATGGAGAGTGGATGGTCCCTATTGGACGCTGTATGTGTAAAGCAGGGCACGAGGCTGTGGAGAATGGGACTGTTTGCAGAGGTAAGCATGCTCTTCTGCTAATGTTTAGTGGTCTTGTCATGTTGCACAAAACTCTTTTTGCTTTTAGGTCACAGCTGCTACTGACCCTAAAAAGCAGAAGTCTTTGTGTGCTTGTCTTTTGGTTATCTGTCGTCTTTTCAGCACATTTTTCTTGTAGTCTCACAAAAAACATCCTTAAAATATTATACATTTTCTTATAAAATAAAAAATAAATTCTTAACAAAAATGCAGTATATTTGTTCTCAGAAAGCATATTTTGGCAACATTTAGTTTTTTCTTATAGCATAAAGCCAATATTTTGTTACAGTTATGCTTAAGAATGCTTAAATTATTAAACTATTATTAAATTATAATTATAAATAATTTAAATAATTACAATTATTAGAATATTAGAATTTTCCAAGGGCACCAAGGACGATAACTATAATGATAAAGACATAGTTTTAAAAATCGTTAACAATATTATGCATTTTTCAGCTTATGAATGATAAAGACATTGTCAGCCAATCAGAATCCATACTTTTTTAAAGAGGCAGACAACATTACAGCGCTTTGTTATAATAAAGAGATATTGAATGTTGGTGTAGATGCTAATATAGTAATCGCTATAGGTATCTTTACCGTTATCGTTGTTGGTGTGATGGGCCTTTTATTCTGCACAAATTAGCTTGATAAATGGATTTTAAAATTTTTGTTCAGTATGTGTTCTGACCTACAAGCTACAGCATATATTTCCTACCAAGCCGAAGCTCTAAAAATGGCCTGTTGTTGATGTTGGGGTTTCACTGTGATATCCCAGGCAACTCAAACATGTTGATGTGGTTAGTATGGCTGTTTTTCCCTTTCACAGTATCCCTGTGCAGCATCAATGTAAGCTGGCCCTTTCACAGCATGTGAGCATATTGATCGTTTCTTATCCAAACCCCAGTGCTCCTCTCCTTCAGCCTGCCTCACCTGTAATTCAACTCGCTCTACAGCGGGAGCTCTCGTTTCGCCCGACGGCGGGTCCCGTTCCCACGGCAACGACAGCCTTCAGACAGGCTCCACGCTGACACAGACGACACAATAAAACGCCCACCTGTGTTTCAGACCCCCCCGCCCTTCCGCACCCACTCGCACAGACATACACACACACACGCTCAGCCTCTTCGTAAGCCTGGCTGTAATTACCACACCGACTCCCCGTCTAGTCCAGGATGAGCTGTGATAATAGCCTCATTGCAGGCACTAGCAGGGCGGCGCTCTGCCGTTATGCATTCAATGACCGTTAATGAGTACAGTCACAACCCTTCTACAAGAGCACCTGCCGAAATCGTCAAGCAGTCTACTCTAAATTGAAGAGCTGACATAATTATACACATTTGGTTGTTTTTGGCCTTCATGTAATTTACTGCATGCTATGGTGAGTCTGTTCGGACCTGAGGTATCTCTGTAAACACCTGGGTTTAAAAACAATATAATTGTGAGAGAATAATGGAGAGGCTCATTGTCAAATCAAACAAGCTATAAAAAAGGTGCTTGTTAAAGCCTTTCACATTACACTGTCAGTGTGTTTTTTTACACTTGTCTCTTACTCCTAACAGAGAGAATAATGATCCTAATCACTGAGCATTTAGCTCATATTCATAAAGCATTAGTCAATATTAATGCATTGAGGAATATTTCATAATATTTTAAGACAGCAGGGCCTGATTGCAAATCTGGGTGAGAGAGCGCTAATGTAATATAATTTCTCTAATCTTATATCACAGCTAATCCCATAAGCTAAATATTGTTAATGAGGCACTAGCACTGACCTTGGATCAGCACTCTTAAGGCTAGAGAAATCTATGATGGAGCGTTTAATCATTAGCACTGCCTATATTGTGCAATTCTGAATTTTACCCCAACTCTAACCATAATATTATTATTGGGCAAATGCTATATTTAGAAGATTTTGTATTTTAGAAGACAGTATAAAATCTTTTAATATGAAAAGGTTATTGGTGGTGGTTGTCTATTATACATAAGCGGTTTTGATCGAGGTCTGCCTTCAATTCATTGAGCCATTTATCTCTCTGTCAGGGGAAAGCTGATACCGCTGCGTGAGACAATGTCAGGACTGTGGTCAGTGGTCGGGGGATGGGTTGGTTCAAGAAAGAGAGGCTTTTTAACTGGTGAGAGTTGGGCGTAATGAATTGATTTGTGAAAGATGTTTTCGCCAGGATGCCGTGGTATCCGCTTACGTTCTTGGTTGCAAGAGGTCATAAGATCTGCAGATGAAAGATCTGTCTCACAGCTACATTCACAACTCCACTAACACTTTATGCAGACACCTCACTACGAAAGAGCGCGTAATTACGCATGTTTCAATTAAGTGTTCTGCAGTGCTTTCAACAGATAACGATTCTTCGACATGACGTCTGTCAAAATATTGACAACATACCAATTTATTTATGCTTGCGATGGCATTGGCTTCTTGTCAGAGAATTGAGATCGTTTTACTAACAATATTAAATTTCCTCCCAGGGAGGCGCTGTAAGTTAATGATGCAAGCCAGGTTCCTTTAGAAGAAATGTCCTTTATAAAGGCAGATCTTATTTCGTTTAGAGCTGCGTGAGATGTGGACTCTCTGGAGGTGCACAAGGTCTTCTTTGCAGAACGTGTTCATTTGAAATTGTAGCCGAATACTCAGAAGGACATAATAGAAGACATGTTCATGGTTAGGGGCTCTAGGTCGACAAACGATACACATTTTTTTCCTAAATTGTAATCTGATCACACAATCTATGGAACATGGGTTTAGAAGTGTAAATTATGGGAATATAATACTAACTGTAGAGAACATGTTGAATGTACATTGCAAAACAGTTTTAATAGACTTGTTTTCCTGTAAAAATTATCTAAAAAATGATTAATTGAGAAGCAGCACTTCATATTAATACTGATATTAAGACTTGATTTCAGAAAATATATTTTTGTCTAACAGCACAGACACCTTTTTTCAGTAGTTAAGAAATGTACCTGGAAAACTGAAAAACGAGACAAAAATGGTAATTGAAAGTATTGTTTTTTGCAGTCTACTGCGACTAATACCCATTAGGCATGAACATCAAATGAACACAAACAAATGCAACGGCACTGGGGGGACTCCTTGGTGAAGGTATTTTAAGCTGCATAGCATTGTCGATGAAAGACAAAGTGCTTGCTTTGGCAAAACTGATTGAGTGCAGACCTTCCACCTGTTGAGAAGTTCTCATGAACTTGAGTCTGATGAAAGAGAGCGAGCAGGTTTTACAGTGGTAAGCATTACTCGTACGTTCTTCAAGAATGTGGTTGTGTGATCCAGATCCACAAGAGTTTATTTATGGCTCTGCAATGATACAGCACAGTTTCCCATATGGTGAAATATGTGTCTTTCTACATGAGTTTTTTATTTATGGCATCTAAATTTTAGACATTATAAATGGGAAATCTCTCAAAGATGTTGTTATTAAAATGCTACAGCAGACGACACTTGAGAAGGACAAAACATAAATAATAATGCTATGAATAATTTGCTTCCTATTTTTTTTTTCCACCACAGTTTTACACTTGAGTTGAATTGAAGTAGGAGACAGTGGAGTGGTGGCAAATTCATTGACAGAAGATTAAGCCTGGAGTTTGATGTAATCTTACAGTAATTCTCTATACCGTAAATAAAAAAGCTGAAGACAAACCACGTCCTGATGATATAGAGGTTGAGGAAAGGAGTAAAGGACAGTGTATCCCTCTGGATTCCTTGTGCTGGCTACCTTCCACATAGACAAGGCTTTAGCAAAGAAATCCCCATGATGCACAGACGCCGCTGTGGCTCCCTTTATTTCGCATGGAGCATCTGCTTTTAATGATCGCTCTAATTGGCTAACAGCAAACGTGGGGCACTGCAATGCGTATGGTCAGCCCTGAAATCCCAGGGGTTCAGGAGGCAAAACAAACAATTGTCCCATCATCATCTTTCAGACCTCCATGTTTAAATGAAGGGCTTTGCAGAGACCCATTCCCCAGACAACAAAAGCTGAAATGTTTGGGCTTAATATGTCACAAGTATTCCAGCACTTTATATATATATATTTGTAGTGAAGGTTCGGAGTTTCTGTGTGGGTGTGAGGAAGGAAGAAGGCGGGTCGTGACTGGGACTTATGGACTTTTTATTTCTCACAAGAAATAGCAAACACAAAGGACGCTCGTGGGCGTATAACTTCACATTCATAAACTCTCAGATCAGTATCACTCATAAATTCTTGTTTCAGTATCACTCGATTTCTCCGTGTAAACTTTCAGTCCTCTCAGTCGCCGCGTAGTCCCAGTCCAGGTCTCTCTCACCCTCTCCTCAGCCTGCTGCTGCTTAAATGCAGTCTCTCCACGCCAATTACTGCAATCAGACACAGGTGTTACTCGTCTGCACTTGACCTACTTACTCCCCGCTCGGCTCCGTTCTCTCTCTCCCGCTGCAGACTTCGCGGGGCCACGCCTCCGCCACATACCCCACCGCCCGACTCAGGCCGGGAGCCATCCGGCCTGCGGCCTCCCCCTCCTGGAGAGAAAGTCAGCCACAGCCATCTGAGCACCCGGCCTGTGGACCACCTTGAACTTAAAAGGTTGTAACGCTAGATACCAACGGGTGATCCGCGCGTTGGTATCCTTCATGCGGTGGAGCCACTGCAAGGGGGCGTGGTCCGAACAGAGGGTGAACTCGCGCCCCAGGAGGTAGTAGCGAAGGGTGAGGACGGCCCACCTGATGGCCAGACACTCCTTCTCTATGGTGCTGTACATCGTCTCTCTCTTAGAGAGCTTCCGACTGATGTACAGCACCGGCCGCTCCTCACCCTCCACCTCCTGGGCCAGGACTGCGCCCAGCCCCCTGTCCGATGCGTCCGTCTGCAGGAGAAAAGGGAGAGAAAAGTTCGGAGCCTGTAAGAGCGGGCCACCACACAGGGCAGCCTTTATCTGGGTGAAAGCCTGCTGGCACCGCTCCGTCCCACTGAACTGTATCTGGTACTTCCTTTTAGTTAGATCAGTCAGCGGGCTAGCAAGGTCCGAATAATTAGGTACAAACCTTCTGTAGTATCCTGCTAGCCCCAGGAACTGTCTAACCTCCTTTTGGTCTTGGGTCTCGGCAGGTCGCAACTGCGGCGGTCTTGTCAATTTGGGGACGCACCTGCCCATGACCCAAGTGGAAGCCCAGATATCTTACTTCCACCCAATTGCACACTTCTTGGGTTGGCGTGAGTCCGCCCTTCGCATGGCGACTTTAGGACAGCTCGCAAATGCTGCATATGACGCTGCCAGTCTGCGCTGTAGATGATGATATCATCCAGATAGGCAGCGGCATATGCAGCATGCGGCCGGAGAATCCTGTCCATCAGTCGCTGGAAGGTTGCAGGGGCCCCGAACAATCCGAACGGAAGGGTAACAAATTGGTGTAACCCAAACGGCGTGGTGAAAGCGGTTTTTTCTTTGGTCATTGGAGTTAAGGGGATCTGCCAATAACCTTTTGTCAAGTCCAGTGTCGAATAAAATCGAGCGGTCCCTAGCCGATCAAGCAATTCGTCGACCCTTGGCATTGGATAAGCGTCAAACTTCGACACCGCGTTGACTTTCCGATAATCCACACAGAAGCGGACCGAGCCGTCAGGTTTGGGAACCAAAACTATCGGGCTCGCCAGTCACTGTTGGATTCTTCTATCACTCCCATGTCTAGCATTGCCTCTAATTCTGTCTGAACTATTTTCTTTTTGTGTTCAGGCAAGCGGTACGGCCGGCTGCGAACCACCACGCCCGGCTCGGTCTCAACGTGGTGTTGAATAAGGTCCGTTCGACCCGGTAGGGGCGAGAAAACGTCAGCAAACTCAGCTTGTAAGTGTTTCACGTCGGTGAGCTGCGAGGGCGAGAGGTGGTCTCCCCCCGTGGCCAGAGCGATGGATTGAGGCTTTTGGACCGCCTCTGGCCCGAGATCCTCCTCCCCACTCACTACCGTCGCCAGCATCACCGACTCCGCCTCCGACCATTTTTTAAGGAGGTTGAGGTGGTAAATTTGACGAGCCCCGTCCCTATCTGAGCGAACGACCTCATAGTTAAGATCCCCAACTCGCCGTGTGACCACGAAGGGCCCTTGCCACTTTGCGAGTAATTTAGAGCTAGACGTAGGGAGTAATACAAGCACCTTATCTCCCGGTGAAAATTGTCGCAGCTGGGCACCTCTGTTATACAGCTGTCTCTGTCTGTCTTGAGCCTGTAACAAATTCTCCATGGATAGCCGCCCCAACGTGTGGAGTTTTGTTCTCAGATCCAAGACATACTGAATTTCATTCTTGCTTGCGGAAGGCCCGTCCTCCCAAGCCTCTCTAAGGACATCCAGCACCCCCCGTGGCTGGCGTCCATAGAGCAGCTCGAAGGGGGAAAACCCCGTGGAGGCTTGGGGGACCTCGCGGACAGCGAACAACAGAGGTTCCAGCCATTTATCCCAATTTTGGCATCTCGCACAAACTGAATCATGGTTTTCAAAGTGCGATTAAAGCGCTCGACCAGCCCGTCCTGTTTGTGGGTGATAGACGCTGGTCCGAATCGCTTTAATGCCCAATAATTCGTAAAGTTCGCGGATTGTCCGTGACATAAATGCCGTGCCTTGATCGGTGAGAATCTCTTTGGGGATTCCCACCCGGGAGATTAACGAAACAGCGCGCCGCGACACTTTTCGCCGAGATCGTGCGGAGCGGGACTGCTTCGGGATATCGTGTTGCGTAGTCCACTAGTACCAACGCAAAACGATGTCCTCTTGCTGACCGTTCTAATGGCCCGATGAGGTCCATCCCAATTCTTTCGAAGGGGACCTGCATCAACGGAAGGGGGCACAATGGTGCTTTTGGGGTGGCCGGCGGGTTCACCAGCTGACATTCACGACAAGACGCACACCACCTGCGTACATTCTCGTGAATGCCCGGCCAAAAAAATCGGGCCATTAGTCGGTTTAGTGTAGCCGTTTGTCCTAAATGCCCGGCCATTGGATTAGCGTGAGCCGCCTGGAAAAGCATTTCCCGACGGCTTTTGGGTACTAATAACTGCATTGTATCTTGTTTTGACTGGGCGTCTTGGGTCACCCGATACAAGCGATCTTTTATCACTGCGAAATATGGATAGGAAAGCGGCTGGTCAGGGTGTACGAGGTGGCCGTCGATGGAACGGACCTGCGCGAACGCTGCTTTTTGAGCGCTCATCCTGGGACTGCTCCCGGGAAAGTCATCGCGTCGGAGAAGATGGGAGCTCGCCGCGCTCTGTTCCCCCGGAACCAGTCCCGTGGTCCCGAATCCACCTCACCCACCTGAGCCACCGCCACCTTTCTATTTCGTTTCTTTTCCCAAGAGGCACCCGCACACAAGCACCGTAATAATTTATTAAATGCAGGCCAATTTGTTCCCAGAATTAGCGGATGCCGGAGATGCGGGTTAACTGCCACCTCCACACTATGCTTTTGTCCCCTGAATTGAATATCCACGGGCAACAACGGATAGTTCACCACTTCCCGTGCACACACTCACCTTAACCATGCGGCTGTTATCCAACGCCTTAGGGCAAATCAGGCTTTGATGTATTGAGGTCTGGTTACAACCTGAATCCACCAAAGCCTGATATGTACCCCCCTTGATACTCACAGGTATCTGGTACAGGCCAGCTTGATCGAGGGCGGCTTGCGGCGCATCGGGACCCTGACCAGTGTCCCCACCTCCATCACTGGACACCTCGATGAAATGCCCGGGTCCCCGCAACGCCAACAAGCCGCCCAGGCCTCCCGCCGCCCTAGTGGCTGGTAGCGGTCCGTGAATTGGCGTGGAGAGTGCCGGGATGACGGGACGAAAGGGGGTCCGGGTTCACTCCCCCTCCCCTGGGCGCTGGCCTGGGTGCTGCCGGTGCGTCGGACGGCCCCCCTGTCCTCCACCGCGGTGCTGGTCTGGGCTGCCCCGCCGTGACCTGGGAAGAGGGATAGGCTTAGAAGGAGGGGGGAGAGGGGAAGGAGACGGAGAAGAGAGAGAGAGAGAGAAGCCGCTGGAAGGGGCTCGCCGACCCCGTGGCACGCCACCATTTGGTCCTCCGCCAGCTGGATGGCCTGGTCAAGCGACGTCGGGCGGTGGCACTGGACCCATTGGGCGGTCTTCCTTGGCAGCCGCGCGACGAACTGCTCCAGTACCACACGATCGATGACTTCCTCGACGCCGCCTGGCCGCCATCAGCCACTTGCGCACGAGTCCCGGAGCTGGTGCGCGAAGACGGCGGGCCGCCGAACTCCTCCAGAGCCAGCGAGCGGAAGCGCTGACGGTGCTGCTCCGGGGTCCGGCCGACCCGCTGCAGGATTGCGCGCTTGAGGTCGTCGTAGACCAGGAGGTTCTGGACTGGTAGCTGGTGTGCGGCTACCTGCGCTTCTCCCGACAACAGCGGCAGGAGCCGCATAGACCAGTCCTCCTGGGCCACCCCTCGCGCCTCGGGCGGACCTCTCGAAGAGGTCGATGAACGCCCGGTCGCCCACCGGTCCCATCTTCGAGAGGGAGATGGTGGCGCCGAGTCGCAGGTGGATTTGGGGCGGCCCGAACCTCCCGGTCGATCCAGCTCCGAACAGCTCGCGGTCTTCATGCTGGGCCTGGAGGAGCGCTCAAATCTCATTTGTTGCTCCTGACGGCCCGCAGATCTTGTTGGGTTTCTTGATGCAGACCGGCGAGCGATTGTACAATGTCCGCAAGTGGGGTGCGTGACGGAGGTTCCATGGCGGCGGCAAACTTCTTCCTTCCCGGGTTTCGGCACCAGTGTAGTGAAGGTTCGGAGTTTCTGTGTGGGTGTGAGGAAGGAAGAAGGCGGGTCGGGCGTGACTGGGACTTATGGACTTTTATTTCTCACAAGAAATAGCAAACACAAAGGACGCCGTGGGCGTATAACTTCACATTCATAAACTCTCAGATCAGTATCACTCATAAATTCTTGTTTCAGTATCACTCGATTTCTCCGTGTAAACTTTCAGTCCTCTCAGTCCGCGTAGTCCCAGTCCAGGTCTCTCTCACCCTCTCCTCAGCCTGCTGCTGCTTAAATGCAGTCTCTCCACGCCAATTACTGCAATCAGACACAGGTGTTACTCGTCTGCACTTGACCTACTTACTCCCCGCTCGGCTCCGTTCTCTCTCTCCGCTGCAGACTTCGCGGGGCCACGCCCCCTCCGCCACAATATTATTTTACCCATACAAATTATATTAATATTACAGGGATAGCTCACCCAAAAATGATTTACTGATACAGTCTGAGTTATATAAAAAAAATGTCCTGGCATTATAATGGCAGCCTAAAATTTGAAGCCCTCAAAAATGTGCATCCATCCATTATAAAAGTAACCCACATGGCACCGGGGAGTTAATAAACCTTCTGAAGAGAATAGATGGATTTCTGTAAGAAAAATATCTATATTTATCTATATCTATATTGTAAAATATCTAGCTTTTATAATGGATGCATGCACTTTTTGGGGCTTCAAATTTTGGGCTGCCATTATAAAGCTTGGAAGAGCCAGGACATTTTTTATATAACTGATTGTATAATGACATGATTGTATAATGTCTTATACACCTAGGATGGCTTGAGGGTGAGTAAATCATGGGATAATTTTCATTTTTGGGGGAACTATCCCTTTAATATACTTTTTTTATTATTAAACTTTAAGAAATTAACACTAACCAGAATTAGTAAAAACTGTAGAAGTATTGCAAATGAAGTTGAACTTTATAGTAACATAACATGTTTTGTTGATTATACTGCTTTATGTCTCGGGTGTAAAGAGTGTATATGAAATCTAAACCATATTTCAATTAATTTGCTGGAGGTTTGAACAATAAATGAAAATCAATGTTTGACACAGCTCTAGTACTCAATCTGTCTAATAAAGTATTCAGTCACAAGCATTCATATAATCCCCTGACCATGGTTTGTAGTGCTATTTCACTAAAGTGTCCTCTTACCACAGCCTCCCTTCAACACTTCATCGAGCAATTTTCTGCATTATCTCCTGCTGACGGACACATATATTTCAGAATAGCATGGCCGCAGTGTAATACAAACCTCTCGACTTTCTTTTCTGCCTTATCCCTCACCTATTGAGTATGTACAATACGGCCTTTTTAGTGGCCATTTTCAGACAGCTTCAATCCACATGTGACCCATGGCACGCTTTTATGGCTAAGCTCCTAACTGCTCTGCTCTTGCCAACCCTCCAGTCTGGGCTCTAATTGGGAAAGTAAAGAACATTAAGCAGTGAAATTAAACCCTCTCATTCTGAATTGTTCACTCTAGAGCCCAACACTGGGAGTGGGAGTGTGACAAAGAGCTCAAAGTGCTCTTGGTGACAGCAGACACACGGGAAAGCCAACAAGTCGAGTCCTTAGACTCGTCGCTTGCATGGCCAGAAAATAAAGATTCCTCTGCGCTAGCCAAGGATTAGGATCACAAGTACCATAGGAGCTGTCTACCCACCTACCGAGACCCAGGGGAGTAGTGATACACTTTTATTTCATGTTACCTTGCCGTAATGGAGATTTCAGCTTGTCCAGGTGTTTTTTTTTTTCCTACTGTTTTTTTTGTTGTTCCTTCTGAAGCAGAAGATATGTAACTTTTCTAAAAGCTAAAGATATCTCCCCACTCACCCACCCACACTTACTCCTTTGAGGAACACTCGTCATTTTTCTCTCAGCACATTCATCACTCCCTTGTAAGTGATAACGCCAGACTGAAACGACTGGGAACGGCCCAGAGCTCAGGGAGCATGATGTGTTAACTTGTTCCACATGCGTTTTCAAGCAGCTAGTCATTAGCTCACATGTCCACTGGGATTCACGTTGTTGGAGTCCCATGATCCTCAGAGGCTGTAATCACTATTCTGTGGCATCTCTGTTCATTTGAGGGATTTCTCACGCCTGTCTTTCTTTCAGGACACCTTATGGGTTCTCAGAGATGAAAATCAAAAGGGTTAAGAGGTCTGTGCTGATGGAACGGTTTCTTCTAGCACAACTAGGCTGATGTGGAAAAGAGGTTAGGGGCTTGTTTTTTTCCAATCATACATGGGACCCCTCTCACAAACGCCAGAGATCTCTTTCATCTGTTTTGATTCATGCTCTGACCACTGAAAGGCCTAGACAGGATGCAGTATCAGTTCGTCACGGGTCGAAAGAAAAGAAACAGGGCATGTGTCTTATGAAGAGCTACAAGTCTGTGCTAACCGCTGGCAAATAACGAACAAGGGGTTACAGAAAGCGGGGCATGTTTTGTCACAAATACCATTCGATTCTGGGGAAGAAATCAGGATCAAATAGCAGTACAGCTGTTGCGCTGCTACGACAGCAACTGGTGATGGATGAATTCAATCGACATGCAAGCCAATATAAATTGCAATTCTTTAACCTCGAGTGACATTTGAGGTTAGTGCAGGGTTAGGAATTTGTTACACTACAAGCCTTTTTCTGGAGATTCTGATAGATGGCTCTCATGCCGATGCGAGTCTAGGGCTGCTATCTGTGTCACGCTGCGACCGTCTTTGCTGCAGGATTCCAGTTGTTCGCACTCTATTGACCCCCAGCTATGCTCTGAAGGAAATAGGCTACAAAGTGTGTCGTTTCCTGATCCGCCATATGACCTTACAAAGATCAATTAGGCGATCTTGTTACACTAGGTTCTCAAAGGTTTTACTTCAGTGTGATGTACTCCACATGTGGCTCAAGAGAACTTAAAAAGGTTGCATCTTTCTTTTTATTTTAATATTTGTAATACATTTTTTTCTTAGCTTTGGTTAAAACAACATATATTTATATTCAGTTTTATTTTCTTTTTCCCTCTGGTAAAACATTTGAGATTTATCATTGGGCGATTCTCACAGCAGTGTTTGATACTTAGTTGTGCTTAAAGCCACATGTCTTTAAAGGAGTGCCTCTTTCCTTCATGGGGATAGATTTGCAGGGTAGTAATGGATTCTAAAATAAGAAATCGTTGCTGACAAAAGGTCTCACTACATGATGTCTCCAGTCCCCTCTCTCATGGTGATTAAAGATTAAACAAGAAAGTGGGTGAAGGGCAGAAGATAAGAGCATGTGTTCACCCCTTGACTGGATCATCGGTAATGGATGCCTCACAGTTGGGCTGACGTACTGTGCTAATATCAGCTGTCAGCTCTTCAGACAATGCAGGTCTCCGAAGAGCTATTTTCCTAACCCTTCAATATTTTGTTGCTTAAAGTGCAGTGTAAAAGCCTTGGGAGCAAGGGACCAAAAAAGTAAAAGGCCAAAATTTGAAAAATAAAAACATGCTATGAACAGTGTTAGTCGAATAGAGCTGAACTGTTTTACTCAGTTGCTGCCAAATAGCATGAATGATAAAAGAGAAACAAATGTTTGTCATTAGTAGAATTAATTTTTGGGCTTGTTGGTTTGGTGAGACAGCACCTAGCAGAGTGATAACACTGCATTATTCATCCAAGCAATCAAAATTTAGACAGTCTAGTTTTTGGATTCTTACGGGTTTTCAGTTTGAAATTGAGCAGATTCACCTAAAATCCTACTCAGAAAAGTTTAGTGTCATAACCTTTAGAGATTACTGTCAGATTATTCTCTGATCAATAGTATGTACCTTACACCATCACTCTCATGTGAAATGCACCATAGGTAGAGAGGATTAGTTTTAGGATTTAACGCTATACAGTTGAGAATGTCAGGATTCTTACTGCCATCAGAAATGTTATAACCTAGTGCTGGGCGATAAAACGATAACGATATGTATCGCAATGGATGCTTAATCAATAAAATGTAGGATTTTTTTTTGCTAAGCAAGTTTAGTTGCATGAACAAGGTACTCACACTCCGGTAACCTAGCAACGTAGGGAGTGACACGCTAACAGCCAATCATGTAAGTTATCATGTTTGGTTGTGCCATATCGTTGTCTTGTGTTGGATTCTTCAGTAACAGAACCGCCATGGAGTGATTTTGAGTGACTTGAGTGCCACAGCGAGTTGATAAAACAGGAAAAAAGTCAGCTCGCCAGAATGGTAGTTTTTTGGATTTTATATGTCTGACCGTAGTCAGACCAATGTCGTCTGCAAATTATGCAAGACCATCATCCCCACCAAGACTGGTTATACCACAAACTTGTTTATACTTTAGTCTGGCTACGCAACGCGAGCCTCCGCTGACTGCGTGTGCGCCTCGTCCATTTGGGGAGGTTTATACTTGACGCGCTTGCCGTTGTGCTATTCTTTGAAACGACATGGAGAGACACTCTGCATCTGTGCCTTATGACAAAGCATCTAAACGGCACAAAGAAATAACGGAGGCACTGCACGTAATGTTAAGAGATAATTGTTAAGTGTTCTTTGTGATTTTAGACTTATATTTACATATTAATTATTGAGTGTTTTCCATGGTTGTGTTGACATTTCTGCCTTTATAACTAAGGGGATTATAATCAGAGGAAGGTTAAGTTTAAAATGAAAATGTTTGAATGTAATATATTTTTATAAATATCTAAATAGGTTTAAATAAAATATATCAATAATTATCGATATTGACCGATATAGAACACTTATATAGTTATAGAGTTTTTAGCCATATTGCCCGGCCCTATTATAACCTAAAACATAATATTAGATCAAACATGGCCAACATTTATTTATTTTTATTTAGATTTATTTATATTGCAATTGAGCTTAGCAGTCAGTGATCAGCATACATGTTATTTGCTTTGGCATTCTAATAACTCCTTTTGTGCATAGTTGTGCCAGGTATGATGTCTATCATGTCTTCAGTGTCGTAACCAAGCACATTTGTACTGCGTTTGAAGTTGATAATAAATAATTAAAAACCAATGGCTGCTCAAATTCAAGCCTAAGAATGAATTTTTTTTGCCCCAAGCACTGCAATGCAAATTACACAACCTAATGAGCTATTCTTAGACACCGTGAACATCTAGAGCCTCACGCTGTGAGATGGATATCTTCTCACCACCGCAGCGCTAAACTTTTGTCTAGGAAATGGAGTTCATCTGGAGGATACCGTCACATACTCACCTGCTGTTTGCTTGAAGATATATAAATCTAAATATGAAGTGAGTCTTTTTTGGACTCCATTTTAGAAGGGCTAAAGTAAATATACAGCAACTAATACAGGCCTCAGTCTAAGCGAATTCTTGCCAAGTTCAACATTCTGTGGACACTAAATTCATCCCGTCCTGAGCATCGATTTGTTTCTCACTTGTCTGTGGTTTTATTTGGCACACTCAGGCAATGTCCTCTTGAAGAGCACTTGTTTAATAATCACAGAAACTCTGTTGCCTTCACAGACGTCGAGCTTTGCCTCCTGCTGTGTTATTTTTGCTGTTTTGCACTCAAGAAGGCCTTTTCAAATGGTGTACTGTAGTTTAAAACATCGTTTCAGCCAGCCCTATACTTTCAGATGGATTTGCTTGAGATGCTAATAGGCTAATGTTTGAGCCAAAAAAGAATAAGCAATAATGAATACATGTGTTGTGTATGGACAAAATAAAATAAAGAGCTGTGTGGTCCATGCAGCATGTCTCTGGAGTGCATTCTTCTGGAGCAGCGCACATAATGAATAGCCTTGTGTGCCTAGTAAACTAGAATTAAGTAGGTAATCCCTCTTTCAGTTACCTTCCAGAGTAATGCTAAACAAACACACTGTGCATAAATAAATGCTGCAAATCATTAATATATTTTTCTCTCTGTTTCTTTTCCTTTTTATGTTTGGATTTTCAATCTTTCAGCAGATTTTGGGCACAGTGAATTGAATTGAATTTCTTGGCTTGCTTGCAGACTTAGCTTAGTTGGCAATTCAAAGCATACGTGCTGGACATCATGGAGAAAACAGATGACTCAGTGATTCGCTAGCTTTTCTTCAGCATTAAAATCTACAAATTAAGACCAGACTGAATCTGAATACACAGCATCTCTCCTTGCATGTGGGACAGAGTTCTCATGAAAAGGAACATTCCAAGACTAATACGATAATACCCGGTTTCTAATGATGGAATAGAATGTGGGGTGGTAAGTGAGGCCTGGACGATCTCCAATTATGAATAGTGGCCTTGTGGATACTGAGGTGCTTGGAGAGCTGCAGAATATGGGACAGGAATCCTATAAGGAGGCCACATGATTGTGATGCTGGCTTGAAAACGTCCAACAGGTACAGCGTTGCTCCAGTCCACTGTGGAAGACCGTAATTCTGTGGATGATATATGATACAGTATTGTACTTTGAGTTTCAAAGAAACCTGGATTAATTCAGAGCTAAATACATTAATATTTTCTAAAATAAATGTGGATTGTGGTGAGAAAGTTGACCACTTTTATGTTCATTCCCAATATTGGCTCATTTTGGTTTCTGCATCTCTAGACTCAGAGCACAGCCACAGTCTGTTCATTGACTGTTACATGCCTTTTGCTTCTGAAAGTAATTTTTTACTAAAGTAATTATTATTTTTGTGTTAGTTAGCCCGGACTCAAAATTATGTTTTTAAATAAAGCGTTACATTTTTAAAAAAATAAAATCAATGGGCCCTATTTTAACGATCTGAGCGCATGGTCTGAAGCGAATAGCACAGGTGCACTTATAGGGCCTGTCCACCTTTGCTAGCTTAATAACCAAAAAAAAAAAAACGGTCTGCACGCCAGGCGCATGGTCCAAAAGGGTTGTACCTAGTCACTTAAGGGTGTGTTTTGGGCATAACGTGCAATAAACCAATCAGAGTCTCATCTTCCATTCCCTTTAAGAGCCAGTTATGCTTGAACCATGGAGGATTTGCTATTTACTAGGGGTGGGGGGAAAAATTACCTGGACAAAAGGCACACTATGCAAGTTATGTCAAACTAAACTAAAATATTTTCAAAACACGACAAACATGAGAAACCATATTAAACGTTTCCAATGATCGGTTGTACCGGTAGTTGATGCCAATCAAAGGACCATCGAGCAAACGATGTTGTCAAAGCTTTTCCCCGGCTCGGAAAGGGCAAAGCAAATTACAAACTCTATCGCAAATTTTATGGTCAAAGATTTGCGTCTGTGTTAATTTAGTGTTCAGGTGTTCATTTCATAAAAGCTGTTTTTAATTGTGGTATACAGCAAAAGATTAATCTGTGCTCAGGATATGCTGAAGTCTGTATTCATTTACTCCAAGTATGCTGCTACAGACACTTTTCCTGTTGGTTCTTTGCAATGTTGGGACATATTCTGGCAAATGTAACCTTCCTGTTCACTTGTAAAATATATATTTTTTATTAATAAAAGATATTGGCAGTAAATTCATTATGGGTCATTACAAATTCTTTGCTTTAAAAGTACCAAGTGAGAAAAAATCAAATCTGTATAGAAAAAAAGATGCATCAAAAATCGTTTTATTATCGAATCGCATCCTTATTGAATCGAGAGGTAACTAGAAATTCCCACCCCTACTATTTACATGGCAGAATTTGCAAGCGGAAAGACTGAACACATCTCCAAAGAGGAATCCATGTATTTTTTATGTTCAAAAAAGTTTGTGTGCTGCTACGCGTCCCTGAGTGTACGAGCGTTGTGCATATTACTAACTTGCCCTTTAAATAACACAAAATAATACTGCGCTATTGACAAGTTTTTGTTGGTCAATGGCGCAGTCGTTTTTCAGTTGCTTCAAAATAGCAAAGCACCTGACACACCTCATTTTCAGACCAGCACAGTCATGGGTGAACAGATGAGTGTGAGCGCATTTGCTATTTAAACAACATGCCGCTGGATGTGAAAATGATAACTATACTGGGCTGAAACTAACAAAAAAACACTTGCGTTGCGCCTGGCATAACATTGCGCTGATTGCATGATCTATATCTATGTCTTCAACTCTGCTCCTGGGGACCCTGCAAAGTTTATATCCCACCTGCTTCAGCACATCTGCCTGTGTATTTCAACAAGTGATCCTGAAGATCTTGATTAGCTTCACCTGTCTTTAATTGACCCTTCGCTAAGCCACGCCCTAAAACCGCCACAAGCCAATCATGGCTTAGCAACCGTAACTAGGCGCGGAAGGTCTGTCAAGCTTTTGAGCGAGGGGAACATGCCAAAGCATTGTGCCTATGGATTGTGCAAATCTGATACCCGGTATCCTATAAATTTGGACAGGGGGTGGAATTTTTTCCTTTCCCTAAACCTAAAACCCAAGGGGAGAAATGACACTGTTCTGTCGATTTGTCCTGCCTTGTCAGATATTCCTACCGTAGCGCAAAAGTATAGCTATATATCTATCGATCCATGCTGCCGCATGGAAAAATCTTGCTGCATGTTAGCGTTTGTGACTAACTTGCGTGAAATAATTCAGTCTAACTTTACTGAGGATTCTTATTGGGGAAAACAATTTCACAGTGCAAAGTACCCCATCAGATTGTTGTGGATCAAGCAGTGTGGGAGAATCTATATATAAAATATAAGCGGGAGAATGTTATCATTTCAAAGTGGTCAGGCTAATGTATTGTGTTTATTCCACAAGTCTTATGGATAAGCTGTTTGATTTATAATTATTAGATTGTTTACCCTGCTGTGCATGAACAGCTGATCCTCAGTTTGTGAGTTTCCCATTTGAATGGTCAGCGTGTGAGGCGGCTGCTGCTTGCACTGGGACCTATAGGCTTTAGCTTCAATTTTGATGAAATTATTCTCTAATCGGTTGCATATTATGCCATGGATATATCCCTCGAATGCATACTGCAGACCCTTTTGTCTTGCTCTGTCAGATATTTCACCTGTTCGCTAAAAATGACTTATCTCCTTGGGAATGTCTGACACCGGCGCATACATACTGTAATAGACGGGCCAGGCTCGAAAGCTTGACAGGGGTAGCAACAGTACCTAAGGAGGGCGGGGCTTAACGAAGGGTCAATTAGGGTTGGAGCTAAACTCTGCAGGACAGTGGGTCCCCTGATCTATATTAGTGTGGACCAGTTATCATGACTGTAGCCACAGCAGGAAGTGCTGTTCAGTATGATACGGTACTTTATATCCATGCAAGTGAATGACCGTATATGTACACTCTAAAAATGCTGGGTTAAAAACAGCCCAAGTTGGTTTGAAAATGGCCAAACTCAGCGTTGGGGATAAATGTTTGCCCAACCTGCTGGGTAGTTTTATTTAACTGAACTATTGTTTAAAAATGACTGTATTGCTTGCTTAAAATGAACCCAAAGTATGTTGAAATTAACATTTATTTGTAATGTTTAATAAATGAACATTATTAATACATTTAATGAATAATATTTAAACAATAATAAATAGTTTTTAATAAATGTTCACCTTTTGATTATTATTGTTGCCTCTAGTAATTTTAAGCGAGTCATATAGTATTTTTTTTTTTTTTACAATAGTTGGGTTAAATAAAACTGCCCAGCACATTGGGCAAACATTTAACCCAATCGCTGGGTTTGTTCATTTTCAACCCAACTTGGGTTGTTTTTAACCCAGTATTTTTTAGAGTGTATGTATGCATAGTCTGTTTTGGTCCAGTGTTGTCAAATCAAGGCTACTGGCACTGTAGTGGTATGTGGGGAGGTTTGGGCAGGGCGAGGAGGCGCCTGTACGTGCTAGTTCTCAAGGCGGCTCGCTTTTCTCAACCTAGAGCCAGCAGACTGTGTGGTGGCACCACAGTGGCTCACCAAACTGGCAGCCTGCTTCAGACAAGTAGGCCGGCTTTAGAATAGGAGGACCGGCAGGAATGGATTAAAGCCTGTTATTAATGACTCTCTTTGTCCCTCTGGCATTTTGCAAGCTAAGTATGAATATAAAGCTGTTGTAAAAGCTTTTTGGTGAAACCAAACGGAAAGCAGGAAAAATGGAAAAAAAACAACTCATAGCTTTGGTCGAGACTAACCAACAATGATAAATATGCCTGTAAAGACCACATTGCTCTTTTCACAGTGCTGAGAAGTATGCCCTGCTGCACGCATGAGCTTTCTGACTGCCACTCACAGAATATACAGTATGTATATAAGTTTGGGGTTGGTAAGATTCTCTTCAGTCTCTTATGCTCACCAAGGCTGCGTTTATTTTATTTAAAAAAATTCACATTAATATTGTGAGATTATATACTGTTTTCTAACGTTTAACAATTCTTCAATAATTATTTTAAATGTGATTAATTTTGTCATGCATTAGTTATTCTAATGTTAATACAAATATGCTAATTAGTCTCTTCAGTTACGTCATGCCAGTAGTAATGTTATGTTCTTCTTCATGCCAATATTCGGATTCGAGTCTATGGAATTTATTTTATAACTCATTCGTTTAAATTATATTAAGCCTTAAAGTTCTTAAAGACGCTCGCGCAGCCTCTTGAGGTGAAAGTGAAACAAATGAGTGCTGCTCACACAGATAAACTCAGTCAGTGGTAAATATTCAAAAGTTTTTTTATATTTATAACATATGATACAGTTGTAACATCACACGACCAAGAGTGCTGTTTTTCTGAATACCATCACGATTGAAAATGTGATTTTCATATGACAGTTCCATAAACGAATTAACATTAAGTCACTTAAATTTTAGATGCATTATTGTTTAAAATAGTTCCAAACAAAGCTCACAGCAGAACCATAATGTATCTCACAGCAGCAGTGTGTTACTGAATGATTACCATAGCGTTCGAATGCATTCAGCGTTTTGATTCAATGACCCATTCATAACTCATTCTTGAACGAATCAGCCGTTTCAACGAATCGACTCATTGACTCACTCATTAACACCTGCATTAAGACCCTACTTGCAGTTTAGTTTCATGTTTAAACATTTTTTGTGAATGACAGATTGTGAACAGGGTTAATGAGGCCTGTCACGATAACAAATTTTGTTGGATGATAAATTGGCCAAGAAATTATTGCGATAAACGATAATATTGTCGTTCTGAGACAATTTTCATCTAAAATAATGATAATGGCATAATAATGCAGGTACCTTCTCAAAGATCAATAAACTTTTTTTTCTAAAGACTATTTAACACTGAAATGGAAAGCATTTTAAATATCCACAATAAATGAAAAAAAAAAAAAGACTCTCAGTCTGTTAACAAAAAATGCACTTGAATAAACAGCTGGGAAAACTGCAATGGAGGATTGTGTTTTAGGTATAGTGTTGGGAATCTATAAAAAAAAAATTATAAAATAAAATTCTGTAATTAATCACGATTCATACGTTTTTAATGTTTTGATATTGTAATCATTTCAGTTACTCTCCAAATTAATATAGAAACAATTTATTGACAGCATATTTAAAATATGTGTTGTAGTCAATATGTCGTTTTTATGAATGAAGGCCAGTATCACTGATGTCTCTATGAAACATTAATGACGTTACATTACAGTATAACTGAAAGCTACCAATTTCAACATTTATTAGGCTTAAAAAAACAACAACTTTTAATTTAAGTGAACTTAAAACCATCTTTACATAACCCCATTATAATAAATATTATTTTACCTTATAATGTTAGACATATACAGAAATATAATAGTTATCAAACACCTTTCTTAACTGCATAAATAATAAATTAAATATAGATGAATCATCATTAAAGCTACAATTTTCTCTGTTCCTGTTGTTCTTTGATGAACATAAATGACAGGCATCATCAGTGCTCCTGTCACTTTAAGAACAGCCGCTGCCGAACAGAATGCGGATCTTGCGCGCTGCCCCGCGGATCTCATTTCCTCACAACTCTTTAAGTTTATTTAAGATGTTATTTAACTAATTTAAGACTCCTAATATGAAAATACTCAAAATGATCTCTGTTGTTGTTATTGTTTGTTAATAAGCAAAAGAGACCTCCATGTGAGCAGGAGACTGACGCGAGTCTGTCTGTGCGTCGAGTGTGTGTGTGTGTGTGTGTGTGTGTGTGTGTGTGTGTGTGTGTGTCAGAGTGTCCCTCGATAAGCTGACATGAGAAGCAGCCACACAGACAGGACATTGACATACAGTGCATTCTCTTGTGTCTTGTCGCACTTACAAGCATTTACTTGTATAAGAGCGTGATCAGTGAATGTAACGCTCGGCAAAAATGGATATAAAAACGGGTGGTGGAAATTATTGCGGCCGGAAAAATTATCAAGCTAATTTTTTTTTATCGTGCGATTAATTGATTTATTGACTATCGCGACTATGTGTACATAATACTTATACACAGTACACACACATTATGTGAATTGTTTTTGTTTTTGGATGTGATTAATCGATTCGACAGCACTAATATAAATACATATGCCAAAACACAAATTTAATAAATATATAAGAAATGAGGTATAGTATGAATATATCTGTCTGGCTAGATGTTATTTTCATCTGTATACATGCTGTTCTTTGCTTATATTTAAATATTATAATTATATACAGCCCTTTAGTGGGGGCAAACTATGCTTTGTATTGCTGTCCTGTCTAATAGGGCTGTGTGATGATGAATGGTTTTGCTGGTTCCAGTGTAACACATTAGCATTATTGAACAGCTCCTGGTGATCAAAGAGTCATGTTGTGTGCCCTCCATTGTAGTCTTGGCTGGTGTGTTGTAGTTTTGTTTTTACAACTTTGAATAAGCTTGCAGTGAAGAAGTGTACATAATACTTTTGAATATTTTCTGCAGTTGTTCTCTCAATCCTCCATGACTAGCAATAGTAAAGAATTAGATGTAAGTAGTGAATGACAGTGAGCGTAATAACTCATTGACTGGGCTTTAACAGCACGGGACATGGTTGACTTTGACACTCTGAGTGGAATTTAGCACGATCAAAAGCGACGGGAGATTTTTTCGATCTCTGTGGAAAGGAGCTTTTTCTAAAATAAGTGTCAACTGACTCGTGCGTAAGGCCCTGATGATGTCACTCCCTCCCCATACAGATATAACGGCTCCTCCTTGTGACCCTTTTACCAAAAATAGAATGTCACATATTGATTTGGGGACAGGGTTCCTTCATGACTTGTTTCCTCACATTGACCTATTTTGCCAGCAGATCACTTTGGCTCAATCACAAAGCCCACCAGTACGCTATGATCTCCAACAGGGCAGTGGATTCGCTGCCATACCTTCTCCATGTATTCATGGTTGTTTATGTACAACTGATCCCACTAATGAATGCACCCTGGTCTTATGACAACACAGTTCCCAGGTCCCTCCTTCTCCACGTTCTTGTGAGAGTTCCAAGTTCAACTTTTGAATAGCCCCCACTCGCAGCATATCAGATGACATCTAGGTCACACAAAAGAACCTCTTTAATTGCTTAGATGTTATAAAGGTAAAGAGTGCTAATCATGTGCTCAGAAGTACTTGCATTGTGTTTTATATGAATCGACATACAGTTGTTTGTGTACTCAAACAATGACTGCAAAAATCTTGTAGTGTTAAAGGAATGGTTAACCTAGTTATCAAATTCTGTCATCATTTACTCACCCTCATGCCATTCCAAACCTGTATGACTTTCTTCTGCAGAACACAAAATAAGATATTTTGAAGAATGTCATAATTTCATTTTATGGGCAAGAAAAGTTCTTTAAAATATCTTAAATTTAAAAAAAGAAAAGAAAATCATCATACAGTTAAATTACTGTATAATATGTATACATATGTTTGTCGAATTGTGCATGTTCTCATCCACTAAAATATTTTTTTTGTAGAATAAAACAGCTATTTTTGCCAGAGTAAAATTAATGCAAATTACATTTTTGTATAGGATCTTCTAACAGTGAATATTTTGAAATTATGCAAAGCTGAACATTTAACATATGTTAAACTGCTGAACATATAATTTAACCTCTCTGGTGCTGCGTACATCTGGACGGCTTCAGTTAACAGTTCAGTTCATGTACAGGCTAACATTTTTGCACATTTTGGTTTCTCACCCTTATCATCTCAGCTGCACGACATTCTCTCCACTCAAACTCTCCATCAACTCTGCGTAGAACTTGCCAGAAACAGCAAAGACTGCTGATGCTGCACTGCGTGAGCCATTTGCATAAGGTAAACATTGACCCACTGACTAGTTAAAATGAGTAGTCGTGCAAGCATGTATGAGATCTTTCAACAAGACCTCAAACGTACATGCCAACAGTATGTTTTGTTTTAGATGCTTTTGCCAGAGAAATTAATGGAAATTAAACAAGTTATCGGAATGCATCAAAGTACAAGCTCAGACACTTGAGGTTGGCTTCTAAGGTTTGTTTTTTGACCCTGCGCATAGCTGTTGGCACTGTCAATGTCCTTTTCACAGCAATATTTGATTTCTGACTCTGATTTTATTCAAATTCATTTATGTCAGTTTTGCATATTTTTTTATTTCTTGCCATTATTTCACAGTACATGGAACCTTCTAGCTTGGTAAGTTCAAATTTATGAAAAATTGTGATTATAACGATTACATAGTTTGGCATTAGCCCATGATTTACTCACCCTCAAGCCATCCTAGGTGTATATGACTTTCTTCTTTCTGATGGACACAATCTGAGTTATATTAATAAATATCCTGACACTTCCAAGCTTTATAATGGCAGTGAATGGGACTTGAGTTTGAAGCTCAAAAAAGTGCTTCCTAATAGTAACTGACATGACATTGGACGTAGTTTAAGCGTTTTGACCTGCGAGAGGCATTACACTTTTTTTGCATGTTTTTAGAATGTCTTACAAAAATGAATCAATTTACTTCACAAGGCCTTTATTAACCCCCGGAGGCGCGTGGAGTCCTTTTATGATGGATGGAGGCACTTTTTTAAGCTTCAAACTCATGGGCCTCGTCACTGCCATTTATAAAGCTTGGAAGTGTCAGGATATGTATTAATATAACTCCGATTGTGTTCATCAGAAAGAAGAAAGTCATATACATCTAGGATGGCTTGAGGGTGAGTAAATCATGGGGTAATTTTCATTTTAAAGTCAGTGTGAGCAACATGCATGTCACATCCAGACAAAGCACTCTTCCTGTAACTACAATCCATCTTTCATCCAGTATCCCACTTTGGCTTTTCAGCACATGCCACAATCAGGCTATTGTAGAGTTCTGCTTGTCAGTTGACGCCCTGGTTCTGTTGAAATGGAGCGTGTGCGCTGAAAGCACCGGTCGTCCTATACAAAGCTGAAGTGCTGGCTAATTGAGCCTGTCTGGGCATGACCTGTAAGTTGTGCTGATAAGCAGGTATTTGACCCTTTGGGAGGCCCAGGTTGTTTCAAGCTCTCTGGAAATAGACTCAATTAGCATGTTCAGCTCAAAACACTATGTGCATCCAGTTGCAGGCGCCTGCTTAATTGTTGCGGTTCAGCTCGGTGTCACTGGACCTTAAATAGCAGGTCCAGCCAATAAAGACTGTGGATATCGTCACAGATTGTAAAGCATGATGGAGGCCTCTGTGTTTATACATAGCATACGCAAAAGCCAAAGTAGACCAGAGCCTACTCGGACACGGATCATTCATCCGGGCTCCATAGCTGGGATTAAACGATCCACCCCCAATTTAAATCCCATCATAATGGTGAAGGTTTGCTGATGCTATCTACTGAAAGACATGAAATGATCTTTGAATGCCACTATTTGTGCTTTTTGTTTTTCTCTGTCTTGTGTGTTTTTTTTTCTCTCCCTGTACTGGCAGGCAGCCTTGTGAGCGTTACGTCCTTGCTAGCCGCATGTGGCCCCATAACCGAGCAGCATCCAACTGTCATTTCTTTTTCACACCAGGGAGAAAGATCTTTGTTGTGAAGTTTGTCCGTCCAACCGGCCCTGTCAGGCCTTGTGGTTTAATCCTACTAGCTCCAGAAACCTTAGACTAATCCTGCTAGTTTCTCAGTCACAGTCGGTCTCCGGGCTGAACCTCTGGGAGTCCCATTATGCTTCGTTTAGATTAAGTGACCTTTTGCGGTCACAATACGGGATTTTAAACTCGTTTTCGATGCCAGTAAGTGTGCATTTACGTCCATGTGATCATATATGTTTTACTTGGCGTTTACCCAATATTTACTCAACTGCTCTTCCCTATGCTAAAATTCTTCAGCCAACAAATGAAGTGCAAAGAAATAAATATCTATATATATATAAGCCATATATAAACACTCATTTCTCACACAGAGTGTATAAGTGACCTTCTGGCAAACAACCACCATGAGCTCATATTACAGTAATGAGCTGTCACAGGCTCGGCATTAAGTTCTGCACCAGTCTGTGTGAATATGACAGGTACATGTTTTCGGAATGTCTGATTTGCGGCTCTGTGAGTTCAGCATTTGTTTGATGAATTTGCAGTTTATGATGATTGACAGCTGGACCTGTCGTAATTGGCCCTTCCTAATCAGCCTCTGCTGAATTCCAAGATGTCCTTGGGCTCCATTCCCATGGTAACGCTTTCATCATGCACAACTCTGTAGTGTTTTTGGAAGTTGAAATGTTTTTAGGGAAGGATCGTGTTGAGTTTGGGGTTTGGCACGTTGTGTAGTGAGAAAGTTACGGTGACAATTATGTTACGTGAAATGTGCACCTGTGTTTAAAACCGCAGTAATGCATAGACGTATGAGTGGATTTCTCACACTCATTTATCCGGAAAACAATTTGTGTTGTGGTCTCATAAATGATTATTGTTTTCAGGTGGGATTTTCGGAGTCTTGTCATGAGATATGTTCTCCTTACAACAGTAAACCAAGCACACATTATCTTTTGTGGGAAAAATGTCCCATATTTCATTCCAGCGTGAACTGATTTTAGGAGGTCAGTTCGTGCTCTTATTGTGTGTGGTCCAAAAAGAATAAAAACACACATAATTGTTCTTTTGAGAGCTATTGATTTGACCTAGAAAGAACTGAAACGTGGTTTTATACTTTTTCATTAACTCATGCAACACAGGGGGTTTTAATCTTGGGTCCGTGGAAATATATTTATTTAATCATTATTTATTGTATATATTTTTGTATATATTATATATGAAGACTTTTATTGGACTAACTTGATTTAGTACAGGTAATTGTTTTTATGATCTTTCACATAACTTTTAGTGTAATGCAATCTAAAGGCCATTTTTTTGTATAGTTAAACATGTTGTTTTCCTATATATTCTTATATATGTGTATATAATAATAATAATAATAATAGTAATGCTTATTAAATGTGTGTTTATCCATGATGGTATATAGCTGTTTTTATTTTATTAGGAGAGTCCCACAAATGGGTAATCATATTTGGGGGGCCTTTGCATCAAACAAGCTTGACAAGCTTGACAAAGCTCTTTTTTTATATAAATTTCCCAATTTCTTCAACATACTTCTGCCTAACATTTATATAATGGCCTTCCCCATGCCATGGAGATGCCATTGTTCTCGAAGGGCCAGTCGGCCAATATGAAGGAGGCTGCGAATAGTAGTTTGGCACCCCGTCACCATAGCAACAGAGAAGCATTGCTCATCCCCCCGCGCACCTCGTGCTGGTCTGGCCCCTTCTCCACACAAGCAGAGCCGCTTAATTTCCCTGACCCCCAGGGTCTGCTTTTAACAGGCTCCATTGATTGGTACAAATGCAGGAGTACAGAGCCGGCCCCAGAGTCTCTATAACAGGGTTAAGCAGACAGTGGTGAAGGGGAAGACATTTTTGGGGCGAATACAACTCCGCAAGTGTTTTTTTTTCTCTCAGTAAAACCCATAATTTATAAGCTAATTAATTGATGCAATGCACGTGAAGCATATGCGCTTAAGGAGCGTAACCTCTCTTTGCCTTGATGATTGACACTTATAATGTATTCCACCCCTAAATAGCCACCATTAAACCCTTCAAATGAATTGCCGACGAACAATACCAGCCCAGGAAAATGCAGGTGTAGACGCCTCAGGGAAGCACACAATAAATGCTGAATATTGATGTGGTTTGATACAGATTTTCACTTAAAGCCATCATTTTGTGCAGGAAAGCTATCTGTCTTTTTATCTGTCTGTCTGTCTGTCTGTCTGTCTGTCTGTCTGTCTGTCTGTATACTCCAGTCTTTGGTATTTCTTCAGCATATTACTCCAGTCTTCAGGGTCACATTCTTCAGAAATCATCTAATAAGCTTATTTACTGCTCAAGAAACATTAATTATTATTATTATTATATTATTATTTGTAGTAGTATTATTAATGTAAAAAAACAAACACTATGCTGCTTTATAATTTTGTGTAAACTGTTTTAACCATGTAAACCGTTTTTCAGAATTTGTTGTTAAATAGACCCTTTAAACTTTTAAACGTGTTTTTTTTTTGTTTTTTTTTTAAGAAATTCATATTTTTATTCAGCAAGGATGCATTCAATTGTTTAAAGGAACACTCCACCGTTTTTAGAAATAGGGCTTATTCAACATCTTTCCTACATTTAGATATGTGGGCAAATGCATTTTTGTCTCAGTGCATGCATTGTTTTAGTTTGGCAGGGTCGCCGCTAGCTTAGCTTAGCATAATGAATGGAATCCTATGTTGCCAGCTAGCATGTCCCGAGTAAAAGTGATAAAAAAATAAAGAAAAAAACTCCACCTAATTACTTCATGTGGGCTGCGTATTCACAACGAATACAAATAGCGATGCATATTAAGAGGCGATTTCCTAGGCAGATATTGACTTGGGACTATATTATGGGGAAGCTCAGGTGAAGCACTGCTACTAGATATCACGCAACACATGCACAACATACGCCGGTATGTTGATGGAAGTTTGGGGATTTCATGTGTTGCGTGATATCTCTGCACCCAAGTAGCAGTGCTTCGCCTGTGCTTCCCCACAATATAGTCCCAAGTGTTCCTTTAAAAGTGAGAGTTTTCTGAGGATTTATCAAATAGAATAACTATAGTAGATTAACTGTTTTATTGAGCAGCAAATCATCATACCAGTATGATTACTGAAGGATCATGTGACACTGAAGACTGAAGTAATAACTGCTGAAAATTCAGCTTCGCCATCACAGGAATACATTCAGTTTTTAAATATATAAAAATTTAAAACAGTTTTTAACTTGTAATAATATTTCAGTCTTACTGTTTTTATTTATAATTAAATTTTAGAGACTTCTTTCAAAAACCATTGAACAGTTGTGTGTGTGTGTGTGTGTATGTACAGTCCCTTTGAGTATGTAAACCCCTTAATTCCTTAATTTTTTTTCACGTTTTATGTTGCTGCCTAATGTTAAACTACTTTAAATTACTTTCAATAAAATTATTTAAATGACTTGAATTTCTTTCGCATCAATCTACACTCCAACCACTATAATGACAAAGCAAAAAACAGATCTGTGACAACTTTGGAAATGTATAAAAAAAAAGGGAAAAACTGAAAGTACTGAAGTACTGAGTTAAGGGTTTGAATACTTGTGCAATGTACTTAACATTGCACAAGTATTCAAACCCTTAACTCAGTACTTAAAGCACCTTTACAGCCACAAGTCTTTTGGGGTATGTTGTGACAAGCTTTGCACATCTGCATTTTGCATAACCAGACCTTCTGGTTATGCAAAATTATCCTCTCAAGCTCTGTCTGGTTGGAAGGGGAACGTTGGTGGACAGACATTTTCAAGTTTCTCCAGAGATGTTTGATTGGGTCCAAGCCCAGTCTCTAGCTGGGCCACTCAAGGACATTCACAGAGTTGTCCATAAGCCACTCTTGCATTGTATTAGCTGTGTGTTTTGGGCAAGGGTATCTAAACTCTGTCCTGGAGGGCCACTGTCCTGCAGAGTTTAGCTCAAACTTGCCTCAACACCTGCCTAGAAGTTTCTGGTATGCCTAGTAAGAGCTTGATTAGCTAGTTCAGGTGTGTTTAATTGGGGTTGGAGCTGAACTTTGCAGGACAGTGGCCCTCCAAGAGCAGGACAGGACACCCCTGGCTTACGGTCATTGTCCTGTTGGAAGGTGAACCTTCTGCCTATATATTTTTGCTGTGTTGAGTTTTCCTCCTACAGTAGTCCAGTCCCTGCCACTGAGAAAAAAACACAGCATAATGCACATCATACCACCATACTTTACTGTTGTGATTGTATTGTGGAAGTGATGAGCAGTGCCTATTTTTCTTCATACCTGATGCTTGGAACTAAGGTTCATCAGACCCCAGAGAATATTGTTTCTCACAGTCTGAGAGAGTCCTTTTATGTGTGTTATTTTTTTTGCAAATTCCAATTGGGTTTTCATGTGTCTTCACTCTGCCATAAATCCAAGATGCTGGTAGAGTGTTGCAGTAATGTTTGTCCTTCTGTAAGTGTCTCCCATCTTGATATATGATCATGGAGCTCAACCAGAGTGACCATCAGTTTCTTGGTCACCACTCTAACCAAGGCCGTTCTCCACTGATTACTCATTCTAGGAAAAGTCCTTGTTCTAATCTTACACTTACACATCAGTTGTGGTAAACGGAACTTCAAGCATGTTTGCTTGACACAATTTGTATTTTTGGGTGAACTATCTCTTTAAATAAAAAAACTAATGGACTTTGACACTAATTGATTTTGCTATAGGCTATGTAATATTGATATTTAAAAACAGTTGCATTGTACACACGTAATGCGTAGGGTTTGGTGTGTATTTGGAGATATTATGCAGCTGTTGTTTTTGCAGATTAAACAGATAATAGAGGTCAGATTCCCCTAAGGCTCATTAAACTTTTGGTCAGAACTGATATAATCTTACATAAATACCCTCCTGGGATTCGCAACAGAAACAAGACGGGAATCGAATGAACCCCACTAGACTCATTTCCAGTGCATTTATGTGCGTGGGTACGTCTGCACGCATCCGCGTTTATGTCTGTAGGAAGGGATCGCAACAGGATTGGACACCAGCTGCTCTCCCTAGATCCTCTGCCTCACAGCCGTCCCCTCCTTTTCCTCTCCTGCTGTCCGCTCTGACAGGGAACACACAGCTCCTTTATGCCGCTTGCCCATCATTTCGCACCCCACCTTGAGGCCGCCACTGTCACTGGACGCTGCACAGACAGTCTCTGTCAATTATACACTGCATCTGCCAGGCAACAATAGAGCCCCCTCGTTTCCTGTCTGTCTCACTGCCTGCCACTCTCTCTTTGACTCTCTCGATTTCCTTAACTCTCTCTCTCTTTCATTTCTGCTTCTCATCAAGTGCCGACTCCCCACTTTGCAGCTATTATTTACCCATGGAACAAACTGCCGTCCTTTTCGCTGAATACTTATTTGTGTTTGTATTGATTTTTGTTTGTGCGGCTGATCATTAAGGTAAAAAATATTGCGACGGCATAATTTCACAAACGTCTCCCATTACAGAGAAAAACAGTGCCTTGCCATGCAGCGATTCAAAGCTGCGTTTAGGAAAACTAGGCCCATTTCCATTCTGCCTGGCTGATTCTCTTTGTTTGCCTCCACACTGCTTCCTTTTTTTCAGAACTACACCTCTTCCTCCTCCATTCTTTTTTTGATTCTGTCATGAAGACACCTTGGTTTCCAGTGAGGAGAGCCCTCCCCCTTCTCCTTCCGCCCCTCCTCAAAGAGGCATCTCACGCGTTTGACCAGAACATGGAATGCATGCACAACCAGGGAGGGCCCTGCATGGCAACGGCTGTGGTTGCCCTGGCAACTTCCCCGTCCTTGAGGAAAGGGCATGTTAGGAGTTTTGGGGCCAAGGATTTGACAGGCGCAGTCAAAACTCATAAAGCATCCTGATGCGTCAATCCAACTATTATGAGTGTTCAGACCCAAAATAGCATGATTCATCTGTTTGTTTATCATCCTAATAAGAGGCATGGCTTTTGTGCCCTTGGGCTATGGTGGGCTATTTCATCATTATGTTGAATGGTTAGTTGTATTTTTAGTAGTAAAACACAAATAAGCCGTGTCATCTTGCAGCATAGGGCGTGGCCTATTGTAACCTGTTACCAAGTGGACAAAGATCTTGAAAAACGAGAACACCAGTAATCACGTCTTTCCTTTTTCCCTCCCTAGAGAAAAGGAAAAGACAGGTGTAGACAGAACCCATTCCAGTTACAAATTGTCGTAACATTATCGTCACAATAGCAGCATCCATTGTCCAGATAAGTGTGTCAGGTGACGCCGTGGCATATCAGTAGAGAATGAAAGGTACTTTACGCAATGCTTGTGTAGCTTGACCTCCTTTTTGATGCAGGTTTGGTTTGAGGCTGGATCACCAAGTCCAGCTTGTTTCACAGCTGAGTACTACATTTGTAGTAACTGAAAACATAATCAAATTACTGGAGTTTAGCGAGCTCTTTGTGTTTGTGTGTCTGTTGGGCTTCCTTTTGTGGCCTCCATCTGACTGGTCTCTGAGTCACCTAGAGTTCACTGTATCCCCAAGATTTTCACTCTATCTCACTGGACAGCTTGCTGTGATTGACAATCGCTCTTTAATGGAGATAAATGTGACTGCTGGGCTTTGCCCCTCCCCAAGCATCTGCAACAGACTCCAGTGAAGGAGGCAATACAAAATGGTTGTGTGTGTGCGTGTGTTCGTGTGTGTGTGCGCGTGTGTGTGTGTGCGTGGCAGTGTAAAGATTTTTTGCCTGCTTTTAAGAACACCTTTCTTGTGACCTCTGTCAGGCAATCCACCTACACAAAATGATCCTTGTCTGTCGATTTCTTAGCAGCCTTTTTTAGATTCCTGTAATTCTGACTACAGATATAGCTTTAGAAATCCAATTCTTTCATTTTGTTTTCCTTTTCCCAACATATGGATGTTTGTGATCTGATGATTGCCAGAATCCATCTTCTTCTCTAAAATACTAATTTGCCCATTGCAATTTTTTCAAATTATGGACAACAAACAAAGGAGCTAAGAGAGAGGACCATTATCAGATGCCCTGTTTCTCTCTGTCATTACGGTAAAGGCCTATAATGCAGCTGAGGCAGCATTTCTGCTGTGTCCTCCTGCCCTCTTTGTCCTTTTACCTACTAAACAAAAATGTATGCGGCCAACCTGTTGGATATATGTTTAGAGAGTCATTCTGTGAAACCGGTGTCTAATAGTTTCCTAAAGAAATTTTATTTAAACAATTTTTTTATTTTTTAAATGTGTGTGTATGATAATAAATTGCAAAGTGCCTTCTCAGGCTAAATTCATGAATGAATGTTTTTTTTTTTATTAGTACTTTTTTTATTTTTTATATTTCTAAAATTTTATAGGGCTGGACGATTAATCGAAATAATTCAGAACCTGTAAATGACATGATTTTCTGTAATTTTTTCTGTAAAAAGTAATTTGTTTTTATTATTTTCTGTGAAGGCACTGCGTCTGTATGGACAAACCCATACACAGTACAGTAGGTTGTCAGTTCTGATCTACTCTAATTACAACACATACCTTTTCACTTCAGCCGTCTGAAGATATCAGAGGAACCTTTTGAGCTAGAATAGATTTTGCACCCCCCCACCCTCGTTCTCTCTCTGAATGCGTTTATTGACTGCAACATGCATTGATCTAAAGTGTGAGGCATGCATGTTAGACGAATTCATACATAGGCCAGCACGCACTCATATGCACATTCCAGCTGTTGCAGGGGCTCCGCAGAGCTCTTTTCCCAGGTGCCACACACATTTCCCTGTAATCTCTCTCTACACACACTCCACCGGTGCTCTTAATTTGTGGCGGCGGCGCCTGCTGGGCGGATTTGGGCTACAGATCCTGTCTGAAGACAGCTCTAACAACTGCAAAGGGGCTGAGATGGACACTGATACCGGGATGTATCCCCTAATTTCTGATGAGAAGTTTGCATGTGTATGTCAGAATTCCGCGCACATTGGAGCATTCAAACTTCTGAAAGTCTCGCGAGGCCATGAGCTTGGGGTTTATGAGTCACAGGCATGCGTTTAAATATCCAGACACATTAAGGGTTTGTTTTTCTTTCAGTTTTTCAAAATTTGAAGGTTGCTCAGCTCCTGTGTCTTATGGGATAGCATCCATATCCATTTTATCCTTTGGCTGAACACTTCACTCAGTAGATGCAGAACTTCATCCTTATTGTTTCCCTGCTGTTTCATTAATATTTGGTATATGGACATCCTGCATATTGCATACTATGTAGCAGGGAAGTACACATATTCGAATATCAGTATTTGTCACATTGTGTCGACTTTTCATTTCCTGTAGCAGTCTTTCAGTCTGAATAGATCAGCAAATGCAAATGGCTGTGAAAGAAAACCTAGTAGTGAAGGATAGAAGTACTCCAAATAGCCTTTTCAACATGTCTTTTAAGCCTTAGGTAATATCTAATATTCATAACCTATATTTATGCATAATATTCTGCATGTTTTGTTCACTTTAAATTGAAAAGACTTGTTAAAGTTTATACTGAATAGGCTGTTCTTCTATCCCTCGCTGCCCGATTTTGTTCATGTCAAATTAAATATGGTGTCTACTCTGACCGTACTGTGGTAAGACAGCCAAGCATATGGCACTGCTTAACCTATGTCTAACTCAACACTTTTTGTGTTACCAGTTACTATGACTGATGGAGCTGACAGAGTCAGAGTTGACATTGAGAGACCTTGAGAAGATCATTTATGCTCTCCTTTATTCTCAGGACCATGTCCTGGTCCCTCACTAACAGGCTGGGCAGACATGTTCCTGCCATGTTAATTGCATCAGACAAGAAGACCTAGAGAGGGAAATAAATTTGTAATTTATGCCCGTGTGGTGGAGTGAGCCGAATGCCAGTTGTCTAATTGCTTTCACACAGTCTTGATTGAATTAGCTGGTCAGGCTTGAGCCTTAATTGAATTCTAAGACCCACTGATGCTTTTCTAAACTGAGTTCTTTCTCTAACTCTCTCACTCTTGAGGAGATGGTGAATGCTGTACTTTTTATTACCTTTTCATGTGCAGACCTGTGTGGCCACGTAATTACGTAAAAAAACCTGCAGAATTCAAAAGACCTCTTGCCTGTTCATATTACCTCGCCTTGCCTTGCGCATATTCTTCTATAAAAATTTTGAAGTTATAAGCTACTAGTAAAAGCAGTATAATTTCAGTACTTTTTGATGCTAGTAGGAATTTCTACTAATATCCAACTATATCAGGAGGCCTCTGCCTGCACTTCCATTCAGAACCATTTGCATATTGTTGAATATCCTCAATATCATTAAAGAACAAGGACTATTGTTGCTAGGGATGCACAATATTACAATTCCGGCCAATGCGATAAGCTGAAAATGATTTTCATGTTATAAGTGATAACCTTTAAATCAGTCATATTAAGCCAAATTCAACACTATTTTGTCTAAATAAACAAATAAAACATTAAAGTCATCAATTTTAAATGCAAGTGAATTTAGGCATCATACCATTATAATGTACAGTATGAAAGATTGATTTTCATTTTGAGATTTGCTAAATATTAGATTATTTAACTATTAGTGTTTTTATTAATTATTACATGACACCAAGGGTAATCTTACTGGGAAAAAGAAATGAAATGAACATGCACAATTAAATATTTGTATTGGTCAATATTAGATACATTTATTTAAAATCATTTAAATAAATTGAATTGAATTTTGAGAATTGAATATAAGGCTGTTCTAAAGCACAGTTAGATGATGTGTAACAAACACATAACCCATCTGTTTCACACACTGGTCCCCTTGGTCACAATAGGACTTCCCCCATCCATACAGAAACCCCCTCAGACTCTGCCCCATTTCCCTGCTTTCAGCACATTTTTTGCTGTGCAAACAAAACCGAGCATCCCTTGGTTCTTCGCTTTTCTATTTTTCTTTTCCATGCATCTCTCTTCACATACAGACACAGGCCATCACGCACGCACACACACACACCTATGTCCCTGGTCTCTCTTTAATGTTGCTTTCATTAAATGCAGTACTTTCGAGCCAGCTTTTGAGTGGCTGAATGGACAGGCAGCATAAAAAAAGGGAGGGGAGTTTGTCACTACTACAGTCACCCTAGACAAAAAGGGCCTTTTTGTTCTGGTGGGGAACAAAGGACATGTGACTGTATGGGTCGGGGAACATAAGTGTTCGTTGCATATGCACACGAGTGACCAGGTTTTTCCCACCCCCTAAGTGACTGTGACTCAAGCTGGATTAGACACTGTGCACAGCCAGCAGTGTCTGTAGAGAATCCAACGTAACACACAGGCAGCCATGATGGAAATGCCAGCCCCAAAGGCTTCGCCGATGTTTGCACTCCTGGCTCCTGAATTGGACGCAGCTGGAGGAGCCATATCCGCCGGTAAATGTACACACACATTCCTGCCCCGCTACCAACCGGCTCCAGCGCACATGCAGCCATCTGCGCGCACACCTCTTTCTTTAGCACCTACGTAAATCAGACCGGATGAAAACGCTCTGGCAATCTTTGAAATCGCCAGCGAATTACCTGTAATAAAACATGACTAGCTTTCTGGCACCCGAGCACATGTTCACAACGGGATTTCACTCACACAGCCCACTAAGCCTGCCATTATGCCACTGCTACCTTTTCCTCGGCCTGCACGTGTTATTAGAGGCAATAAACACAAGCAAGGCGAGGTTTGAAAGAGTGCCAGGCGGTTTGCGTTCAATGCTTCTCACCATAGTCACTGAAATGCGACAACTAAGTTTTTGACGGCGGGTCTTGAACCTCTTTGATGTTTTCTGGATCAAATTGACAGTATATGAGTGTTTCTCTAACTAGAAACATGTTTAGCCCTGCAGATTTTTATAAGTTAAACTCTGTATCTCTGCACTCTTCTCACTTTAGCTAGTGTAATTCATTTGTAATTAATTAATTTGATACATCTATCTCTGGATTTTTAAAATGTTAAATAAAAGTGGTACTTTAATTTAGCCAAGGATACATTCAATTGATCAAATTGATCAAAAGTGATAGTAAATACTTTTACATTGATACAAAAAAATCTGTTTTAATCAAATGCTTTTGTTTTGAACTTTGTTCATCAAAAAAAAAAAAAAATGTCCACAACATTTCCACACAATTTATTATGCATCACAAGTTATTAGGGGCAAAATTGTGAGATGGAAATGACATAAATGTATGAAGAATCATATCTGATAACCAGCCTAAGTTGCTAAATGCTGGTGTGACCACTAGGCTTCTTCTCAGGCTTAACTATCAAGACTCTCTTAATCGACCAGCTTAAAGACAATGCTGGTCAGATAGGCCAGCATATACCCGCATGGACCGGCTGTTGTAAATTGATGCTGTACGTAAGCTGGTCTTTTCAGCAAAGGAAGTATTTCAAAATGGCTTCATCTCTTACTTGCTACAGATTAATCGCTCTCGTGAAAAAGAGACCAAAGGGTCCAAAATGTCTCAAAACTGTCCTTATTTATTTTCAATACAAACATCCGTATTTTTTTCCATTCTGAAACTTTGTGATCAAACAATGCAACGTTTCTAATCTGGATGCGAGCGGTATCAAAGCACTGATGTGCTCTTTAATCAGGCTTTCTATCGTCCCTGGGGCTACAGCTGACACTGTTTTTCACTCCATACTCAAATTGCATTCCTCCGCACGAGGTAGTTCTGCGAGCAGGGACGTCCGCTTCAACAGACATGTTTAGCACAGTCCCCACGTTTTCAGCACGGCTGACATTATTTCCCTTGGTTGGATGGAACCATCTGGAAGCAAGTATGGAGACATGCAAGGTCATGCCCAGACGGCAAGTGGTGGAGTCAGGAATGGATACTCAGTGCCTTCCTCCCCCTTCCTTCATAAGCGTGGCATAGGCTAACCCTCTCTAGGAGACTGGCAGAGTTTGTGGAGGGAGGACTGGGCTCTCTCAGTTTTTGTTTTTGTAGTAAAGGTTCCCTTCAACACTAGTTAGCATATGTCAACCTGCAAGATAAGGTGTTAAGACAACTCTTAATGGCTCAATGACAATAAAATAGACATCTTTTTAAAAATCTTATTAAAAACACTTAGAAATTTACTTTTTATATTATCATTATTTTACAATTTTCTTCCAAAGAATTAGTTTTTTAAACAAATATCATGAATTATTAGTTCATATGTGGGGAATCATGCCACATGATATATTGTGCAACCTGGACTAACCATGTCATAAAAGGTAAAATTATCAGACATTTTGAGATGTTTATCTTATTGACCTTTGCACATAGTCATGAGTTGTCTGCAGGGGTCCTCTCTATGATATCATTCAAGGGTTTTTAGTTTTCCCCATGTTTGTTGGTCGTACAAGACTATTCCAAATAGTGTATTAACTCTTTCCGCCAAACATGGAATTTTCTGTTATTTGTGAGAAAATGCTTTCCTGCCAAACAGAATTTTCCGGGTTTCCGCGTTTTCACCGTTAGACGCTAGGGGGCGCGATTACGCATCTTCTGAATACGTAAAGAATCTCCAGATCAAAACACAGAGAGGGCGGAGACGCAAAAAAACAAGCGACCCCATATAAGCAGATGCATATGTAAAATAACGTGATCACCAACATTAAACAGCATATAAATCAAAACTATCTTATGTTACTGAATGAACTGTCGACCCAGGATGAGCTACAGGACTGCAAGCATTAGGGGTGTTGATCTACTCAATCTATGTTTGATCATCGTTCTGAATCTGATCTGGATGTTGTAAACTGTACAATAAGGTCTCATTTGTTAACATTAGTTGTAATGTATTAACTAACATGAGCAGTACATTTGTTACAGTATTTATTCATCTTTAATAAAGCCCCAATTTTTTATTTATTTGTTTAATCTTTCCCCCCTTCATTTTAATGACAAGTTGTATTACCCCGACATTTTTGACCTTGTTCCCCTAAAATTATATTAAAATTAGTTAATTAAAAAAATAATCATAGAAAAATTAAATACAATAAATTAAAATACATGTATGTATTTTTATAAATAAATAAATGTATTTATTTATTTATTTATTAATTTTTTAAAATATATCTTGCAACAGTTTTCCGTCTCCTCCTGTTTTCTCTCTCTTTGAGCTCAGTCCATTTGGGTCCAGACTGCTTTCCATTGCTGTTTTTGATTACCTTTCTATCCGAGTTTCATCCTAAATCCTGAAGCTTTGCAGTTGGGCTTGTCTCTGTGACTCCAATGACACTTTCTCCGAACACACAAGCCTCATATTTCACTTTACACATGGCTAGTTTTGCCATAAATCATTTGAAAAGAAAAACATGTCAAATCTAATATTAAACCGAGGTGCTCTATCGCTTTCACATTGTGCATTTTTTCCAGCAGTCCATTTCTAAACGTTTATTATACTTGTTCACTCGGGATTCTGGGATATTTAGCCATGGTTTTACACCTTTGTGTGCATGTGTGAGTGTGTCTGTGTTCTGGGGAACTGGGTTGTCAGTTTCCTGGTGGAGGCTTATAGAAACCTGTCAGCTGGATTTGGGAAAGACTAAGTTTGCTTAAACTCTTAAGAGGGAAAAAAGTGTGTGGGTGTTTTTTGTAATAAGAAAAGGAGTGCGGATGTGTTGAGTGCAAAGAGGGAATGTAAAAACGTGTATTTGTGTGTCCGTGTATGGCAGTCTAAAGTGTTCCTGGATGCTGAGCTGGTCCTGTGGTTTGCCAGGGTGTTGAAATGGGATCGAGAGAGACGGTCTGTGGCAAGCAGGTGAGAGGAAATGAGGAATAGCACCCTTTGTCTGAAACATTTCACTGAAATAACAGACCCCCCTTTAATGTCCACTGGGCACTAGTTAACCTCTGCCCCCTGTAATTGAGCTGTAAGAATGTGATCTCACCGCCTCGGCGGATGTACAGTCCGGCTTATTTGTGCGTGTTTAAGAGCATGGCTGAACCCTGACTGGAGTTGCTTTCTCCAAATAAACCCGTCGACAGACATTTTCCTTGGCCGGCCCGCTGCGCAAATCCTTGCCGTGATTGCCAGCTTAGACTATGGAGGCCGAAGCGTCTGTGCTTTATTGCTTTTTAGCTCCCCTAAAACGGTTCAGATATTGAAGGTGTGTTCAAATCATTTGGCGTGGAAGCAAGGTCACCCATTAGGAACGGGGTGACAGGGTTTTTCAAACTTGGCGAGCCAAGGCTCTTTCCAGATGTGTGTGGATGTGGGCTGTCGCTGGCTGTGGTCTTTTTCTCTTGCGCTCAGGGTTGGGTTAGTTTTGGGGGATGTACTTCACAGCAATATGCTGTTCATCCCGGCCAAGTGCTTGTCAGTTATCCAACTCTTTGGGAAGTGCTTTGTTTGTTTGGTACAGAGAAGTACAACGTGAAAACTCACAAGGTCTGAAAGGCCTCCAGGGAACTCCGGTATGTACACATAAAAATACACTCCTGCTCTCTGGTAGAGCAACAGCGATTAAAACAACAAACATAGTCAATGTAAACCAAAAATTACCCTTAATACACATTGGTGGTCTTGTGGGTATAGTTAACCCAAAAACAGAAAAAAATACAACTGCTGTCATGCTTTCTGGCCCTTATGACTGACTTTCTGCTGACTATATGACTGACTTTCATCCAGTTGGGTGAATTCAATACAATGACATAGTGACTCACTTTAACGCTTGTTTAACATAATAAAACTTAACAATAACACCAAATAATGATAGATTTGAAAAGAAATGCTACCATTATGTTGAGAATGATGTGTTCTCAAGGGTGAACTTGACCTCCACAGTCCAAAAGCTTTCTCAAAAGTCTTTGCAATCCACAGCAAATCAGTTCTGGCTCCATTTTGGCTTCGAAGGTCTGCTTTTCACAATCCAGTCAATTCCCTGTAGCTCAAATCAAGTCCCACCCTGTTTTTTCTTATTGTATGTACTCTTTCACTCAAAAATGTGTGGTTGTAGGTGCCATTTTATTTTAAAAAGGGATTCCAACACCAACAGAGATGTCTACATATAGTATAAAAGTGAGGACATCCATGAGCAGATCACAGGAAGTAAAATGCTCTTAGTGTGTCATGAAAAAGCACAGGATTTGAATTATTCAGCCCCATATACTGAACATGCTATGTTTACCTGTCTATCCTGCTTCTTTTTACATGTGTGAAATGCTCTAAAGTGTGTTTCAGCTTGACTACAGTGGCCCATCATTTCTTTGGCGTCCTCCGGCACTTGGCAGTCATGTAATATTGAAAAGTCCTCTTTCTTGTCCTTCTCTCATCCCTTTCTCCATCTCTGTTTCAGCATGTCCTTCAGGGTTCTTCAAGACTGCGCAAGGTGACGAGAAATGCCTGCAGTGTCCTATCAACAGCCGCACAACCAATGACGGAGCCACCAACTGTGTCTGCCGAAATGGATATTACCGCACAGACTCGGATCCCTTAGAGATGCCCTGTACAAGTGAGTCCTCAATTCTTTTTCTCAATCTACGTGAAAGCCTACTTTACACTAGGCCTGCACGATAAATCGTTATAAAATCGCGATCACGATTCATCCTGTTCACGATTTAATTTTTAAATGACTTCGATTTAAAAAATAAATAAAAATCAGCCTTTATTTTGAAAGGACAGCTCTCACAAAGTTCAGCGCTTCACCCTCAGCCAATGACAAAGCGCCTTTTAGTCATGTGTTTCACTCGTTGCGTGAGCGCGGTAGTTCGTCTCAAACCGAAATTGTTCCGAAAAAAGACTCACATTCGGTGGTGTGGAAGTATTTTGGTTTCAAGCAAGAAGACGAGGATCAGTCTGATGTGATTTGCAAAGCATGCTTTGCCCTTGTTGCAGCACCGCAAGGTAACACCACAAATCTTTACCAGCACCTCAAACGTCACCACAAAGTGCAATATGATGAAGGTGTGTGGAGTTGGCTCAAGAAACATTAAACTACTAAAAGGCCAACAATTAAAGACAATGTGCTGCTATATATACAAAATAAATTATTAATTTTTGATATTGCAACTGCACTTCAATGGCCAATTGACTGTTCGCAAAGACCCGCCCCCTTTAGTTACTGTTGCTATGTCCGACAAGCCATGGCGCTCTCACACCACACACACGTTCTCACGTAGAGAAAATACATCGCAGAGTGAAGAGGACACTGGCAACATGCTGATTAATTGGACAGAGCAAGTTACTTTTGATATGAAACAGTCTCACTTTCAAATTGTCTTTTTTTTTATTTTTAACAAATATAAACAATAAATACTGTTTTGTGGCTCTTTAATGTGTCGTGATCGCTGTAGCGCCTCAGTTAAAGCTGCTCGTGAACCGATCATCTCTTCCTTCTAGTTTTGATAAGCATCAAATAAACATGAATGAGCACTAAAAGAAATGTTGTTTCAACCGCGGAAAGACGTCAGCACTCACCGTTTTTCAAGTTCAAGTCCACCAAAGTTAATTAATGAACTCTCCTGACTGCTTTGTCGAACGAAATGGAAAAATCTGCGATTTGATTAGTCAGATTGCCTGTCAATCAAACTTGCGGCGAAGGGTGAATTTAGGCTTTTTTTTTTAGACAATGAACACTCAGGAATGTTGAATGACGTTTCAGTTAGCCTATTTAGAGCCATGTTCAGGCCATATTCAGAGCAGTGGTTAAACTTCTATTTTTGGTAACCTACCTGAATGGCCAGTTGAATGTTAATTGTACAAAAGGCAAGCAGTTAAAGAGTTTTTCTTCTTTATTCATTAAAGCGTTTATGTTTACAGGCTTGTGGTGATGTGCAATGTTCTGTTTCAAAACAAATATTTTTGGTACTGCCTATTTGTTTTGTCGTAGTTCATGTGTGCAATAAACATTACACTTCATCAGAAAAAAATCGTTGCAGAGAATTGTGAAATCAATTCTAAGCTAAAAAATCGTGATTCATATTTTTCCCAGAATCGTGTAGGCCCACATTTTCTAAACTTTCAAATAAGATTTATATTAAAATGTTTTAGTATTTTAATCTTTGAGTATGTATCTTGCACAAAATGTCTCAAACCTTTTTTATGATAATAGCATATTTTAGATAAGAAAATGTACACTAAATAAAAAAATGATAAAGCATTTTCTGTAAATAAGTTACGCAACATGATGGACTTCAGCATTTAACTTAATATATTTTGGTACAAAAATGAGTCATTATTTTTCAGGAATAAAACACACCAATGATACATATGAGAAAACGTTATGAGCTCTTTCTGGCTCATTGTCATTACCCCTACAGCATATTCAACAGCACACCTCTCTTCCACCACATGCAAACAGCAGCCTTTTCTCTTCATTCCCACTGACTACAGATCAGGCAAAGAAAAATTACCCCATTATTGAAACAGATGAGGCCATGAAGACGAGGAAAGCGAGGCAGGCAGCTCCTTATGCTGTTGTGAACGGCATGTTTTTGTCTCTCCCTGAAAAAGGCAAGGTGGGGGCAGAGGAAAAGGAGAAAGAAAGGGAAGAACAAGACAGCTTTTTTACAAAAGCCATTTGCAAAAGCCTGGCCCTGGGAGGAGAGCAGCTGTTGTGAATAAGAGAGAAGCATCGTGTCGCAGAGTTGAAGCTCAGTGGGCCTTGGCTTGATTAAAGAGAGGAAACGGCAGCCTTTACCGCCCACTAACCTGGGAATGGGATGTTTAGAAACAGTTTTGCGTGCGACAGAGCCGTAGCTTCAAGACAGAGATGCCTCTTAATGATTCACAGCTGTAAATAGGTAATCAATTGGAGTCTTCTTTTTTTGGGGGTTTAAAGGGCAAAAGGCAGTGGGCTGTTTCTTGATTACCTCACTTGGCCCTAGAGGAGCACCCACAGTAATTGGGAGCACATGCCGGCTGAAGATAAACACAGGGTATTGTTAGCTTTAGTTGGGCTGTCAGTCAGGCCGAGACCTCAAAGGTGCGTTTGTTTGGTGTGCTCTTACTCTTCTTCAAATGTACTGTGTGTGCATGAGCAAACGCAAATGATGTTTACAAACACAAGAACAGCTCGGAAGAAACCGTTTCAATAGACACAAATAAGCCTGTGATTTGTGAGATGTTATCATAATTTCAATTAGCATGATGTAAATATGCTGGGACATACACATGGAATTACGCACAATGCGCATTGTTTCTTTGTATTATTCTGTCTACCCCTCTGAAAACGAGCCATTGCTTAGTGGTTAGCACACTTTCTGACATATTTTGGCTATGTAGATTTAAGTGGGTGTTGGGTGTTCAAGTCTGTCTTGACATTTTCTGATCCTTTACTTCCTTTCCTTAATTCATGTGTCACTCTACTATCCTCACACTAATTATTAAACATTTTTATTACTGGAAAAGCAGGATTTCAAGTTTAAAAGAACTTTTTCAATTTTAAAGAAAATTTTATATATATATATATATATATATATATATATATATATATATATATATATATATATATATATATATATATATATATATATATATATATATATAAGTTAATTATATTAATTAATATATAAATTAATACAGTTAAATACATGTATTTAGGAATTTTATATATATATAAAAAGTGAAAGAGAATTTTACTTGCCGGACAAGTATCCTGTTTAAATTAAAACGTCAATAACAAAAAATAACTAGGGAAACAGAACCATAACGCATCTCACAGCAACAGTGTGTAACTGTGAAAATTCAGTTAAGCCTTTTGATTTTAAAATTAAGAATTTTGAGTGAATCGGTTGAATCAAAAATTCCATCACGCATTCATTAACGACTGCCTCATTATTGAATCAGCCATTTGAATTAATTGTTTTAATGAATCGTTTCAATGACTCACTCATTAAGACGGTCACCTGCTGTCACCTACTGGTGGTTTAGTTTTGTGTTTAAACATTCTTTCCAACATTTCTTGTTTGTATATTAAAAAATATTTAAAACAATCACATATTTTTTTGTGTGTGTGTAAATGATTTTATTTGATTGTGAACAGCCCTATAGTCTCTTATACTAAATATATAGATCAAATTGAAGAATTGTATTGTATAGATCAAATTGAAAAATATAAAATTAAAGCTGAAACATAGCCTATATTTAATAAGATTATAGAAAAAATGGCCTTAATAAAAAGGTAAAAATATCACAAATATGTGATATTGCTCTAAATCAGCTCAATATCATGCTTGATATATGTATGTGTGTATATGTGTGTGTGTGTGATATATATATATATATATAGATATATATAGATATATATAGAGCAGTAGTTTTTAAGTCATAAAAATATTTTTAATTTGTTTGTATTTCCAGCTGTGCCATCGGCTCCTCAAAATGTCATCTCCAGTGTGAACGAGACCTCACTGATGCTGGAGTGGAATCCTCCGCGGGAGACTGGTGGTCGTGATGACGTGGTATACAACATCATCTGCAAGAGTTGCGGAGGTGGCAGAGGGGGCTGCACGCGTTGTGGGGACAACGTGCAGTTTGTTCCACGGCAGTTGGGACTTACGGAGAGTCGGGTCTTTATAAGTGACCTACTGGCCCACACCCAGTACACTTTCGAAGTCCAGGCTGTCAACGGAGTATCAGACCAGAGCCCTTATTCACCCCAATATTCATCAGTGAACATCACTACTAATCAGGCTGGTAAGTCAACACTTCTACAGGTTTTCAATTTGTTTATTTTTTTACTTTCACTTTTTGTTTTGTGGTTTCAACCAGGTGCTTTGATGCAACAGGAAGTTGCCATGTTGGGTGCTCATACTCCTTTAACATTTTTATTTTTTGTTAACCTGTTTGAATACATAATAGGGATGTATCACACTGGTCATGATGGTTTATTTTATTATTTATTATTGTTTTTTTGTTGTTGTTTTTTTCAGTTTAGCTTGTAATGACTTTGCATTGCATTTTATTAAATTTATTTTTGCATTTGTCAAGTGTTAAAGTTTCTAGGGTGAAACCAGCCTAATTATAGGGCTTCTTTAAGATTAGCCGATTCATTGTTCAGGTAAACCACTAAGCAGTTATTTTAGAAAATGTCTACCACATAACTATCTATGCTTTCATTGTGTATTTACCCTCACGTTTTGACGGCCAGCTAGTCTAAACTCACTATGTGTAATAGAGCGTTAAACAGATCTCAAAATACTCGCTTTGTTACCTTCAGATTACATCCCAATTACACTTTTAGGCTCACATCCCACCATGTCACCATAATATTACACTGTAAAAAAGAAAAAGTTAGTTCAACTCAAATTTTCAAGGCAACCGACTGCACAGAATTTTTGAGTTGAACATATCAACTTAATTTTTTAAGTTTTGAAGAACTACAATTATTAAGTTGCGTCAACCAAGTTTTTCAAGTTCTGACAACTAAGTTTTTTTAATTCAAATGACTGGAACTTTCAAGTCTGTAAAAGCTTACTATTTTGAGTTCAGATTACTATCCCCTGTAATAATTTACTATTTTGAGTTTAAATTACACCCCACACACACACACACACACACACACACATTAAATCAACCACTGACAGTAAACCAGTTAATTTTTGCATGTTTATTTGAACGACTTTGGCACAAACAGCTTTACAATGTAAACAAGTAATCTTATGCCCAAAGCAAATAGGTTTGAAGCATCAGGTTTCAGTACCATAATATGGGATTTTTTGTTCTTGTTGATACCTTACAAATAATGCAATATTGCCAAAGATGACCGATAAACAGTTGTAAAGTGCCTAAGTATTAATTCAGAAATGCATAAATCCCCAGCTGAAAAAGCCAAATTATCTAAACTTTCTGAATTATCTGAACTTTGAAATTAGCCAAAGATGCAAACCTGCAGGCTCTAACAGTAATGGTGAAACATAGCTTGCTGTACAATCAATACCAGTCTCGTGGCAGATATTGGTCAGCTACAAATAACAGATTTGTTTAAGTCAAAATAAATCAACAACATAAAAACTAAAAGGTGGTCTATGTGTAGACTTACAAAAAATCCAAACATAAAAGAGCAGACGTGATCAAATAAATGAATCAAATTGGAAAATTAATCATTGGTTTAACAGCTTGGTCTTGAAGCTCCGGACACGCTGTGAGCAATTGGTGGACATTTCCATGAAAATGTGCTGGATAGTTTCAAAGGTATACCTGATGTCTTTTGGGAACTCCATGTTGAGGGCATAAAGTAAGCCAAAAAGATATGCAAGCGCAGTCGGGGTGTCTGGGATGTCTTTCAGGACAATGGTTTCCTCCAACACAAGGCCAATATTAATTACTGCATCGTCATCATCAAGCACTGTGAGGACCCCCATCTTGATGCCTTTCATCTGTTTGTCATCTGCATCAGTTGCCTGACAAAACAAAACACCACTGAAATAATGTTCTGTAGAAAACTAGTAAATAAAGAGAGATGTCAATTTGCGTATGGCCTTTTTGCTATAAAACACTACTAAAAGCTGAAGGTCTTCTAAGCTGCACTCACCAGGCATCTAGAGAAAAGCTTCTCAGTATTCTCCCGCAGAAATATGGGAAGACCTTCCACAGCTGCCTGTCTGCGATGACTTGTGATGTCAGATGTCTGTTTTGGAAGAATATAAAGACAAACAAATACTTTTGTTTACCTCTGTGAAATGTACTTGTGCATGTGCACTTTTTTGTATCCCCATCTCTACAATTGTGCATGTAGCCAGATCAAATAATTGCAGGCTCTGTTAGTTTGTTGGTGTTTCTTTTTTTCTTTCAAGGAGAAGTTCACTATTTTGCACTTTGAGCCCCCTTTCTGGGTTATCTTGGAAGAAATAGAGTGTTTGTGAACACTCAACGAACCCCACTAACCAAGCGGTGAGTTGCACATCTTTGAAAACGCAGCGTTTAGGGTTGGTTTAAAGACAGGTTTGTGAATGCATGTAGCTAGCCATTCTGAAGCATGGCAGGGCCTATTCTAAGTCAGCCAAAAGCTCAAGACTGGACCAATAGTCAAAATTCTGGTGTCAAACACTCTTTCATCAACCCAAAAGGGGTCTCAAAGTGCAAAACCGTGAACATATCCTTTAAATATTACTGTATTAAATAGTCAATCAAGATAGAACTCGCTCACCAATGTAGCTGATGCAAAAATAATTAAGTTATATTACATCAAAAGTGCTAGCTTGGTAGTTCCTTCTTGATTAATGGTTTAAATATCAGTGGACAAACTGAAGAAAAGGCCTTGTAGTCAATATAACAACCTGTTTGTCAAGCATTTCCAAAAGGGTTTCCATCTCTCGACTAAAGGCGCCCTTCCTGGCACGATACAATTTCAGCAGGCGAGGGGTGAACATCTCAAGGGCAGCTTTAAATGTTCCCATCAGGTCCTTTGTGGTCACACGAGTGAACTCTTGACAAATCTGAATAAAACAAATGCAATACAAATACAACAAGCTGATAGTGTGATTTCATTATTATAATTAAGACTGCAAACTTTCAGCCATGATACAAATTAACCTACATACACTTTTATGAGAAAAAACATAACACAAATGTAAACAAATGCACCAAATTCAAGAAAAAAAAGATGCCTTACCTGTTCTTCAAGAAATAGAAGACCACCTCTCCAGAACCTCTGAGACCATGGGCTCCATCTCTACAATCTCCATTCTCCTAAGGGAGAATGTGATGTCCATCTTCTGTCTGATGAACTCCATGTCCTTGTTTTTTTCTTCATGGCTTCAACCAGGAAGACCTCAGGTCTTCCAAGTCATCCTCAGTGTAGCTTTCAGGATGATCTGGTGCATGGTTGACCTCACCTCGTTTTGGTTTTCAAGGTAAACCTTCCCTCCAGACCACCATCCCCATCATCAGCTCTTCTTCGCCTGTTGACACCATGATCATCCGCCTCCTCCCTTCTTGATCTCCTGTTGACACCAACCTCATTACATCCAGCTTGACGTAGTTTGGATCTGTAGTTCCCCATCTTGTACTTTATGCTGGTTGTCCATCCCGCATATCCGGTACCACCACCAGGCTCTTTGAGGCAGGGATGTTTGTTGACAAGTTCAGCAGCAACAGAATCAAACTCATGTTTTTCAGGGTAGGCTTTCACAGAAAATATTTCTTGAGCCAACTTGTCCAGAATCTCTTTTTTCACATCTCTGGTTACATGTAAACCCTTCCTGATATTTCAAATGTGTCATTCTTGGAGTATCAGTTCAACATCATAGGAGAATTCTGGTACTGGGAACGGAGTGGGCCACTGTGAAACGTTCCTCCTATATGTCCGCACAACTGAAGATAAGCTGTGGATTGAGTCTGGAGATCCAATGATGGCTGTGTCAAGGGAAGAGATGGAGGATGACCGAGTTGGTGTTGGAGGTGGTGGTGATGGCATGTCCTCATTGCTCCACAGAATATGCAAGACAGCCTTTTCTGAAGGTAAATCTGCTATGTCAGTCAGGTTGCAAACTGCCTGGCCAAAGTCTGAGTCTTCATACTGAATACAGAATTCACCCACAAGTTCAAGTTTTTGACGCAGTTCATTGTACAGTTCCTCTAAAGTTTCAGGAGCTTTGGTCAGCCGAATCTTACGGACAAGTTTGGGATTTATATGGACCAGAAGCAACAAAGCCTGTGAGGACAAAAGAAGAACAGATATTTGCATGACACTTTAAACTGAAGCCATATACAGTCATGGCCAAAAGTATTGGCGCACCTCAAGAATTGTTGGTTTTTAAGCAAAATTCACAAACTTTTGAAGGTTTTTTGATAAAATAACCAAACCAGGATATTTTCAATAGCTCAACACAACTGAAACAACAATGGGTTTCCCCAAATGTAAAAGAGTATATCACCAAAATACTGCGGGAAGTGAATACTGCATAGTCGAAAGTATTGGCACCCTTCACAACAAGTGTCTTTTGCCATGATAAAAGCACACTTTTCATTGTTAAAATCCAGTGCTACGGTTATGGATAGTCAGACGTCAGCTGTGGTAGCACTCATGAGAAATATCAGCCCATTTCGAATGGACAAAAAAGCTCCAGTTTACTCATTTTACAATACATCTCTGTTAGTTTATATAGACTGTATGAGGTTTTCTTCAAGTAGAATCGAGTTTATTATCCTTTAGAAATGGGCAGGCATGCTACCACAGCTGACGTGTGACTATCCATAACCTTTAGCTCTGGATTTTAACAATGAAAAGTGTGCTAGTATCACTGCAAAAGACAGTTATTTTGAGTGCCAATACTTTTGATCATGCAGTATTCACTTCCCACAGTATTTTGGTGATATTTTGTGTTGAATTTGAGGAAACCAATTTGTGTTGTTTCAGTTTTGTTGAGCTATTAAAAATATCCTGGTTTGGTTATTACATAAAAACACCTTCAAAAGTTGGTGAATTTTGCTCCAAAACCAACACATCCGGAGGGGTGCCAATTAGGGATGGGTATCGTTAAGGTTTTAACGGTATTACTACTCTTACCGATACTGCTTATCGGTCCAGTACTTTAACGGCATTCTTATCAGTACTTTTTGATATAGATATATATACACACAATTAACAAAGATACACATTATATAGGCCTACACAGTTCTTTCAGGAAGAATTCTAGTAATCAAATGTAAAATAACACTGCATAGTTTATCATATATAGCCTAAATTAATGCTTATTAAAGCTGAAGTTATTCATTCGAGAGCTGTGAGTGATTTTCTCTTTGCATTTGGTTGTTTAATTTGCAGTAATTCGTCACTATGTTTATTTACACTGCTGCCTCTTTAAGACAGATGTGCAGATCTCTAGGCGACTGATAATAGGCAGATGCACTACATTTTCTCCCAACTATATCCATAATAACTACTTCCATTTTAGACACAAATTGTCTCCAAGCCGGTCATTTTGACATAGATGTTTGTGTACATTTGATCGTTTAGACGCAAATTTGAAACCAAAAGTGTAATTTGCTCGTCTCTGCTATGGCTGTTTCAGAGCGTGCGCCGACTTGGGAACAATCTCTTGCACACATTTTTGTGCTTTTAATTGCTCTTTTTATTATTTAACGAGTCCCACAATTTACCAACAGTAGCTAGACTGTTAAAGTAGTATTTTACAACAATCATTGATCGTGCTGATTCTGTCATTACGTTTGAGTTTTAGGGAGAAATTACAGCGTAGACTACTGCTGCAAAGGGAATTAAGTTGCACTAGACATAAATATTATTATTATAATCTTTGGAAGCCAAAATGTAAAATAAAATCAGACTATCACAGATCTAAAGTGTAACCAGGCTGTTTGAATGTTTAGTTCTGTCCTCCATCATCATTCATTAGGGCTGTCATTTTGCACCGCTCACTCGCTCTCTATTACGTCATGTGTGTTTTCAAAAGTACCGACAGCAGAACCGATATCGTCCGAGCTTATCGATACAACAGTCTTTCAAAATTCACCCCCGGGGGCCTGTTTAATACCGGGTTTCGGTACCCATCCCTAGTGCCAATACTTTTGGCCATGACTGTACCTTGAACACTTAAAATCAAGTCACTAACACATGACAAAATTATGAAAACACACAAACAGAAAGCTGCTTACCATTTCAATTTACTGCAGTAGCCAAGCCCTTGGGGTCACCATCAAAGTCCTAGCAACTTGGTATGCAGCCAATGGGTGGTAGTCGTTCAAAGTCTCTGGATCAAGGATCTCTAAATCTGAGTGACAGTTATCAATGAGTTGGTAAGACCGATAATGTTCCATGTACCACGATGATAACCTTGTGGTGACAAAATACACTTTCCCCCACTTGTCCACCAATATGTGTAGAATTCTAAAGAATTCTGGCAGTCCACTGCATTCACCCGCAGACACTATCATGTCCCTCACATACTGGGTCCCATAAAAATGTACTTCTTTGGCAAGAGACACATCATCTTCATTTGGGTACTTCTTTTCTAGTACTGTCCTGAGCTTTTCATCTAAAGATGATATTTTCACTCTATCTACACTACCAACATGCAATTTTGGCTTGAACAATTGCTGTGTGTCAAGAAGATATGCCATGAGCTGTTGATGCTTAGTGGAAAGGGTGAGTAGTACATTCTTAAAACAGTGAGCATCATTAATTGCCTGTTTGAAAAAACTATGCTTAGACTCAAATCTAAATGTCCACAGATCCACTAATGGTCCAAAGCACCGTGTGAGATGCACATAGTGATCAATGAAGTGATGCTTTGGTTTCAACTTAAATTCAGGAAAGGTGTCAGTGAGTAACTGTCGATGGTCAGACAATTTATTCCCTAAGTAACATAATGTTCCCTCTGATAACGTAGTAGACACCGTAATCTCCACAATCTCTTTAAGGTCCATTAAAATTTCCCATGACTGCTCTTGTTCAGGTATATAGTTCCCTATCAAGAGAGGTAGCAAACGTAAAAGTGCCCAGTTTTCATGTCCGTTACCGTTTACCTTTCCAGATGCAAGGCTTGACTTTGTAATTGGCTGTGGCTTGTTGACCAAATCAGAGAATTTGTATGGAAAATGTTTTATGCGGTTATTCAGTCCATCGAATGTAATGAAACCTTTTCTAATCAATTCATTCAAACACAAACTTAACTCCACTGCGACAACACCCTCAAATAGATCATGCAAAAGATCAGGGGGGAATCCAGTAACTGGGTGGAAGAAAGACAACTTACTTAAAGCACAGGATGATTTAACCCCATTCACACAAGGCTTATCACTCAACTTGAGTTGTTCCACAAAAGAATCGTGTTGCGTCACAGTTCTCAGTGGAAAGTTCTTTGGCTCACAATTTCCAATTTGGTCTCGACTGATGCAACAAAATCTGCAGAATTTTTCGACATTGAAAGCTTCCTGAAAACCTGCTAAGCTATGTGCACCAAGGTTATCAGCACAGACACAGAACACTGTTCCCTTTACAAACTTATCTAGAGCCTCAATATACACTCCTTTCTTTTCAAGAAATCCAAGGTCCTTAATCAAAGGATAAAGAAAGGCATCATACCCAAATTGTCTGACATCGACAGTTTTTCCAAGACAAGCCAGTTGAATTAGGGGGAGAGTAGAGCGAAACTTGCTTGGTAAATTCAATAAAATCCAATATACAGCAGTAATTTTATGGATTTTTTTTGAGGACCCAAAGGATTACATAGTTCCAGGTCATCTATGTAAAGTCCTATAGAGACTTGCATCTTGCACACCCAGAAGACCATTGTCTTTGTAGTACTGTCCGTCTCGAAAAGAGCAAAATTGACCGGGGTTGTCCCCCTGACTAAACACCAACTTCTCCACAAAATCTGGCTGTCTCAACAAAGTTCCAAGAACCTGGATGATTGAAACATAAACAAATGTTTGTTTATGGGTTATTTTATATGTGTACTCGGTAGGCTGAATTACAGGGAACTTATCTTTAAAAAAAAGATTTCTCCTGTGATCAGTGGACAATGCACCCTTTCCTTGAGTGCTTACAATTAATGGATTTGTTTCCAAGACAGCATCATTAATCTTATGGATAACACTATCATCTAATTCAATGCCGTGTTCTGCAAGCACTGCTTTGATACCTTGTTGAGAGTGGGATTTTGAAAGATGTAAAATGTCATTAAACCCCTCAACTATTTTCTGTACAGCGTGTCTACTAACATGTAATTCAGTTTGCATACGTAGAAAAAATCCAGCAGCCCTGTGTTCAAGAGTCTCAGCATCTACATACTCCTCCTTTTCTTGGACATCTGAATTTCCAGAACAACTTGGAAGTGTATCTTCCTCACTACAGATACCTAATGGTTGGTCAGCGGAATCTGTCTCAATGGACACATTTTCTAAGTCTGCTCTTAAACAGGTTCTGATATCACCATGCTTGTGTTTCCTACTTTTGTGTGAACTAAAAGTCTTTAGATTGTTTGTTTTAAAACTACATCTCAAGAAGGGCAACACACAGTCTCATGTTTTTTTAAATGTCGTCCAAGGTGTGTGAAGAAAGTGTGCTGCGTGCAGATTTCCCGGAATTCACATAGATCACAAAAAAAGGTGAATTTATCTTGTTGTATTTTGGCTGTCCTACAATGTGATCTAGTCAAATGTGACTTTAAGGCGCCAGGTGTTTTAAAAGTACATACACAGTTACTGTAAACACACGGCCAGTAAGCTCCTCTTCCGTGCCTGAGCCGATGGTGCCTAAGCAGACGCTCTTGACTAGCGCTGGCAAAGCTGCAGAAGCGACACTTCATAGAAAACCTAGCACAAAAATAAGAGGAGAAAATTAACACATGACATACTTTGCAACCATTCACGTTAATGCTGTTGAGCTTCAGGGCTAAAACACATAGGTAGGGCTGGGTATGGTTCAAAATATATAAACACTGTTAGAGTGGTCAACAAGGTATCTCTTAATTTACTAGTCGAAGATGGAGCAACTCTCTTCTCTTACAGTATGTTTAATCCGTGCACTGTCAAGATCTTCGTGGTATATGGCTTTGCAGCAATTATTTTACATAAATACTGCATCGCGCACTTTTCCACATATTTAAGGTAATATGTGTGTGTTCCCGTCTCGGAGAGTTTGTGTGTGTGTGTGCTCGCGTCTAATATGAAAATTTGCGCGGAGTGTTTGTGTATGTTATGAATATGTGCGGAGAGTTTGTGTGTGTGTGCTCGCGTCTCATTGAGTATGTGCGCGAGTTTGTGTGTGTGCTCGCATCTCATGTGCGCGAGTTTGTGTGTGCATGTGTGTGTGTGTGTGCTCGCGTCTCATTGTATGTCGCGAGTTTGTGTGTGTGTTCGCGTCTAATATGAAAATTTGCGGAGTGTTTGTGAATGTTATGAATATGTGCGGAGAGTTTGTGTGTCTGTGCTCGCCTCATTGAGTATGTGCGCGAGTTTGTGTGTGTGCTCGCATCTCATGTGCGCGAGTTTGTGTGTGCATGTGTGTGTGTGTGTGCTCGCGTCTCATTGTATGTGCGCGAGTTTGTGTGTGTGCTCGCATCTCATTGTATGTGCGCGAGTTTGTGTGTGTGTGTGCTCGTCTCATTGAGTATGTGTGCGAGTTTGTGTGTGTGTGTGTGTGTGTGTGCTCGCATCTCATTGAGTATGAGCGCGAGTTTGTATGTTCGTCTCATTGAGTATGTGCGCGAGTGTGTGTGTGTGTGTGTGTGCTCATGACATGTCTCATAAGGTCGTGGAGAGTTTGTGTGTGTGTGTGTGCTCGCGTCTCATAAGTATGCGCAAGAAGAGTTTGTGTGTCGTTGTGCATTTCATATGTACTTGTACTTTGAGCACTGATGTTGACGAGTTAACTCCAAGGCAGGGCTTGACATTAACTTTCTGAGGCACGGACATTTACATTTATGTTTCACTTGTCCATGCACAAAAGTCTCTTGTCCGGATACAGAAAAAACCTTGCATTACTACAACTTTGGCCAACTCTAATTCGGTTTGTTCTAACATTACCTTGGTTGCAGCGCATGGCCACGAGCAGCAATGTGAACTAACGTAACAACCGCCGGTGCTTCGGTTTCATGTCAATGAGCAAAGCAGACAAGCATAAAACAATGACATCATTCATCGAGATTAATAACATAATGGCAACACAAATAATATGTGGACAATAATTATATTGAGCTTGGCTGTTCAAAATAACCTAGCTTCTAACGTTAACCGATTAGCTAGTGGGGGATTTTGTATTGCCATAAATTCATCGCCTGGTTATGATTTATCGATTTTGTTTCCCGCTATAAAATGTAATACAAATACCAAATGCATATACATATTCATATTATTAGCTTACCCATTAAGAGGAATGTTTCCCTTCGAAGATGTCAGGTTACCGCTGGCATCATGACAAGATGGCGGACGCAAACGTTCAAACTTTGGAAGGGAGCTCCTGGGAAAATCCTTGGAAACCCCGTTGCAGCCGGTTGCCATGACAAATTTCAAATGAGCATGCGCAGATAAGTTGACCTCACCATAACTGGGTGTCAACTACAACTTCAAAATAAAATCAACTCAATTTTAAAAGTAAGATGAACTTTTCCTCAGAAACGTATGAAAATGAGTTCAAGTGGCTTACAACAGATAGTTCAAGTTCCAACTAGCAATTTTATTGTCAGTGAATGCAAAAATCTTAGTAAAGTGAACAATTTTGAGTTGTCGTTTTTACAGTGTAGACATAATTCCCAGAAACTCAACGTGATCCACGTTGAAACAGACCCAAACCATAGTGGGACAGATTATCCGGAGCCTAGGATCTCTCCAGCCAATGATGACTTTTAATGAAAAACAGCTTCTTGCTACTGATTAAACAAACCATTCCTCCACCTCCTGAAGCAACAGCCATGCCTGCAAGACATAGTACAATCAGAAGCTGCCATTGCAAAGGCAACAGAAGTCTGCTTTTTTCCACTGATGCCATTGTGGTTTAGATTACTGTGTTCCAATTATTTCAGAGGGACTGCAGCATTGATTTGTACTTTAAGTGCCTGTATGAAATGTGTGGTTGATTGTGCCAGATCGGTACTTGGAGCTCTTAGGGGCTCAAACAGAGACAACCATTATTTTATGTTCCTCATCCCTGCTGACTACAGACAGATCATCAAACCCATCCATGCTTTAGCCTAGTAAAGCTCCTTGTTCTAGTGTTTGACTCTATTTTAATTGGTTGTGACACATTGCTAACTTCAAAATTCAACAATTTTCTGACATTTGCATCAGTCAGGGGAGGTTTTAACCGATCTATTGTGCAGAAAGCATGCTGGAAGAGATGGATCGTGTGCATCCTCTGAGTGTTTACAACTGATGAGACCAAAGCAAGCTGAGAGAGGTGATTGAGTAGATGAGCATATGTTGTGTCCTCATAATCACTTATCTAAGTTCACTCGCATTCATGCAGTCAGCTACTGAAATCCAATTATCACAGACATGTGAGTGTGTAGAGACAATGCGTTAAGTATTGTCACTGAAACTCGAGTTGAAAAACATACATGTGCGGATTAGGTCTTAAAAGCGAAGAAGGCGGATTCAGACTTGCTCTCATAAACTGACAGGGGGATCCTGTAAAGACTTCAACTTTTTACATTCAGTCTCTCAACAGTTACACTAAGTGCACTCGAGACATTTAGGGGACTTGTGAACGTATGTGAAACTGCCATGGGAGCTGAATGATGGAGGCTTTCAGTGTTTCTTTGAACAAGAAACGACTGATCGGCTGGAAACAGAAGGATTGTTAGATTTAGTCAGCTGAACAGCATCTTTGAAACAAAAGCCAACGTTTTTCCCCGAAGCTTTATGAGTCCACATATTCTCCTTGGAGAATCGCCGAGAATTTGTGCCGTTTTACCCAAACCTTACATTTATGTTACATTACTGCTCATAAAAGCATACTGCGCTGCAAATAAAGTCTTTTTAAAATATTTCAGTATTTGTAATTGAATTTTTCATTTCATTTAACCCCATTATTTTCTCAAAGGGGTCTTTTCATTATTATTATTATTATTATTGTTATATAATTATAGCACTATTTTCCCCAGAGGTACACTTATAATGTCACAGAAGATTTTTTCCCATGTCAAAAATCTTTTTTGTTGACAATTTTCTCCTCCTCTCTCTGGCAAATAGCGTTTGTTTTTGGTTGCAGTGATTGCAGTCTGTGAAATGTGAAATGAGTAACAGCCCTGGGTGTTGTACTTTGGTGCTTTCATTCTGGGTGTGGCAGCTTTCGGATCTCCTATTAGTCAGTGATGTGTAAATATGGGTGGTCATGCTTTGTGATATAGCTTTGTGTCGACAATACAGTAAATGCTTTGTCTGGACAGACAAACCAAAAAGTTCATATTTAGGTTTCTTTCTCTCTGATCTTAGAAGGAAACATGCAGTTTACTCGTCCAAGCAAGGATATCTTAGTTAGGTATTGATCCTCTGGGTGAAACTGGATTATATATAAGAACGATAAAATTACACATGCTGTTCAAAAGTTTTTGATCTGTAAGATTTTTCATGCTTTTAGAAGACATCTCTTATGCTCACCAAGGCTGCATTTATTTGATTAAAAAATACAAAAAACAAAACAGTAATATTGTGAAATATTAAATGTAAAATAACTTTTCTATTTGAATATATTTTAAAATGTAATTTATTTCTGTAATGGCAAAGCTAAATTACTCCAGTCTTCAGTGTCACATGATCCTTCAGTAATCATTCTAATATGATGATTTGCTGCTCAAGAAACTTTTCTTATTATTATCAATGTTGAAAACTGATGTGTAAAAATATTTTTTTAGGATTCTTTGATGAATAGAAAGTCAAAAGATCAGTTTTTATCTGAAATAGAAAGTTTTTGCAACATTGTACTATCGTTGAAAAGTTTTGAGTCAGTAAGATTTGTTTTGGGGTGGGGAGTGGGAGGGGTTTAAGAAATTAATACATTTATTCAGCGAGGATGACAGTAAAGACATCTATAATGTTACAAAAAATTCCATTTAAAAGAAATGCTGTTCTTTTAAACTTGAAAGAAACCTAAACATAGATAATAATAATAAATGTTTCTTGAGCATCAAATCATCATATTAGAATGATTTATGAAGGATCATTTGACACTGAAGACTGTAGTATAAATTACATTTTAAAATATATTCAAATAGAAAACTGTTATTTTACATTTGAAAACTATTTTACAATATTGCTGTTTTTTTGTAATTTTAAAATAATAAATTCAGTCTTGGTGAGCATAAGAGATTTCTTCTAAAAATATAAAAACCGGCAGAGTATATACAATACAAATGAGAGAAACAAGCAAAATATTCTATGTAGTGTGCAATAAGTTACTCTAAGAATGTTTACGTTACTTAAGATTATTATTATTATTATTATTATTATTATTATTATTATCATCATATTGTTGTTATTGTTTGCTACCTCCACATAATAGCAGTACTTGATGGTGGGCCAAGTTGCAGAGGATATGCATTTGTATGTGAAAACATATAAATTATAGGTTAAATAAATTGTTTGTTAAAATTAAAAAGTAATTAAGCATAATGTAAAAAAAGTTAAACTCCCATAATGTTTTAGTAAATTGACTGATTAGAACTCTTTGTTTTTAAATGTTAGAGTAGGTCTACTTAGTACATTTTATTATTTCGGAAAGCATGAAATATCCAATTTTCCATGATATGGCTACTTTAATACCTTTTACATAATGAATTGCTATTGCTTTTATATACATTTTTATAGAAAGATTGTTCTCCATATGTTTTCACTCTGCGTTGCCCTGCCTAACCCGTGCTTTCTTCGTTCTGGAGTTCCTCCCTGCTGTTGGGACGTTCTACCCCCGCTCCGCCTGTCACTTTGGATTAGCAGGCCTGGACCTCCATCAGGGGGAGCTGTGAAAGTACTCACTCCAGCTCCCTGTTAGCAGCCCGGGCCCCCTGGGACAGGGCAGTAGGACTGAGGGGCCTGGGTCAGGCTGTCCGGGCCTTTAATTTTGTCTGGATTGGAGAGCTTTGAGGTTACATAAACATCTTGTCACCCCTCATTAGCAAAGGCGGCTTTGAGCTTGCCCCTTCCACGTTTTGTGCTCGCAGTAGTTTGTGTGTGTGCATTTTTGTCCGTATCCATGTGCAAGCTTTAATTAGACACGTTTTAAGCTCAGCTGCTCAAGAGGTGAGGTATGTTCTGCAAGAGAAACAAACAAATAATTTAATTAGATGTGATTGCCATGAAAAGTTTTTGTTTTCTTATGCGAATGGCCCCCTTTTTAGATCTTAGGTTCGATGATAAGATTTGCAGTAGGCGTTAGTTTAAATTTCTATTTTCCGATCTCTCTGCATTCTCTCTCTGTTCTCCAGCACTGTTTTCAGGAAGTTTCCTTTCCCAGGCCTTTTCACTCTGACGAATATGATCACACACAATACAGTTGAAGTTGACTCAAACGGCTGAAAGAACAGCAGACAAAGCAAGCAAAACTCTGAGTGCATGTTTGTATGCGGGACGGTCTTTAGAACCTGAGTTATACTTATGCGTGATACATCATGGACTTAAACTGTCCTTGTGCACACTTATTAAGGGATGAACAATTCATAAACACTGCTATTATGGGGAGAGTGTTATGATCTTGGCCTTGAAGAGTTCTTTTCCAGATCTTGATGAATTATGTCCAGACTGCCCACTAAGTATCAGGTTGTTGTTCTCTGCATTGACCCAGAATGCAGTAGTGAGTAAAGCTGCAAAAAGCTGCTGTGGTTCACTTTTTTCGGCCATTTATCACTCCAGAGGAATTTTTTAACCTCCTAACGCCCAGGAAAACAAAGTCTATTAAATGTTTTATTTTTTCATGTCATTGCATTGTTTACAGCATAGAAACAAATGTAAAAAATATATATATATAATATATTTATATGTTATGTTATGTCTTCATAAGTGGACACCAGTACCATGGTATGAAATGACATGTATAGGCAAAAACATTGTGTGGCCATACATAGGTTTTCTCATTCAATGCAATGTATCTGTGTACACTGTATCTAATTTGTATAATGTGTTCTTGGAGCAATATGTAATGAGTAAAGAGGTGTAATAATAGGAGTAAAAGTTGGCAGGATTTTCATAATAATATCTATATTTTATAGGAACATTGATATGTAAGTTCTTTCCCTATTCACTTGTGTCACCCAAAGTGCTTGATAACCATTTTCTAAGTCCCAGTGTCCTCTACAGTGGGACAGAAAGTCATATTTTGATTAGAAACATTTTCCTGAGCTGATGATTTATAACAAACAATTTGAGCATTAGCCAGATTTAAATGATAATTACAAAATATTACAAACTATTATCATATTTCCATAAGAGTGCTACATTTGATCATTCAGTCGTTTTTAAAGACCAAGGAGAAGTTGTTGTCCTGGTGAAACCTCAAAACAAATGGTATCTCTGAAAAGCCCTGAATGCTCTTTACAGGACATCCATAAAACTGTGACATGTATGGTGTCAGAAATTCACTCAAATATAATGTCCTAGTATGTGGACAGTGGCACGCAGGAGGTTAAGATGTTTTTTTATCTAGGCCCGTAGTTCTCAACTGATGGGTCACGACCCAAAATGAGGGTGCGATAGGGATACGAACATCAAAAAAAACACTAAGTATCTAACCATTGCGCATAGGTTGGTTAGAAAACGAAATATACTAATTCACTTTTAAAAAAGGAAATTGCAGTTCCTATATACTTTTGTTGATATATTGTAAACTGTAATACAGTTGTTTACAGCAAATACTGATAGATGCTATTCACACAAAGCATAAATATAGGTGGGCTGAGTTGGAGAAAAAAAAACCCAGGTTAGCTGTTGGCTATTTGCACTCAGTATAAATAAACACAGTTTCTTTTGTAAATACATTGTTATGTAATAAATAATAATTTAAGTACTATGCTAATTCACCACTTGAAAAGTAGATGAGAACCGCTAATCTTAGTATAAAAAAATAATCTAGGCTATTTCAACTTGGACACATTGACACTTTATGCTTTAAAAAGTTAGCAGAGAAGAACCTTTGAAATGAACTTGGTCATTGTAAAACTGTGTCAATGGTCCTTTAATCTTTTGATGGCCTTCAAACTTAAAATAAAATGGCAGGAAAAAAATCTCCCAACCACTTATTTCAAGGGTTTTGAGTTTAATGGACAAAAATATATTCAGTTTCAAGTAGCCTGAATGAGAATTACTGATACAGTGGATCCCAAAAAATAATAGGATGCACTTAAGCCATGCTTACAATGTGGACATTTCATTTCTGCATACCTTTTGTCTAATTTTTAAACATTTTATCTGGTTTTATCACTTAACCTGTTTATTTGTTTTTATTATTGTATTATTATCTTAATACAAATGTGTTTTTTAATTCCTCGCTTGGTTTGATACTTTGTTGTAATGCAGTGACATGCAAACAAGTGGCTTGAGTGTCCATATACTTGCATCACAGTGTGATGATCTGTGACTAAAGCCTAAGCAGCAATCTAGATCAGTGTCCTTCGAGGTCTAAACAGAAACAGCATGCTTTTCCTTTATTAGTTTAGTGATTTGTCTTAATTATGGAACACCAGAAAGCTTAACAAAGCTGTATTGAAGAAAGACACAATGTTTTATTGAGGCAATTTTACAGAGGCAAACTGGAATGAAGGCCTTGAGCTCTGGACGGCTACAGTAATAGTGAATGTCTGTGTCAGGCAGCTGGAGACACAAAGAAAGCTTTTACCTTTCCTTTCTGCTTGGCTTTCCTCGCTTGTCCCCTGCAGCTCTGCATCAACGGGGCAAGCAAGGTTAATCAGTCATCAAGTAAACCCAAACTGACTCCAGGCCCTTCACTTTACTGTAACACACACATTTGAGACCAGTATTTATCAGAGCAGGGATAGAATATGTCCGTCCGGGTGTCCTTCTCTCTGGAAGTTTTATTAGAGCAGTGTGTGACATATCGCCTGCTATTTGTGATTTGCCTAGAGTCGGGAAGCACTTGGCAAGTGCCACTGAAGGGGTCGTTTAACTTACCTCTCCCCATGAATGGAGAGAAAAAGAGCCACATGGCTTAGACAGCTTTACTTCATACATATTGCTGTTCTTCCCAGTGAATGATGGATGAATGGAAACTAAAAAACAACAATTCTGTCAACAATGTTCAATAATCCTCATTCGGTTGAGCCTTACATGCCATGTCCTGAATTCATTGCTGCACTGTATATTGCAACAGAGATGTTTATAAAATTGTTTAATGAGGGTTTTACAAATCAACCAACTATTGTATAATGTTAAAACAAATTAACCACATTTAAAAAATGCATATTTAAAAAAAAAAAAGTTTATAAGCAATGAATAAACACATTTAACAAATAGGGGTTGTAATATATATAATTTAATTACACTTGGGCTAGGGTTGGGTATCGTTTGGGTTTTTTTCGATACCGGTGCCAAACCGATACTTTTAAAAGGGTACCGGTGTGGATGAGATTAAAGAATGGCTTTTTATTATTAATTTTTTTATTATTTAAATTAAACAAATTATTACAAGTTTAAAGTTTACTTAAATATATAAATAAATAATTAAATACAAAACACAATTTACTTAACAAATTCACAGTAAAACTAAAGCCACCTAACCCAACTACAACAGGCCTAATTTAACTCTTAATAACAGTTAAAGTAATAACAGCAGTCGTCTGTATTCTTGGTCTGCTACAAACCAGCTTCAAGCTTCAGCTTTATTTTGCAGAAACATGACCATATTCTCTGGCTAAATATTTAAGAACGCATCGCCTTATTGTTTCCATGGAGACGCGTCATGCTTCTCACATGACACACAGCAGCCGCAACAGCGCTGTATGACAGCTCAGCTGTATCGGGTTTATTTAGTTTTTTCTTTTTTATTCAAAATATTCACAAACTTGCTAACTATGTCATGAATTATCTGATATTCAGATTTTCAAATATGTGTGAGTAAATGTGTGTTAGTTGATCTATACTGTGCGATGGGCGGCGGCGCCACGTTAGTTTGCGCCTCAGAGAATCGGATCTCGGATTTACATCACCTAAATTTATCTTCGTCTCACGAAAAACATGAAAGTAAGTGACCGCTGATGAACTGGAGAAGAATATAGTAAACTATACATATATTCACTATATAATGTGTATCTGATGTGAATAAAACACGTAAAGTTATCTTAACTGTCTGAAAGGATTGTTTTTACCGCTTCCATAGACTTCAGTGTGTATTTTTTGCTAGTACTTTTTACTGCATTTACATGTCTGAAACCTAAAATAAATCTGTGAAATCTGTGTTCTGATTCGGTCCGGTACATACCGGTTATAAAAGTACCGGTGCCAATCCTACTTAAGGCCCTATCATACACCTAACACAATGTGACGGCAGGTGTGACGGAAGTGTTTTTTGCTAGTTTCAGGCCCAATGCAGTTATCTTTTCAAGTCCAGCACCACACACACACAAACGTTTTTGAATATTACAAATGAAAGGATTCCTCTCTGGAGAAGTGTTCAGTCTTTCCGCTCACAAATTCCGCCATGTAAATAGCGAATCCGCCATGGTTCAAGCGCAACTGGCTTTTAAAGGGAACGGGAGATGAGACTCTGATTGGTTTATTGCACGTTACGCCCAAAACACTCCCATGACTCATTAAGAGACTAGGTACAACCCTTTTGGACCACGTGCCTGGCACACCAACAGTTTTTTTTTTTTTTTTTTTCATGGTTAAACTAGCAAAAGTGGATTCAGATCTGTGCCATGCGCTTCAGACCATGCTCTCAGAATGATAAAATAGGGCTTTCTAATTTTATAGTTGTAACGTGAACAATATCATTGGTTAATTATTATTTTCATATGTTAATGTTAACATTTATAAATAATAATATCATAATTATAATAATTTAAACAGTTTTACTTTGTAGTACATCAATTGGTGAAACATATGTTTTAATATGAATTAATAGTGCTATCTTGTAAGTTAATTAAATATTTTGTTATTGTTAATTACAGATGGTCATTTTTTTCTTTATATTCGATTTTTGTTGAATGTTTCCAGTCTAACGCACTGTTTGAGCATAACAGTTGTTGTCCATCACAGCAAACTCCTGGCAACATTAGCTCTCGGCCATTAGCTTTCTGCGTGAGAGTCTGGCGCACCCAGATAAACGGCCGACCCATATGCTGTTTCCGTCTGCCAGCTCACTCTGTACTCTATTGCGTCATTCAGCATTATACACTCCAGCTACTATTTGTTTATCCATTTCATTAGCCCAAGGTGAGCAGTACCACATGTGTCAGGCTTTGCTTAATACCTGAGGAAATGAATTGGTTCCTTATCAGATAGGGGAATCATTGTATGACTGAATTACATTATGCAGAGTTGGGTCTGGTAATCTGGCTCGGGCGCTGTCGGGTGCTGGTGGAAGATTTATGACTTAATTATCTTCAGAATTGCTTTGGCGAACTCCTGTCGGGCCACCAGAGACAGTGATGCCACCGGCAGCCTCTGGAGAAAGTGGCGATACAGAGCTAGATGATTCTATTGCTATATAATTGAGAAGTGCACTCTTGTATTTTACTGTCTTGACCTTATTGCAGTGAGAGCCATCCATTTCGGTATTCAATATGGACTCACTTCACTGAGACTTTCATTTGGATGTCGATTGCCACCTGTAATGCAGAAGAGCTAGCCTGTGGTTTTTTTTCCCCCCACCTCGGACATGATTCTTTCCCTGAGAAGGCTGCCCTTTTCATGGCGTGCATCACAAATATAAAGGGGGTGGCTGGTGTGGGAGCACTGTGACAGAAGGTGGCAGAGAGGGCACATATGGATGGTGCCAGGTGGGGTCAGGGGGCAGCCGGGCAGGAGACTGCACCGGACACCTGGAGCACTGGCAAAGTCCAAAATCATGCTCTCGCCCTGTCACATGCTATTGCATACTAATCACATCAGGTGTCATTGGAGGAAAGAAAGGGTTGTTTCATTTGCATTAGCCAGGGAAAAGGCCTTCATAAGTATTCAGGGCAGGCCACTGGGCCTGTTGACTATGCAGTGAGCAGTGCATAAAATATCCATTTCATTATGCATGTGTGCAGAAAAAACTATAATATAAGTGCATTATTGCCATAAGTTTGAAGTCTTGCCAATTATAAACGCTTTGATGATTGAAAACATTCCGCTCCTATATCCAGCAGCAGTAAATACAATACAACGGGGATTTGGTGTTTAAATCACTGTTGTTTAATCAAGGCCAATAATATTCACAAAGAACATTGTATTTTGCTGCAATCATCCTGGATTAACAAAGTACTGCAGTGACAGGTGCAAAGGCTCAATTAGACATGTTGATGTATTGCTGGAAGTGGAAAAGTTAATAGTGTTGTTCTGAAATACTTAAAAAAAGACAAGAGGCATAAACAAATGTCCAGTGTAATTTGTATGAAACGGCTGTTTGATATGACCCTGAAATGCGAGCCTTTAAATCATCCAACCAAGAACCGCCGCTTCTTTTTTTTGTATTCACTCTTCTGCTCCTTGCACATACTGTACATTTCAAGATCAACATCACACACACACACACACACACACACACACACACACACACACACACACACACACACACACTTAGTGTTATAGGTCATTAAAAACTGTATAGGTTGTTCAAAAGTTAATTATGTTTTGTTATTAATGCTGTTCTTGTGAACGCTTTTCACAATTTCTACAATCATATTTAGCAGCACAACTGTTTTCAAAATGGATGATAATAAGAAATGTTTCTTGAGCACCAAATCAGCATATTAGAATGATTTCAGAAGGATCACGTGACACTGGAGACAGGACTTGAGTAATGGCTGTAGAAAATGAAAATGTTTATATTTCACAATATTACTACTGTATTTTTGATCAAATAAATGCAGCCTTGGTGAGCAAAAATACTTCTTATTTAAAAATCTTACTGACCCCATACTTTTGGATGATAGTGTATTACATTTAAAAGACAATTTCAAATAGCAAAACCCAGTGAGATGAGTACTTTGAAATGTGAAAAGTTGCATTTTCTTTGCAATTATCTACAAAGTGTATCGGAAGGGATGACGTACAGAACAAGAATACGGCAAAACTATGTGCAGAAGGACAAAGACAGCTAATAAGGTTAGTTTTGCAGCCCTCAGATACAGGTGATCTCCGTAATTTGGACACTGTCAGCAGGCACTCTGTTCAGCTCTCAGCTACACATGATCATGCGACGTGATCTCATTAGTATTCGTATGTATTTTTACGTAAAGTTTGGTTCTACAGTGAGTACATGATAACAGAATTTACATTTTTGGGTGAATTGTACCTTATAAATATAGTAAGCTGAGTCTTGGATAAAACTCACTCTATATCGTGAATCATACATATCGTCGCATTTTTAATCGCTATATGATGTATCGTTACTCACCTAATTCTTACGTTTTAGATGTTGTCAATGCGGCCATGATTTACGTTCAGCATCCATCCAAACTTCCGCTAAAATGCAAATAATATGCAAATGAAAATGTTGCATAAAATGGATAGATTTTCGTGGGATTTGTGTCTGTATTTCTGTATTAGAATTTGATTCCCAAGGTAATTTTTTTAGTCCAAAGTCCTAGGCTAAAATCACGTACCGGCTTGGGATCACGTGATTAGCTAACTGTCCTTGTGCTAAGTCTTGACCCAAATAAGTCATGGCAGGATAACAAAATCGTGAACGCTAATATAATTTGTCCTCCTCTCTGTTAACAGAAAGAAAAAGAGTTGAACAGGTTTCCTTGTTTAGTTGTGATGTGCCAACAGACCTCTGGTTGTCTGTAAAGATCGTGAGATCTGTCAGATGGCAGTCGACATACATCATATTGACTGTGCATCTAGCATAAAAGAAGGAATGCTAATGCATGTCATTGGACAGCTGCCATTTGCAGACTTGCTCAGGGTTTTTTTTTCTAAACACCAGAGTTCCTTAAGCAGTGAAACCATGCAGAGGGTTTCAGATTAGACTCAAACTCTCTGTAAGTGTCTGCAATCTTCTTAAGACGCTGAAGTGCCTATTTTTGAATTAGCTTATGGTGTGTATATGAGTACATTAATGCTTCAATCTTTTCCAGTGCAGATGGTTTAAAGCTTGATGAACTGAAAAGGGGGTGCGCTGCTTTACGGCACTGGAAACTCTGTGGAGACATAAAACCCTCAATCCAATACAGATGGGAAATAGGGACGCCTGCCAGACACACTGTTTCTCTCTGCCTTTTTTAGGTCGTACACCATGCTAAAAGTTACATGCAAATGCAGTGGGTCCTTCCCCTACTTTCTGGCTCTCTCTGGACGCGAGTCTCGTAAATAAGGAATACTTGCAGTGTATTGTGCTGCACGGTATAGAACAGCAGCTGCTGTCAGATTGTGCTGGGAAAAGCTTGCTGTGGGGAAGTTTTACCGTAAAAGGGGCTTGGGGAGTCAACGGGGGTGGATGAAATTTATAAGCGCTGACCTGTAAGGGCTACTTCTACCAACCTTACCAAATCACTACGTCGCTCTTCCACACCACAACTCGGCTCCAAATGAGATCCACATGCCTTCCAAGCCTATTATATAGACCCGTAGTGGAGAGCCAATGGAGTTGAGAGAACATTCCACAACATTCAGAGCCTTTTATATGATTATTGGGCCTAGCTTTTGGTTCTTTGCTCACTCACTGTTCGCCCTGTCCCTAATTATCACTCATTGCACACCTATAATTAAGAACTCATTCTCAGGTGACACTTACTCTGATATGTAAATGCATATGTGTGTGTAGGCATTGTATATAAATGAATAAATGCAAATTATCGCTTGATTAAAAAGATATGTAGATATAATATTGCAATTTATCTCTTAGCTCTTTTCGATTTTAATTTATTTAAAAATCTTTCCTGTCATGGCCTGAATTTTCAGCAGCCATTTCTCAGCCAGTCACATGATCCTTCAGAAATCATTCTAAAATGCTGATTTGGTGCTCAAGAAAAATGTCTTATCAATGTTGAAATATTTTTTTTGGTAACAATGTAAAAGTCTTCTGTCATTTTTATGGATCCTTGCTGAATAAAATTATTATTATTATTTTTATTTATTTTTAATAAAATTTCTTACTGACCCCAAACATATTTTATAAAGTGTTGATTAACATTATGGGTAAAAAATTATTTTCGAATTTTGGGCGTAGTATCTGTTGGGATTCTAAGAAATAATCCAGCGTAATGTGGCTTGCTGTAGTAATGATGGCTGAGAGGCACTTGGATCAGAGCTCAAGAATTGGCTTTTTTTGTGTTTGCAAGTCCATGCCCCATTACAGACCAATAAGTGGAATGAGTGGAATTAACTTGGTAGACCTGGTATATTATTTATTATGGATCTGTAAGATGTTGAAGTAAAGATATACTGGTTTATAGCACAGAAATAGGTTTCAGAAACTATTGCAAAATAGTCATAAAGGGTGAAAAAACCCCAGTGTCTGTCATATTGGGTCCGGAAGAACAGCCCATATAAATGTTGATGCCCAGCACTGTGATGAATAAATAGCAAATGAATTGTTTGTATATGTATGACTCTATAATCTCACCATTATTCCATCCAACTTTTAAACAGGACTGTTCTGTTCCATCTGGTTGTTTTCCTCGCGCCCATATGCAAATGTTATCTCTTCCTTATGTTTATGTTTTCTGCACATCACGCACAGAGACCGCGTGCGGCACATAGTGTGATCGTTCCAATGTGTCCTAACACTCAGTCTGCCAGGAAAAAGTTAAGCACCTAGGCTTGCAGATAAATAGTCCTCATCCGCTGTACCATGGAGAGCAATTGTGTGGAAACACTGGAAATCTGAAAAAGCAGAACAAACACTTTACTAACTGTGATAATCATTACTGTGAGTGCACTTTCTTCGCTAAGAGGGTTTTTAAGTTGTCGCTTTCTTACCCATGATGCTACTGCTTCGTTTGAATTGTGATGCCCCTAATTTTCTGTGATAGACGGCTGTCATTCCGGCATGAGGAAAGTATCTCCCAGTAACCAGAAAACCACAACAATCTGCCTTCTCAACTCTCTCAAATCAGCATATGCTCACTCCTATGAGCTGCTGTACATGCTCTGGTTTTGTTTGCATTAGCCCAGATTGGATTACCAGCGACAGGCTGGGTGCAATGTAAATGCAGCACACAAAGCACATGTGTGCATATATATATATATATATATATATATATATATATATATATATATATATATATATATATTATTTATTATATAATATATATATATATATATATTATAAGCTCATCCAGTGTGTTGGGTCTTGCGTCTCTCAACTTTCTCTTCAAAATATCCCACAGATTCTCTATGGGGTTCAGGTCAGGAGAGTTGGCAGGCCAATTGAGCACAGTAATACCATGGTCAGTAAACCATTTACCAGTTGTTTTGGCACTGTGAGCATGTGCCAGGTCGTGCTGAGAAACAAAATCTTCATCTCCATAAAGCTTTTCAGCAGATGGAAGCATGAAGTGCTCCAAAATCTCCTGATAGCTAGCTGCATTGACCCTGCCCTTGATAAAACACAGTGGACCAATACCAACAGCTGACATGGCACCCCAGACCATCACTGACTGTGGGTACTTGACACTGGACTTCAGGCATTTTGGCATTTCCTTCTCCCCAGTCTTCCTCCAGACTCTGGCACCTTGATTTCGAATGACATGCAAAATTTGAGCGACAGTCCAGTGCTGCTTCTCTGTAGCCCAGGTCAGGCGCTTCTGCCGCTGTTTCTGGTTCAAAAGTGGCTTGACCTGGGAATGCGGCACCTGTAGCCCATTTCCTGCACACGCCTGTGCACGGTGGCTCTGGATGTTTCTACTCCAGACTCAGTCCACTGCTTCCGCAGGTCCCTCATGGTCTGGAATCGGTCCTTCTCCACAATCTTCCTCAGGGTCCGGTCACCTCTTCTCGTGCAGCTTTTTGCCACATTTTTTCCTTCCCACAGACTTCCCACTGAGGTGCCTTGATACAGCACTCTGGGAACAGCCTATTCGTTCAGAAATGTCTTTCTGTGTCTTACCCTCTCGCTTGAGGGTGTCAATGATGGCCTTCTGGACAGCAGTCAGGTCGGCCGTCTTACCCATGATTGCGGTTTTGAGTAATGAACCAGGCTGGGAGTTTTTAAAAGCCTCAGGAATCTTTTGCAGGTGTTTAGAGTTAATTAGTTGATTCAGATGATTAGGTTAATAGCTCGTTTAGAACCTTTTCATGATATGCTAATTTTTGAGATAGGAATTTTGGGTTTTCATGAGCTGTATGCCAAAATCATCAGTATTAAAACAATAAAAGACCTGAAATATTTCAGTTGGTGTGCAATGAATCTAAAATATATGAAATTTTAATTTCATCATTACATTATGCAAAATAATGAACTTTTATCACAATATGCTAATTTTTTAGAAGGACCTGTATGTGTGTGTATATATATATATATATATATATATATATATATATATATATATATATATATATATATATATATATATATATACATATATATATACATATATATATAATATGTTGCCTGTATGCTTCCCCATAGAGGAAGCCTGACTGCTTTCCTTATTAGTCCTCTGTTGATACTGCATACCAATATTAAGGCTGACAAGATGCTGCTGGTTGCTTGCCTTTTAGAACACAGCTCTTGTTTGGTCTGAGGATTCAGAAGCCCTCCTGTAGTGCGCAGGGTTCGGGGAAGCCATTCATTATCGTCTAACATGTATTTACTAACTGGCAGGGACAACAAGACTATAGCTTGTTCAGCATTATGCCCAGCTCTCCAATAAGTATTTTTGGATAAATGAATGCCCAAAGGTCAGACAAGGCCTGTAGTGATTATTATAATATCATATAATATTGTAATAGATTATTATCTTAATTGCCTGATCACAATTATTTGAGATTATTGAGCATTCTAAAATTACAATCATAAATTGCCCTTTTGGCAACAATATTAATTTATTTATTTTAGTCATTAATTAATTTATTTTTTAGTAATAAAAGTGACAAGTAAGATTTAATGGAATTTATTTTTTTCTATGTAATCTATTTTATCTTTGTATTTTTGTTTTGTTTTACTTTTTATTATTATTTTTTTTATTTTAGTAATAAACGGGAGAACTTTCCTTTGTACAAAAGTCAGGTTGGACAAATTTTATTTCTTTTTTTATCATTTTTATTTTTTTTATTTTAAATGGGGGACAAGTTAGATTTTTGTTTAGTTTAGTTACATTTTATTGTTTTATTCCAAATTCAATTTGAATACATAACTTCTTAAGGAGTATGTATATTAAGCCTATTCTTTAAGTAACATGAACAAAACAGACAATTAAATCATTGATCACAACTCATTTTATGACAAGATTTCATATTTATGATACCCCAAGGAGAAAAACAGTTCTGCTCAAAGCACTGGACTCGAGAGCTTCTTTATCACCTGTGCATTTGAGACAGATTTACAACTCATTCTGGGTTCTCAAGAGTGGGAAATAAGCACACGAATAAGCCACTTAAGCTCTCCTTCAACCCTGGAGACTGAAAGCTCAAGCTGATTGTAGCGACAGGCTTTCTCACAGAGTGGCTTTTTCGTAGAGAAGTGTGTGCCGAAGAAGAGGCCCGTGTCTTAACGGGCCTGAGCCTTGGAGACGGCAAGGGTCATAAATCCCAGCCTCTCCAAAGCCCACACAGCTCCAACTGCGTTCCCGAGCATCTCCATTGAGTTTTTCTGACCCGGTATGCCATGCTCTAATGCTTAATGGCCATTAGGAACACCCTGAACTTTTATTTCAGTAATGAACAGGGAAACATTCTTTTGTACTGCAGTCAGGTTGGAGAAGTCCGACACAACAGAGCCACTAATATATGGTTTGACACTCTTTCCCCGTAATTACCAAGCATGCTGATGAAAATTAAACACTATAATTCACAAATTCAAAGACAAAATGCTAGTTGTATTAAACATACTTGTGGTTTTCTTGAGTAGAAATTGCACCTGGTTTTATTTGTTTTCAGCACACCACAAAATTTGTCTGCCTTCCTTTTGAGGAGAATATAAAAAGAGAAGAGATTTCAGTCTAGATTACATCGCATTGAGGAACCATGACCAATGAGACAGAGACAGAGCCTGGCCTGGAAATTCCCTTTTCCACCTTGTTTATGTGGTTCAGCACAGTGCAATTTACATCTATTTAATCACACACCAGGATCTGTGCTTTAATGCCTCTATATATAAAGCATGTCCACAACTTGTTTTGCATCATTCTTTAAATACAGCATATAATATGTCTGTGTTTTGTTTCCCAGCTCCTTCTACGGTGTCTATTATGCATCAGGTCAGTCGAACCATTGACAGCATCACTCTCTCCTGGTCCCAGCCTGACCAGCCCAATGGGGTCATACTCGACTACGAGCTGCAATATTATGAGAAGGTACCACATAAACACACTTGAGTAATGTGTAATGCACTTTTAATGTCATTTATCGTGTTCATGAGCATATGGTATTAATTTTTGGTTTTGTGGGGGTGACTTATAAATGCACGACTCATAAAATTTAATTATCATAATAATGATAAATATTAAAATACAAATATTTGAATATTTTACTTTATTAAATAAATTGTGCTTTTTTTAATTTAGCCTTTTTTTGCACTCTTAAAATAGTTATTTTTTTTAAAACTGAAGAAATATAGCAAACAATGTTAATGTATTAAAGTTCCTTGTGATAAAATGTACGAAATCTGTAATAATTGAGGGTTTTGGCAGCTGTCGGACATGAATAGCGAATTCCTGTTCTGTCGAACTTTATTACAAACGCAGTGGCAGACTGTTGTGGTTCGATCCGGATACAGTGGCTAAAATAACAGAGATTTCACTGCAGTAAAACAAATATTTCAGTTACAGATTCCTCTCTGTCAGCGCGGGCCGCAGAAAACACACACGTTAACTTGTGCTTGAGAAGCACGCACACCCACATAGTATGCAGATATTCTTTCAGTCTCCCATTTCGCTCGTTTTGTTGCGCTGGTTGACACACATAAGGCAAACCACACCCTTAAATACAACATGTGTAGTTTAACAGATACTTTGTCTTTTCTTTCTTTGTAATACACACACACACACACACACACACACACACACACACAGAGACAAGCTGACTGTCCCCTGGGCTCTGCTCCTGTTCTTACACTTTCCTCAGTATAATTCCTTTCTCAGACAGTGCTGAGGACCGCCTGTCAAAACACTGCAAAACACTCCAGCAAAGCTCACATCACAGAGCTCAGAAATAGAGCTGACAGGAAAGAAGCGGAGCACTCAAGTAGTACATGTATACACACACACGGAGTCCTACATTCTCTGCTTCTCCTTCTCTATCACTCTTTCTCTTCTTCGCTTACACAAACAGACACTCAAGCGACGCGACAGTGGCCACATCTTTCAGCCCAGACTAATGAATCGTGGCTGGCCTGAAAGTGTCAACCCCTTTTTCTCTGCCCAGCACCCTCAGTCGAGCTCTCCTGATGGGGTTTGATGAGATAGATGGCCCTGTTAGAGAGCCATATGCAAACTTCTGAGTCTCTTGTGATGTCCTCTAGTGTGAAAAACTGTGACCAAACACTAATGGATTTATAAAATGGGTGTCTTTACCCTTTTTTTTGTTTCAGGACCAGACGGAGCATAATTCTTCCATAATAAAGAGTCAAACCAACACTGCAGTCATCCGTGGCCTCAAACCCGGAGGCATCTACGTCTTCCAGGTCCGAGCCCGTACAGTGGCAGGGTTCGGACGGTACAGTGGCAAGATGTACTTTCAGACCATGACTGAGGGTAAATATCTAATCAATATGATGATCCAAAATCACCTCTTTAAATTTGGCATTCATGGGAATAAATTACATGCATATGATTTAGCCCATAATTTTTCCATTCCTTATCTTAAGAGCAGGCCTGTGTGTAATTGACTTGCTGAAGCAGTTCATCTAGAAAATCTAATCGTCTAAAAATGATCCATGGTAGCATCTCTAAATGTGTCTGATTAGATCTGAGGAGCATGTTAAGAATGTAGGGGAAAATTGTAGGTAAATTGTTTTAATATTATTATTTTTTACAAATACACTACTCTTCAAATGTATGAGCTCAGTAAGATTTGTTGAAAGAAAGTGACAGTAAAGACATTTGTAATGTTATAAAAGGTTTCTGTTTTAAGTAATTGCTGTTCTATGAACTTTCTATTTTTTTAACTTTCCACAAAAAAATATTAAGCAGCACAACTGTGTTCAACATTGATAATAATAAGAAATGTTTCTTGAGCACCTAATCAGCATATTAGAATGATCATGTGAAACTGAAGACTGGAGTAATGGTTGAAATTATCTTCACAATCAAAATAATAAATTATATTTTAAAATGTATTAAAATAGAAAAGAGCTATTTTAAATAGTAATAATATTTCACAATATGTTATCTTTCAAAAACATAAAAAAATATTACTGACCCCAAACTTTTGAGCAGTAGTGTTCATGAAATATATACTTGTAGTTAAAATACGCTACATATTTTAGATTATTATTTCTATTATAAATAATATAAATACAATTTTGGAGAACATTTGTTACATAAATAATAGGGTTTTGCTTGTGTAGTTTTTGCTTAAACTTATTTTTAGATTCTGTTCCACTCGCAAAACTTTGCAGAGGAAGAATGGTAGCTGAAACATGTCACTGGATGGCCGCCCATCGTTTTGCCCTTCCCAGATCTCCTCATTCAGAGGCATCTGCTCACTCATGGCTCCTTACTCTCTAAGCTGCTTATTACGAGCGGAGATTCAGAATTAGTCTGATCTATCCTCCCGAGCTCTCTCCTGGCATGATGAGAGACAGCAACTCAGCAAGGTGATCCAAACACGGATGTGTCATGCCAGCAGGCTGCGCTCATTTGGAGTGATTTAACCAAGAGGTTTAAAACTGATTAAAAAAGAAGTTACAGTGCAGTTGAATTCACATGAGACCTGATGAAGTTCAGGTTTTTGTTTATTTACTACATCATCTTTTGGGAGCTCGGAGCAAGTGTTTTAATGTGGTAAAAATCTGCGAGCACGCTAGCATCTTATTTAGCCTCGAGGGTTGTAGAGTGAGCCCAGGGGTTTGTCTGCTTTGTGAATGAATAGTCTGTAATTATAAACAACTAGTGGAGAAAGTGAAAGCTAGGCAGTAAAGGAAGAGTAAAGAAAGTTCCCCAGGCCTTCCCAACATCCCAATCCGTCTGTCTTGCACCAACACACACACCACCCAACACATTTCCTCTATCGCCTGCCCATATGCTGCTGGAGCCAAGGAGTACAAGTGTACAGCCCCTTCTGCCTGAAGGTATCTTGCACAGGGCTTCCTGTCCCAAATTCCCCACTGTGAAAGTGGGGAAGTGAGGGGCTCTCACCTGTTTAGACATACACTGCAGGACTCCTGTGCCTCAGTGGAGTCTGAACTTGCTTCAGGCTACATCATATATAGAGAGACACTGCTGGGATTTGTCAGGAAGTGCTAACTTTTGGATTTTGTGTGTGTGTGTGTGTGTGTGTGTGTGTGTGTGTGTGTGTGTGTGTGTGTGTGCCTGTACCTACAGAGGAGTACAACACTAGCATCCAAGAGAAGCTGCCTCTCATCATTGGCTCGGCGGCTGCTGGTCTGGTCTTTCTCATTGCAGTGGTGGTCATCATCATCGTTTGCAACCGGTGAGTTCCTCTCAGTGTTTTAAACATGTAAACCATTAGCATAGCTTTCCCCCAATTATACCAACAACATGTCAAAATCTCACACTTTTGTCCTCATTTGCTTCATTAGTAGACATTTACAGGGCAGCAGAGCTTGTAAAAACTCTAATGATGAGGTTGTGTTAACAAGATGATGGTGGGCAGTAGTGTTGTTTTCATGGCATTAGCACCTTTTTAAACAGTACAAGTAGAGCTGTTTGCCTTTGTTCCTTCAGACGTGGGTTCGAGAGAGCGGATTCAGAATACACAGACAAGCTGCAGCACTACACAAGCGGCCACAGTGAGTACTTAGGACTTGACAGTACTATACACACACTATGCATACATTTAATTTGTACATTGTCATTCAAGCGTTTGGGTTTGGTAAGATTTTGTTGGTATTTGAAAGAAGTCTCTTATGCTCACCAAGGCTGCATTTATCAAAAATACAGTAAAAACAGCAATAATGTGAAATAACATCACAATTTAAAATTATTGTAATTTATTCCTGTGATGGCAAAGCTGAATTTTCAATAGCCATTGCTCCAGTAATCAGTGTCACATGATCCTTCAGATCCTAATATGCTGATTTGGTGCTACAAAAAGAGATTACAGAGAGAAACAAAAAAAATTATACAAAAAAACCCCAAAAAACATTAATTTTCAAAAACGTTCAAAAATGTCTTTTGAATGGTAGTGTACAACTTACACAAACAGCAAGCTTGCAAAATCTCAAACAGGCGTGCAAATACACTGAAGGTCCTTAAAGTTAACCACCAACATTTTTCATACATCCACATCCACTTTTTCTCCATATTTTTCTGTTAGATACATACAAACACTTACTAATGCACTCTCTTACGCTTACTGACCCTACACACTACTACTCTATCCCTTTTACTGTCAAACACATCTGTCTCAAAGTAAGACCTCAGTTTCTCAAAGTAAGACCTCAGTTTCTCATTTTAAAAAGCACATTATTCACTTTCCCTACAAGCGTTTTCATGTTCTTCTTTGTTCTTTTGCTCAATTCTTTTTCCGCCATTTGTTTATTTTCCCATCACAGCAATACACAAAGCTAATGTAAAAAAAGCTCAGCGCCAGGTGTTTCAAAGATCAATCAAAGATTAGTCAGAAAATAAGCAATACTTCAGTAAATACAGTCTTAGCCTTGGAGTGCTGTTCCATTTATAGAAATAAATCTTTAAGATTCTCTCGAGGCAATAATTTAAAGCTAAGCTCACTCGATTGCTCTTGCTCACTCTCTCTCTGAGGGCTTATAGTTTATCTCTCTCTTGCTCACTCTGCTGAATGAAAATGGTCTGGCATTTTTCCTCAAGTTTTATTTTTCTTTGCCCCTCCTTATCAATTCAAGCTGCTTTTACACAGTGTAATCAGTGGTAAAGGACTGCTGAAAATGCTGTATTTATTGAAATAATTTCTGGAAGAGTGTGGGGCTGGTAAAACCTAGAAAATCAAGGTCAGAATTCATCCATTAGTTCTCAAGAGAAGAAAGTGCTCTAATTCTCACTCTTCTTACCTGTTTTTGTCTTGTTTACTTGTTCTCTCTTTTTGGCTTTTTTAAAATCTTTTTGACCCAGTTTTTTACCTTAAAAAAGGGATAGCTTGCTAAAAATGAAATTCCGTCACCTTTTTCTCACCCTCATATCATTCCAAACCTATATAACTTTACTTCTGCTAAAAAAACGGAGCATCAACATCCTGCTAAATAGTTCCTTCTGTGCGCCACGAAGGAAAGAAAGTTACATGGTTTTGGAACAAAGTTAGGGTGAGTAAATGATGACAGATTTTTTTTCTTTTTCGGGTGAACGATCCCTTTAAAAGCGAGTTCTGCTCAGAAGAACATTCTCCAGCGTAACACATACACTACAACCTCATGAATTTGTTATAGTTTGACGTTCACAAATCCTTTGATGTTAGATGCCATTCGCTTCTCTCGCTCTATTTATCTTCTCCTTGTCTGTTGTGAGAATACATTTATCAATTCCAAATGTCTGCACAGCCAGATCACCAATAAAAAACTCTCTAGCTGAATGAAAACACAACGTCTATTAAAATACCTTTTAGATTTGGATCCGAGAGGCTGAATAATCGGATTAAAGGAAGGAATAAGTCCCAACAGAGTTAAGTAAAGTTACCTTAAGCCAATTACCTGCAATCAAAAGCCATTTGATTGGCAGCAATGAAAATTGCTGATAAATGGTCTCCATCGGGGACTTTGACACTCCAGAGCTGATACATACATTAAAACGCCTTATCTTTCTGCTGGCGAATGCTGTTACACTCCACTGACTGCAGTCATGAACTGTTCCAATGTCAGGCTCAGAATCCAAAGCTACTGGAAAGCCAACCATTCCCAAAATTCCTAAAGACCCACATCACTAATGCTTTCCCACATTTACACTGACTGTTCTGATGTTTAGTATCTTATATAGTATTTTTAAATAAGTTTTAAATATTATAGTTTTTTTGTTGTTGTTTTTTTCAAGTGTCACCAGGAATGAAAATCTACATTGATCCATTTACCTACGAAGATCCCAATGAAGCTGTGAGGGAGTTTGCAAAGGAGATTGATATCTCGTGTGTGAAAATCGAGCAAGTCATTGGAGCAGGTAAACAAACCTCTAAACATCCAACAGCGTTTTACCTTCAAGATTTTCTTGTGCCTTGACCTAAAGAACCATCCACTTGCCTTTATCCGTAGGAGAGTTTGGAGAGGTGTGCAGTGGTAACCTAAAGCTCCCAGGAAAGAGGGAGATGTTTGTGGCCATCAAAACACTGAAGTCCGGTTACACAGAGAAGCAGAGGCGAGACTTCCTGAGCGAAGCGAGCATCATGGGACAGTTTGATCACCCCAATGTCATCCATTTGGAGGGAGTGGTGACCAAGAGCAGCCCTGTCATGATCATCACAGAGTTTATGGAGAATGGCTCATTGGACTCCTTCCTCAGGGTGAGGATTTTTGTGATGCAAACTATATAACCTGTTAAATGTAATCTTTAATTTTCCATACTATACATTATAATAATATCCATTGTACATTCATGGACACATATCGGTGAATCTCGGTTTTTTTAACCAGTTCTTTAAAACAGACCTTCTGAATGAACTGATTCACTATAATAATGTGGATTTTCCCATACTAACAGGGAAAGCTCAGTAACATAAACATTCTTTTAAATTCTGGTTGCATTGAAGTGAAAATCTCACATCAGCAGGTGTGTATGCACATCAGCATGCTGAACATCATACAAATGTTCGCCCCTAATTTCTCATGCTGTCCATCAGGTAATTCTCCACAGGGTCTCTCTGTAATACCCAGCTGCCCCCTGCCGCAAACATCTACTCTCAGTATTGATTCCAGCTGTAGGACTGTTGTAATAAGCTCAATACACTTCCATTCATCTCTACGGGTTGCCACACTAACATTTGCTTTAAGACGGTCTCTTTAAAGAAATCGTTGAATCGTTGCTGTGTGTTTAGTCATGCCCTCATTTCACATTGGTCACGCTCTCTCGGCCACGTTCTCTGCATTACAAGCGTCAGATGAGCAGTGTGTATTATACACTGAGCCGCCATATGTACTTCTGTCCTATATCGTAGAACACATTATCCATATTCAAATTATCCATAGTGTTTTAATCTGAAAACTCTCATGCATGAGAAAAGTAGTTTCTATCTCTCTGCAGTTTCCCGTAACAGCATCAATCCCTGCAGACGCATTCAGATAATTAACTGAGTGCAAAAACCATCCAAATCCCGCTTACAGAACTGTGTGGGGAATGAGAAGAAAGCGCTGCTGTCAGCCTATGACTGGCATGCGTCAATTCGATTTTAAGCGCAGAGCTGATGTGGATAAAATAGGTGTCCGGATTCCTTGATCGCTGCTAATTGGCCTCACTGTGTGTTGTGTTGTTTTGAAAATATGCCTTTGATTTATGTAAATATGTAATCTTTGGGGAAGGAATGATTTATTTTGCTCATTAGCAAGACTTTGCCTCTGATCTATCATGAGAGAAAACTTATTTTATCCTTGACGCATAGCTTTTTTTCGGGGTGTTAGGCTCAGGAAGTGTAATTATCTGAAACAAGAAACCTCTATGATTATGGCGTTTAAACGAAGGCGAGTAAACAGGAACCAAACGACCCGCCATTTGTTCGACATTTGAACTGAATTTATTTCTTCTCACCACAATCAGATCCAGCTCTCGCTAACCTCTGTAATTGTGAGGTTATGATGTTATTTTAGCTGTCTGGCCAGCCAGTTGTTTCGTTCGTGTTTATACTTGCACCCCCCCCCCTCCAATGACAGAATGCACAAGCCCTACCGTGCCATAGTGTTAAGAAAAGATTGATGTCTGGTAAGTAAAAGTAAGAGTGAAAAATTACAACAAACACCTCATACATCATGTTTACTCTGATTTAATCACAATTCTGTTAAAACATTTGAAAAAAGACCAGCTAGTCTTTTTGCTCTCATAATGTCAGTTTGGTGGCGTGCAAGAGCTTTGAAACGCCTCAGATCTTTGTTCAGCCGCACAATTGTGTTGTTTTTTCAAGACTGTCATCCATTTCTGACAGAACGCTGAATTCTTTGAAAACAGCACGTCTGTTGTGGCTCCTCACTATGACAGCAGATGACAACATTGGTGTTAGTGTATGTTAGTGTGCTAGAATATGAGTCTGATGTAGCTCTTTTAAGACAGAGAGAGAGGGAGACTATGCTAACCTGTCTTTCTTGCATTGATCCAGCTTTCCATATTGTTTTGTGGTGGATTAAGAACCAAGAAAAGAGAGAAATTCAAAAAGGTATGCTGCTGAAACTTTCAAACAGATTTTAGAAGCGTCAAACTGAAAAGTTAAGCACAGCTTCACAGAACTGGCAGCAAAGACATGTCTGAGAAGAAATGGCACGGATAGAATAATTCACATTTAATCGGAATAAAAAGAATGTTTGCTTGCTCAGACTGCAGATCCAAATAACTTTAGGGTGAAGAATCCCTCCAATTAAACTATAGGCAAACACTGTGAGCAGATTAGAGTGCCAGGCTGTATTTGCAAAGGATTTCAGCTTAATGAATAATGGATGCCGCTTAATTGCTGTGGAGGGTGAGGAGAAGTTTGATGAAGTCGACTTAATATGGGGGAAGGGTTTGAGCGTTACACACGCGGCTCAGAGGAGGAAGGGTGTGTATGCAGAATGAAGACATCTCATGGTTCTTTCATGCGCCGTCCAATGCTTTCCGCCTCTCTCCACTTGACACGTGCATGTCTGTCTGCACTGCGCTGGCTGCCCTCGTCTCCTCTGATCAGAAGCTGAATGCTGCTTGCCTCATGGCTGTCTGCGGAGGGTCTGCAGATGGAGGCAGCTGCAAGCACAGCTGGGTCAAAAACTGCTGGACCTCCTCATGAGCAAAGGGCTTTTTGACCACCATGGTCAACAGCTGCAAGATTTGTCACGGGCCCACATTGATCATCGAATGTCTGATCTAGTATTGCGTAGCATAAACTCTACCAATCCTCACCAGAGTGTTTGAACAGCCAACCCAATCTGGGCTTGACTCAATGCATTGTGTTCAGTCTCTTATCTGACTGGGATAGTAGACATTAACCGTGATTTCCACAGCTTTATTCTTGCCTTATTTCTGTTGTTTGGGATTTATAGGTTGCCCAGAAGAGATAACTGTAGCACAATTTAATTTAATACTTTTTTGTGCACTTTACCTTTACAGAAGCCTTGTATTATGAAGTGGGGCTGTGAATTGTTTTTAAGAAAAGATTTGTGTCTAATTAATCAGTTTTTTCATTGTGATTAATAGACAAGAACTTATCATAACTATATTTACACATTGAATCCTCAAATTAATGTAGAAACAACATAAAAGAAGAATATTTTAATTAATAAATTATATATTTTTACTATCAAGGCCAGCATTGCAGAAACAAAAACAATTATATAATTTAAAATAATAAAGGAAAGTCATTTTTAACATTTATTAGGCCTTTACATTTTCACTGTTTTTGTTGATCATTTAGTAATAAATCAATCTTATAAGTAAATATTATAGCAATTTAGATAAACTGTACATAGACATACACTACCAATCATCAGATAACTCGCTATAAAAAGTCACAAAAGCTCTGTTTTTTAGTGTGAAATAATTCCATATTGTTTCTTTGTTATTGAGAATTATGAGTGCTTTCTGTCCTTTTCATGCAGTAATTTTCATGCTAAATAAATAATAAAATCACTACTTAAAACACTTATCTTTATGTTTTGACCCATTTTCTGTACTTGTTTACAGCAAAATGACGGGCAGTTCACTGTGATTCAGCTGGTGGGCATGTTACGAGGGATCGCGTCTGGGATGAAGTACCTCGCAGACATGAATTACGTGCACAGGGACCTGGCCGCCCGCAACATCTTAGTTAACAGTAACCTTGTTTGCAAGGTGTCTGATTTCGGACTCTCCCGCTTCTTGGAGGATGACACATCTGACCCCACCTATACCAGTGCACTGGTGAGAACATTTGTTTGATGTGATTTACAACTTTCATTCAGACTTGTTTTTTGATCTGAGATGATTTGATGTTTTTGATTTGGGTTTATGCAGGGTGGGAAGATCCCTATTCGGTGGACAGCCCCAGAGGCCATCCAATATAGGAAGTTCACCTCTGCCAGTGATGTATGGAGCTACGGGATTGTCATGTGGGAAGTGATGTCGTATGGAGAGCGGCCATATTGGGACATGACCAATCAGGACGTACGTATCGCAGCGCTCACACTACTGGTCTAAAGTTTGGGGTCTTTAAGATTTGTTTAATGTTTTTGAATGAAGTATTTTTTTGTTCAACAAGACTGCATTTATTTGATCAAAAATACATTTATACAGTAATATTCTGAACGATTATCACAATTTAAACCTTTTTTCTATTATAATCGAATTTATTCCTGTGATGGCAAAGCTGAATTTTCAGCATCATTACTCTAGTTCTTCGATGTCACATGATCCTTTAGAAATCATTATTTTATCGTTCTCCCATACTTTTAAATGGTTGTGTACATTTATTCTGCAGTTTGTTTCATGGTTAAGGAATTTTATTTATTTATTTTATTTTTTTACAGTTATACAATTCTTTTTACTTTTAGTCAGTTATTCAATTCTTCCAGTTTGTGCTCCAACCTCATAACCTTTTCAAAGCTCCACATCCTCCATCTTTATTAAGTATAACCACCAATTTCTTATAAAACAATTTTCCAATTGAAGCACTGTCAAACGCTCATGCCAGAGACTATTGGTTGGTTGCCATATGTTAGCGTGTGATAGATGAGTGCTGTGCAGCAATGTTGAATCAGAGGCTAAGGTAAACAGCAGAGAGAGCACGTCGTAAATCTGCCCATGTGCTGCTCTGCTGTATGCAAGGCCAAACCTCAGACCCCAAACACTGCATGAGCGCAATCAGTCTTTGCAGAAACAGCCGCACTGATCATCACATCCCATTGGCCGCAGAATACAGAAGAAGACATAAGGATTTGCATTAAGAAATCACATTTTTGGGGTTTAAATAACAGGTTTGGACTGTATTTGTGTTTGTTTTGGAGAACATATGCTCTTTGTGGCTACATCATGTGACTGTGAGAGTGTGTTCAAGCTATTGCCCTTGTATTGTGTCAAAGGGGATCATTTACTTTCTATATACGTCACTCACAAAAATTCACCTGTACTTCACACTCACTTCCTTATGAACAAAAAGACGATTTCACATGCAAAGCACGGTGCCATGCTAAACAGTCCCTGCCCTTGAAGACAGCTCCCATTTCTAGCATCCCTCTGGGTGGCTGGGAAAAGGCAAATTATGGGTCCAGATAATGAAAATAGTTTCAAATTGAAAGTGTGAACGCTAATGCGCTAAGAGGGAGCGCAGATCTCGCCTGTTATCTTATTAGCAGCTCCAGATAGCGTCGTGGTCCTCCCATTGGGCTGGCCGTTTGAGGCGCCTGAATGAGATTAATCAGGCCTTGAATGGAGCGGCGTAATGGCTACGATAATGAGGTGGGGAATGACGGGTCTCACTCGGGTCCTGCTCGCACTTTACACTTCATGGCCATGCGTCTCGTTCCTGGCCACCAAGGCCACTTGAAGCATCCTGTTCCATTCAAATGTGACGATACATCCATCGGCTCAGTTCGGATAAACGCTCCATGTCTGTTTTGCTCATTTAGTGACGCTACACAGTTAATTTGCTAGAGATGTATTTAAGTTTTATTTAAGTGACGTTCCTGATTTCCTGTAACAACTTGCAGCACATTTTCCAAATGTACAATTTAGTCAGCGTGTATATTACAGGCCATGTGTTAATCATATTTAATCTGACAGATGTTGCATGATTGGAAATGAGTAGGGCGGGAAGGAGGGAGCCAGACTCAGCCTGAATGCTGCCAAAAAACTTAGTAACTCTAAGACTGTTCTTTTTTCACATTTGATCAGAGAGGAAACGCATGTACTGCCAAATTGTTGTTATCAGCACCCTTATAATCAAGATCTATTAGCTGATTTAGGAGGTATTTAGATAGCAGCTGACTGTGACCGCTTATTTATAGTCTGTGTGTGTGTGGTTGTGTAAGTGTGAAGGGTGAGTGTGATCGCGTGTGTGTTTGTGGCCAATGACAAATGGCTTCCTTGTGTCCCCCTAAGACCCAGATAATGATCACAGTGCATTTATGAAGACTGCAGATCAATCCTCTGTCTCCTGCGGTGTTACAACCCCCCCACCCAGACGCTGGCTCGTATCTACCGCCACCTGCCTTGCGCCATGCCGACATCTCCTATCAAAACAATGTTTTATGCCAATACATTACATTTATTTCAATTAAATTCATTTCAATGTGATACATTATACATTATGTACTTTAAATGTCACAATTCCAAGATTTAAACATACTGTTACTGTTTAAACGTTGGATTTTCTTGTAGTGTTAGACATTGTTGCCCACTTTATAATCATTAATAAACATCAGGCCTGTGAAGCAATTAAATATGTTAATAGCGTAGAATAGTTAAAAAAGTGAGGCCGGCATGTTATGTTGTGGTGCTTATGCAGGCACTCTGAGTTCATGTCTGGCTCATGTCATTTCCCGAAACCATCCCTCTCTCTTTCCCGCTATCGTTTCCCGCTGCCACCGAAATTTTAATATATAGTGCTTGAGATGCAACAAGCGTATCTTTCTCCGCCTCTTTTAATAACAGGCTAGAGACCCTTACGGATCTGTGTCTCCCTCTGCAGGTCATCAACGCCATTGAGCAAGACTACCGGCTTCCCCCTCCCATGGACTGCCCGAGTGCCCTCCACCAGCTCATGCTGGACTGCTGGCAGAAAGACCGCAACAACAGGCCCAAGTTCAGCCAGATTGTCAACAACCTGGACAAGATGATCCGTAACCCCAACAGCCTGAAGGCCATGACTCCGCTGTCATCAGGGTGAGTAAGAAAACATGCAGAATGCAGTTTGCTTGGATTATCAAAACGGATGAGTCAGTGGTTGTAAAACCTAGTGGGCTGCCCTGACCTAACAGTATTTTATCGCATCAAAGGGTTTTCCAAAAAATAGGAATCACCTAGGGCTGCAGAAGCTAATCGGTTAATCGTGTCTGCACACTGTACAAGGAAAATATGACATTAAAGAAGTGAATTTGACATGCGTGCAGAGTGAGCTTCTGTGAGAAAAAGCTTGTCCCAAGTTGTCCCAAACTAAAGTGTTTAATGCGATGGATGCGTTTACCATTTAAGGCGTAACATTAAATACATTTTACCAAAACCAGTCATATATCGCACCGCAATTTGTGGCAAAAGCCAACAATAAATTGTATGGGTCAAAATTACCCATTTTTCTTTTATTTCAAAAATCCTTACGATATTAAGTAAAGATCATGTTCCATGAAGATATTTTGTAAATTTCCTACCGTAAATATATATGTTACGTTTAATATATATGTATACTTTTTTGTGCACTTCACATGTAGTGTTCCAAAACCTGCAAGGTTGCGCTTGCACTTGCTACTACCTAGAAGGCTGTAGTCAGCGAGGCAGCTCCCTAGGCTTTGAAACGGGGCATACATTTAAAACTGACTCATCTGACATAACTTGTGCAGTGTAGTGTGCAATAGTCATTACAATAAATCACATTTATGTAGAAAGTCAAAGAGATGTTTAAACAAGTTTCTACAGTATTTAGTTTATGGAGACACATTGCCTTTTTGGAAAGGAGTAAAGACACAGACGTGAAACTTTACACTATGGTATGCCATGGCAGTATCAAGGGTTCATAATGACGTTTTCAGTCTAACCGCTGCACATACATAATACTGTATTGTTTGGAGAGGAGTGCAGATCCATCCATGTTACATGATATATGTGTGGCTACAAAAACAGCTTTATTACTTGCTTTGAAGTTTCTTTTTTAAGGTATTTAGTACTAAGATTAGTCTGACACCCTCGCCATTACACTGGAGTGTATTTCTGTGTGCATGTGTCCTTTTGTCTGCGTTTCATATATTAGGGGGAATTTTCTACGCCTGACCTTTTGCCAGACCCGACTCGCTCGCATCTTTTAAGGCATATTTACAAAACCAAATGGAATATGACCTTAATAGAAATGTCTTTAAACAGCCTCCTTCGAAATTATTACCATACTGTTTTCAATCTGGGGTCAATGCTTTGGTTTTAGTTCTGATACCTGTGGTAGACTTTATTGATGCCGTGAGTTATTTCTTTTGGAATTGAATTGCTACATAAATAAAATCAACTGGGTTTAATAGATCAAATCATTATTGAAAGCTTCAGGCGATCATGAACTTCAAACAATAGTAAAGCTAGTAGACGAAGTAACAGTGGGCAACACTCTAGTCAGTTTCTTGTGAACAAATGTAAAGTGGCCCAGTTTCTTCTGTCATCACACTGACGGTGAGAGGCTTGGGTTTTGCGCGCTTCCCACCAGCTCTGTTTGCCTCAAGGCTTATACGCTACAGTAATGTTGCTAGAAAGAACAGTCATCTGGGGACATTAATTGCATTTTTTGAAGAATTAAACAGGGCAGAGGATATTTTGCACTTAAATTCTTCCCTAACATCCTTTTTTCCTCTCCAGAGATTGAATTATATTGACCCAAGAAATAATATAGCTCAAAAATCCCAAGCGTGTCACAATTGCCAAAAATATGCACAAGATTAAAAGTGTTTTTTTTTGCATTGATGATAATATGCCAAATAAATGTGTACCACATGTTTAGGAATGTACCATGGACAGTATAGGGGGATTTCAGTGTTTACACGGTGGACAAATGCTATTTTTACTGCAACACTGTGACTCGTGTCTCTCTCTTTCTCATTGTCTTCCAGTGTGCATTTGCCCTTGCTTGACCGCAGTGTGCCCGACTTCTCTAGCTTTAGCACTGTGGATGATTGGCTGGACGCTATTAAGATGGGCCAGTACAAAGACAACTTTGCCAATGGCAACTTCACCAGCTTCGACCTCGTTTCCCAGATGACCATGGAGTAAGTGATATACCTACTAGAGAGAAAAGTGTGGAAAACCAGCCATGCTTTGATCAATTCACTCCATAAGTGCTGACAAACAATTCTTATATATATGATTTTAAGTTTATATATATATATTTATATAATAAAAAGGTTTATAAATTAACCTAGATCAATAAATTCTGTTCAAATGTAGTTCATTGTTCATTCATAATATCTAATGCATTAAATAATGTTAGAAAATTGAACCTTATTTTGAAGTATTACCATTTATGACAGCTTTTTGCAGTATAATGAGAAATGCACAAGCCCATATTATGATTTCAATTTCAATGTGATTGTGTAGCTGTACTGTTCAATCTCCTTATCTCCTTTGTCATTTTTCAAAATGAATGATCAAATGCAGCATGAAACCATTTCTCTGTGATTAGACACCGTCTGGATTTCAATTCAGAAATAAACATAGGTATTTTCTCATCTTTGTTGCTGGCTGTCAATCACAGTGGAAATGGAAGCCAGAGAAATGCACGATTCCTCTCCTCTCCTCACCTCAGCTGTTACCTGGCCAAACCAGACACGCCGTGAAAACAAAGAAGTTGTTGTTGTTTCAGAGACGCTTGGATTGTGCAACAAACAGAGGATGATAGGGATGAAGGAATTTACCGGTTACTCAGTCTTGAACTAACATGCTAAGTTTACTTTGGCATAATGTGCTGAAGCCAGTGAATAAAAATGTGTTACTACAGCATTATGGTATGCTTCAGAGCGCTCATGTTTAATCTCGCCTCTTTCTCTCTGTGTGTGTTTGTACATAGGGACATTCTCAGGGTCGGAGTGACACTAGCAGGTCATCAGAAGAAGATCCTCAACAGCGTTCAGATGATGAGGGCCCAGATGAACCAGATCCAATCGGTAGAGGTTTGACCACATGCCCCAATTAGACTGGGAGGACAAGAGGAGGCGGCAGAGAGCCAACGTGAAGGGATGGGGCGGCAACCACAGACCCTAAGCCTGATTTTCCTTCTGGACCACCTAGGATATCCACCTGCCCCCTCCTCCGAAACACTCTCCTTCTCCATCTGTGACATCTGAATCCCCCATTAACCCCCAGACACCCTAACGGGCTCGACTCGGGAAAGCTGCGCCTGGAAAATATGGTCACAACACCTGATCGTTTAGCTTTAGCCGCCACCAATCACAGGATGACCGTTCGGTCTGCCAGCAATTGGCCCCGCCCCCTATTTCCCTTAAATTTTCCTAATTTTCCAGTTTTATTCTTTTATAATTTTTTTGTTTTGTTTTGTTTTGTTTTTATCGTCTTCTTTTTTAAAAGAGTTTTTGTAAAGAATTTTTAAAGTTATGAAAACAAGGAATCTATATAAAATATATAGATCGGTGTAAACTTGCAGACTGAATACGGTGGACTAAATCGAAAGGCTACCCTTTAAAAGGGCAATGAAGAAACAGGAGATAAAAAACTTCACCTCACAATACATGCTGATTTTCTTTATAATATTTTAGGAACATTTTGAATAGTAAGAAAGACTGTCTGCTCAGTGGATACACTCGGGACAACCTACGGGACCTAGATCCCTCTCCCCTCGCTGACAGCCGAGGAAAAAGTATGTGAACACCATGAAATGGGACTTCATTTTGGCAGCTGATACTGCCTTGAAGAAAATATGAGACTCAGTCATTTTGCAGTTTAAATTACATCAACACAAACAAACAGACAAGCGGAGAAAAAAAGTCAAAGTAGTTATCACAGTGTTGAATTTGTGGTGCAGATTTCTCATTGCTTGGGGGGAGAAAAAAGAAATCTTTTACAGATGTCATGACAGCCTGCCAAATCGAGCATCATCCCTTTGTACCTCGTCCTGTACATATCAGATGCACTTGACATTGTGAGGTCATCAGTACAAGCCTGATGTAGTCCAACATTTAGTTCCAGTTTCAGTATTAGATGGATCTACATTGACATTTGATGGATTTTCTTTCGTGTGCGTGTGCGTATATGACTCAAGGGGGTCATCTTTTATATTCTTCCTCCTTTTTGTCATGGGCTAAGATGATTTAGTTTGAGAGACGGCATGAGATATTCTCCCCCGCAGTTGCATAAAGAAATTTTTTAGCGCATTCTTTCCGTGAACTGCTTACAGAGAAGGACCCCGAGTGCAAGTATGGTGTGGTCTTCACATCATCTAGCGCTTCTTTTATGTTTGGATCCCTACAGTGTGCATGTGTGTGTATGGAGCCCATGGAGCAGTAGAGCATGTGTGGTGCGAAACTTTGATTTCACAGGAAGCTTGGATTTGATACACTTTGCAGATCACTGTGTTGATATGCTTATATTTTTGCCACCAAAATCATTTCTTTAAAAAAAAAAAAGATGTTTTATAATAAGGTGTTTAGGGGTTTTAATATCTGATAAAGTATGCAGTTAGAGGACATTTTCATAACAGGGAAATGATGTTCATTGCGAAGCATAGTTTTATATGAGGATATTGTTATTGTATGACATATTTGAACTGTTACATTTACCAATTGGGGCCAAACTTAAATTTGACATCTAAAAGGCTCATGATATTTAGCCGGAGTTTCTTAGGACATTTAAACCACAAATCACACAATAGCGGCTGTAAATTAGTGTGTATAGGTTTTATTTAGATTTTTTTTTTTTACAGAGAATACACCCATAATTCCTACCGTTCTCCATGGTAAGGTGCTTCAACAGAACTCTCTGAGATCTTTCACCTCCATGTCATAGACATAAGAACAATACAACTCTGTATATAATAATCTGAAGCAGAAACTCCCCTCCTCAAAGAGTTTTTTCCTCAAAGCTGTGTTGGATTTTAGTGTACAGAATCATTTTTTTATGTGTTGTTGAAACTGAATGGAGAGTCGCTATTGTCAGTGTTTATTTTGGGCCTTTTCGTTTTGTACTAGGATGGGCTGAGAGAGGAGAAGCAGCTGTAGTGATGAACGGGCCGGAGGCATCTTCATCCATGCTGGAGTGTCTGTGTGCGCGAGTGTGTTTGTGTGTTTGCACGTGCAGGTACGTCCATGTACCAGCATTAAGGTCACTGTGGTAAACAATATACGTCTCGCTCAGTCAACGAGGGGCTTGTTTTATTCCATAACCTCAGGGTTGACATGCATCTGTTAAAAACGTGCAGTACTGTGAGGTCAGTTCGGTGTAGGCAAGGTCCATAGGCTGAATCTCGGTGCTGATGAAGTTCTAATCAGATGGTGTTGACCATTCTCTGTTCTTCCCATTACATAATGCTTCCATTAGAATTAAGATTCTGTCGTGCAATGTTTGGGCAGGAAACACTGCGTCCAGCAGACAGGCCATCCCAGGTGTGAACTCTTGAGATAAGTAGTGATAAAAAATCAAAAGGCTTGAGAGACAACCACGTCTACTTTCATCTGTGTCCAGACAGAGGTAGTGTTTTACTATCCTATGAGCTTGACAAACTAAGTGGCCCTTAAGTTTTAGCTCTCAGTTCTTGGTTCTCAGTTTTTTATCACCAGCAGGAGGATACAGGGAGAAAGGAAATGAATCTGGGCTTAACACCTTGTCCTAACCAGCAATGTGTAATTTGTCCGTCCACACGAAAGAGAAAATTCAGCACGACACAATCACAGCCAGTGTTTCAGTCACGCTACTGTTTAAAAGTTTTGGAGCAGTAAGATTTTGTTATCTAAAAATAATTATCTTGTGCTCACCAAGACTGCAGTTATGCATTCAAAAATACAGTAAAAACAAAATAACTGTTTAAATAACTCTTTTCTATTTTGGTAATTTTAATATGTAATTTATTAATGTGATGGCCATCAGCAGCCATTACTCCAGTCTTCAGTCACATGATCCTTCAGAAATCCTTGACAACAGTTGTGCTGATTCCTATTTTTGTTGGGATTATTTGATGAACAGAAAGTTTAAAAGAACGTAGAAATCTTTTGTAACAATGTAAGTCTTTACTCACTTTAATATGTCCTTGCTGAATAAGAGTAATAATTTATTTTTAAAAGAAATCTAGATTATTGACCCAAAACCTTTAAATTGTACTGAATATTTGGACAGCATTTATTTAAAATACAAATCTGTTTTAGCAATGTAAAGACTTTACTCTCACCTTTTAAAAAATAATTAAAAAAATTTAATGTGTCCTTGCTGAATAAGAGTAATATTTTTTTCCAAAAAAATATTGACCCAAAACTTTCTAATTGTACTGAATATTTGGACATGGATTTTGGACTAATGCGATTTTACAGTTGGCAGAGCCATAAAGCCCACTATGGAAATTAATATCAAGCAATTGGCAAAATTACCATCACTTGCTGAGCTTAAAAACTAATCTAAAAAAAATGAACTCGTTTCTATAAAACACTAGAAATTAAAGTAAACTAACTAACATGAAATTACTGTCTGTGTCTGACAAAATGTCCTGTTTAGCAACAACAACAAAAAACGATTTAAAAAGAAGAAAACTATTTAATACATTTAAAAATGTGTAAACACCCGTTTTCATGGTATAGATGCCACATGCAGCACCTTGGTTGCTTTCAGCAGCTGGTTAGGACAGGCAGTGAGTCAGAGAGGTGAAAGACATTATAAAACTTTACCAGCGATGGTGTCTGTCCGGCACACATCCTCTCAATATTTAATGGTTTCTCAGTGTCACTGCTGCAGTGTGAGACTAAGGTTCTGAATCCCTCGTCTTCCTCAGAATAACATCCTCCTAGGACAATCACTGTCACTCAAAGCTGCAGCAGAATATCTGCTGTATATCTAAAAAAAAAAAAAAAAAGACCTACAGAAGTTCAGACTTTCATGGCAGTAGCTCAGGAACATTTAGAGGTGCTGCCCGCAAGTTACGGCGCGTTTTAAATCTGCCTAACAGCACAGGATTAACAGAGCTTTGAATGAAATCCAGTGCTGAAGGGATATCCTGTATTCCTGATCCTCATCTCCTTTTCCTTCCAATGAAATAAATATAGTTTCATGGGTCTTCGCTATTTGCAAAAAGACGTTATTCTTGCCGTTTCTGGCTCTTCCCATCGAAAGATCCGAAGGAACATTAGCAGCCAATGAGCCTTTCTGTTTTAAGATATTGATATGTTGAGAGATTGACATGCTTGACGTTTGCTACGAATTTTGTACAGCAAACCTGTATTTACATAGAAATATTTCATCACAACCTTCTTATGTAACTCTGTTTTTCCACTGCATCTTTAACCGCTCAAGTTTGTTTCTCAGTAGGGGACTAATTACTTCATACGTCTCCTTCTCTCATTTGTCGTTTAACAGAACACTACGTAGACCACAGACAAATGAGACGTGGCGTCAAGAGTGTGAAAGAATGTCACGCTGAGTGATTTAAGCACTTCTTATTGTTTTTTTCACATGGATTATCACCTTAAACACATAGTTTCTACCACAACACAGCTCTAGGCCTCTAAAAGTGCTGGGAAAGATGGTACATTGACATTTCTTAAAACTCAGAACCCTTTTTGTTCAGATGGCTTGTGAAAATAACCAATACACATGCCATTATGTGGACATGCGAACTGCAAATGTTCCTTCTGGCAAGATCAAACGTGATCAGCACAGAACCGTGCCCCATTTAAAGCTTTTTGTTGAAAGCTGGGTGACAGCAAGCTGTGAACAGCATATGCTCGCAGCTACCGCCGAAGCATAATACCGATGCAAAACCATTATTATGAT